>NC_046135.1:3129621-3232736 GCF_010993605.1 Petromyzon marinus | reverse complement strand
AGATGGCGCTGCTGATGATACTCATGATGATGATGCTGACGCTGATGATGATGTTAATGATGATGCTGATGCTGTTAATGATGATGTTAATGATAATGATGTTAATGATGATGTAGTTAATGATGATGTAGTTAATGATGATGCTGCTGACGATGTTAATGATGATGCTGATGATGTTAATGATAATAAAACATAACGCTCAGACACGTGCTATCCTGAGATCAACCCTGACGATGCTGCTGCTGTATATGTGGAGTCTGTGTGTCTCTCTCATCATCATCACGGTGGCTAAGAGATGTTGACTACCTCGCCTGGTCTACAGGAGGTCTGCGTCTCTCTCTCATCATCATCATCATCACGGTGGCTGAGAGATGTTAACTACCTCGCCTGGTGTACAGGAGGTCGTGGGTTCGATCCCGACCCTGACGATGCCTGCTGCTGCTGCTGATGTGGAGTATGTGTCTCTCTCTCTTATCATCATCACGGTGGCTAAGAGATGTTAACTACCTCGCCTGGTACGCAGGAGGTCGTGGGTTCGATCCCGACCCCGATGCCTGCTGCTGTAGATGTGGAGTCTGCGTCTCTCTCTCATCATCATCACGGTGGCTGAGAGATGTTGACTGCCTCGCCTGGTGTACAGGAGGTCGTGGGTTCCATCCCGACCCTGACGATGCCTGCTGCTGCTGTATTTGTGGAGTATGTGTCTCTCTCTCTTATCATCATCACGGTGGCTAAGAGATGTTAACTACCTCGCCTGGTACGCAGGAGGTCGTGGGTTCGATCCCGACCCCGATGCCTGCTGCTGTAGATGTGAAGTCTGCGTCTCTCTCTCATCATCATCACGGTGGCTGAGAGATGTTGACTGCCTCGCCTGGTGTACAGGAGGTCGTGGGTTCCATCCCGACCCTGACGATGCCTGCTGCTGCTGCTGATGTGGAGTCTGTGTCTCTCTCTCTTATCATCATCACGGTGGCTAAGAGATGTTAACTACCTCGCCTGGTACGCAGGAGGTCGTGGGTTCGATCCCGACCCCGATGCCTGCTGCTGTAGATGTGGAGTCTGCGTCTCTCTCTCATCATCATCACGGTGGCTGAGAGATGTTGACTGCCTCGCCTGGTGTACAGGAGGTCGTGGGTTCCATCCCGACCCTGACGATGCCTGCTGCTGCTGTATTTGTGGAGTATGTGTCTCTCTCTCTTATCATCATCACGGTGGCTAAGAGATGTTAACTACCTCGCCTGGTACGCAGGAGGTCGTGGGTTCGATCCCGACCCCGATGCCTGCTGCTGTAGATGTGGAGTCTGCGTCTCTCTCTCATCATCATCACGGTGGCTGAGAGATGTTGACTGCCTCGCCTGGTGTACAGGAGGTCGTGGGTTCCATCCCGACCCTGACGATGCCTGCTGCTGCTGTATTTGTGGAGTATGTGTCTCTCTCTCTTATCATCATCACGGTGGCTAAGAGATGTTAACTACCTCGCCTGGTACGCAGGAGGTCGTGGGTTCGATCCCGACCCCGATGCCTGCTGCTGTAGATGTGGAGTCTGCGTTTCTCTCTCATCATCATCACGGTGGCTAGGAGATGTTGACTGCCTCGCCTGGTGTACAGGAGGTCGTGGGTTCCATCCCGACCCTGACGATGCCTGCTGCTGCTGTATTTGTGGAGTATGTGTGTGTCTCTCTCTCTCTCCCCGTTCGTGGTCGCGTGGATTTTTCTGGAGGTCCTCGCGATGCCCCCCCCGCCGCCACCCGCTCCACACCCACGCAGCCACATGGAGAATCAGCAGAGACCACCACCACCACCACCACCCCAACCGCAGCGCCACCGCTCCTCAAACTCACAGCAACAACAACAACAGCAGCAACAACAACAAAACCATCACCACCAATTAATCCGCCAATTAGCGCCGTCGCTTCGTCTCGGCCGCCAACCCCCTGAGCGTGGGAAATGTTTTAAAGAGCCGCGCGAGGAGCGGTGGCGCAGTGGTTAGGGCGCTGTGCCGGGGTGGAGGGGGAGGGGGTGGGGGTGCCGATGTTCGCTTACGCGGCTGACTTGAGCGGCCGCTCCGTGCCTGGTCCAGCAACCCCCCGCTGCAGGGAGTTGGAGTGAGTTGCAGGGTGTTGGAGTGAGTTGCAGGGTGTTGTATTGTGTTGGAGTGAGTTGCAGGGTGTTGGAGTGAGTTGCAGGGTGTTGCAGGGTGTTGCAGGGAGTTGGAGAGAGTTGCAGGGTGTTGCAGGGTGTTGGAGAGAGTTGCAGGGTGTTGCAGGGTGTTGCAGGGTGTTGCAGGGTGTTGGAGTGAGTTGCAGGGAGTTGCAGGGTGTTGCAGGGTGTTGGAGAGAGTTGCAGGGTATTGGAGAGAGTTGCAGGGTGTTGCAGGGTGTTGCAGGGTGTTGCAGGGTGTTGGAGTGAGTTGCAGGGAGTTGCAGGGTGTTGCAGGGTGTTGGAGAGAGTTGCAGGGTATTGGAGAGAGTTGCAGGGTGTTGCAGGGTGTTGCAGGGTGTTGCAGGGTGTTGCAGGGTGTTGCAGGGTATTGGAGAGAGTTGCAGGGTGTTGCAGGGTGTTGGAGTGAGTTGCAGGGTGTTGCAGGGTGTTGCAGGGTGTTGCAGGGAGTTGGAGAGAGTTGCAGGGTGTTGCAGGGTGTTGGAGAGAGTTGCAGGGTGTTGCAGGGTGTTGCAGGGTGTTGCAGGGTGTTGGAGTGAGTTGCAGGGAGTTGCAGGGTGTTGCAGGGTGTTGGAGAGAGTTGCAGGGTATTGGAGAGAGTTGCAGGGTGTTGCAGGGTGTTGCAGGGTGTTGCAGGGTGTTGGAGTGAGTTGCAGGGAGTTGCAGGGTGTTGCAGGGTGTTGGAGAGAGTTGCAGGGTATTGGAGAGAGTTGCAGGGTGTTGCAGGGTGTTGCAGGGTGTTGCAGGGTGTTGCAGGGTGTTGCAGGGTGTTGCAGGGTATTGGAGAGAGTTGCAGGGTGTTGCAGGGTGTTGGAGTGAGTTGCAGGGTGTTGCAGGGTGTTGCAGGGTGTTGGAGTGAGTTGCAGGGAGTTGCAGGGTGTTGCAGGGTGTTGCAGGGTGTTGGAGTGAGTTGCAGGGAGTTGGAGTGAGTTGCAGGGTGTTGCAGGGTGTTGGAGTGAGTTGCAGGGTGTTGCAGGGTGTTGCAGGGTGTTGGAGTGAGTTGCAGGGAGTTGCAGGGTGTTGCAGGGTGTTGCAGGGTGTTGCAGGGTATTGGAGTGAGTTGCAGGGTGTTGCAGGGTGTTGCAGGGTGTTGCAGGGTATTGCAGGGTGTTGCAGGGTGTTGCAGGGTGTTGCAGGGTATTGGAGTGAGTTGCAGGGTGTTGCAGGGTGTTGCAGGGTGTTGCAGGGTGTTGCAGGGTGTTGGAGTGAGTTGCAGGGAGTTGCAGGGTGTTGCAGGGTGTTGGAGAGAGTTGCAGGGTATTGGAGAGAGTTGCAGGGTGTTGCAGGGTGTTGCAGGGTGTTGCAGGGTGTTGCAGGGTGTTGCAGGGTATTGGAGTGAGTTGCAGGGTGTTGCAGGGTGTTGGAGTGAGTTGCAGGGTGTTGCAGGGTGTTGCAGGGTGTTGGAGTGAGTTGCAGGGAGTTGCAGGGTGTTGCAGGGTGTTGCAGGGTGTTGGAGTGAGTTGCAGGGAGTTGGAGTGAGTTGCAGGGTGTTTGCAGGGTGTTGGAGTGAGTTGCAGGGTGTTGCAGGGTGTTGCAGGGTGTTGGAGTGAGTTGCAGGGAGTTGCAGGGTGTTGCAGGGTGTTGCAGGGTGTTGCAGGGTATTGGAGTGAGTTGCAGGGTGTTGCAGGGTGTTGCAGGGTGTTGCAGGGTGTTGCAGGGTGTTGCAGGGTGTTGCAGGGTATTGGAGTGAGTTGCAGGGTGTTGCAGGGTGTTGCAGGGTGTTGCAGGGTATTGGAGTGAGTTGCAGGGTGTTGCAAGGTGTAGCAGGGTGCTGCAGGGTGTTGGAGTGAGTTGCAGGGTGTTGCAGGGTGTTGCAGGGTGTTGCAAGGTGTAGCAGGGTGTTGCAGGGTGTTGGAGTGAGTTGCAGGGTGTTGCAGGGTGTTGCAGGGTGTTGCAAGGTGTAGCAGGGTGTTGCAGGGTGTTGGAGTGAGTTGCAGGGTGTTGCAGGGTGTTGCAGGGTGTTGCAGGGTGTTTCAGGGTGTTGCAGGGTGTTGCAGGGTGTTGCAGGGTGTTGGAGTGAGTTGCAGGGTTTTGCAGGGTGTTGCAGGGTGTTGCAAGGTGTTGCAGGGTGTTGCAGGGTGTTGGAGTGAGTTGCAGGGTGTTGCAGGGTGTTGCAGGGTGTTGCAGGGTGTTTCAGGGTGTTGCAGGGTGTTGCAGGGTGTTGCAGGGTGTTGGAGTGAGTTGCAGGGTGTTTGCAGGGTGTTGCAGGGTGTTGCAAGGTGTAGCAGGGTGTTGCAGGGTGTTGGAGTGAGTTGCAGGGTGTTGCAGGGTGTTGCAGGGTGTTGCATGGTATTGGAGTGAGTTGCAGGGTGTTGCAGGGTGTTGCAGGGTGTTGCATGGTATTGGAGTGAGGTTGCAGGGTGTTGCAGGGTGTTGCAGGGTATTGGAGTGAGTGCAGGGTGTTGCAGGGTGTTGCATGGGTGTTGCATGGTATTGGAGTGAGTTGCAGGGTGTTGCAGGGTGTTGCAGGGGTGTTGCATGGTATTGGAGTGAGTTGCAGGGTGTTGCAGGGTGTTGCAGGGTGTTGCAGGGTATTGGAGTGAGTTGCAGGGTGTTGCAGGGTGTTGGCAGGGTGTTGCATGTATTGGAGTGAGTTGCAGGGTGTTGCAGGGTGTTGCAGGTATTGGAGTGAGTTGCAGGGTGTTGCAGGGTGTTGCAGGGTGTTGCAAGGTGTAGCAGGGTGTTGCAGGGTGTTGGAGTGAGTTGCAGGGTGTTGCAGGGTGTTGCAGGGTGTTGCAGGGTGTTTCAGGGTGTTGCAGGGTGTTGCAGGGTGTTGCAGGGTGTTGGAGTGAGTTGCAGGGTGTTGCAGGGTGTTGCAGGGTGTTGCAAGGTGTAGCAGGGTGTTGCAGGGTGTTGGAGTGAGTTGCAGGGTGTTGCAGGGTGTTGCAGGGTGTTGCAGGGTATTGGAGTGAGTTGCAGGGTGTTGCAGGGTGTTGCAGGGTGTTGCATGGTATTGGAGTGAGTTGCAGGGTGTTGCAGGGTGTTGCAGGGTATTGGAGTGAGTTGCAGGGTGTTGCAGGGTGTTGCAGGGTGTTGCATGGTATTGGTGTGAGTTGCAGGGTGTTGCAGGGTGTTGCAGGGTGTTGGAGTGAGTTGCAGGGTGTTGCAGGGTGTTGCAGGGTGTTGCAGGGTATTGGAGTGAGTTGCAGGGTGTTGCAGGGTGTTGCAGGGTGTTGCAGGGTATTGGAGTGAGTTGCAGGGTGTTGCAGGGTGTTGCAGGGTATTGCAGTGAGTTGCAGGGTGTTGCAGGGTGTTGCAGGGTGTTGCATGGTATTGGAGTGAGTTGCAGGGTGTTGCAGGGTGTTGCAGGGTATTGGAGTGAGTTTGCAGGGTGTTGCAGGGTGTTGCAGGGTGTTGCATGGTATTGGAGTGAGTTGCAGGGTGTTGCAGGGTGTTGCAGGGTGTTGCATGGTATTGGAGTGAGTTGCAGGGTGTTGCAGGGTGTTGCAGGGTGTTGCATGGTATTGGAGTGAGTTGCAGGGTGTTGCAGGGTGTTGCAGGGTATTGGAGTGAGTTGCAGGGTGTTGCAGGGTGTTGCAGGGTGTTGCATGGTATTGGAGTGAGTTGCAGGGTGTTGCAGGGTGTTGCAGGGTGTTGGAGTGAGTTGCAGGGTGTTGCAGGGTGTTGCAGGGTGTTGCATGGTATTGGAGTGAGTTGCAGGGTGTTGCAGGGTGTTGCAGGGTATTGGAGTGAGTTGCAGGGTGTTGCAGGGTGTTGCAGGGTGTTGCAGGGTATTGGAGTGAGTTGCAGGGTGTTGCAGGGTGTTGCAGGGTGTTGCATGGTATTGGAGTGAGTTGCAGGGTGTTGCAGGGTGTTGCAGGGTGTTGCATGGTATTGGAGTGAGTTGCAGGGTGTTGCAGGGTGTTGCAGGGTGTTTGCAGGGTATTGGAGTGAGTTGCAGGGTGTTGCAGGGTGTTGCAGGGTGTTGCATGGTATTGGAGTGAGTTGCAGGGTGTTGCAGGGTGTTGCAGGGTATTGGAGTGAGTTGCAGGGTGTTGCAGGGTGTTGCAGGGTGTTGCAGGGTATTGGAGTGAGTTGCAGGGTGTTGCAGGGTGTTGCAGGGTGTTGCAGGGTATTGGAGTGAGTTGCAGGGTGTTGCAGGGTGTTGCAGGGTGTTGCAGGGTATTGGAGTGAGTTGCAGGGTGTTGCAGGTGTTGCAGGGTGTTGCCAGGGTATTGGAGTGAGTTGCAGGGTGTTGCAGGGTGTTGCAGGGTGTTGCAGGGTATTGGAGTGAGTTGCAGGGTGTTGCAGGGTGTTGCAGGGTGTTGCAGGGTATTGGAGTGAGTTGCAGGGTGTTGCAGGGTGTTGCAGGGTGTTGCAGGGTATTGGAGTGAGTTGCAGGGAGTTGCAGGGTGTTGCAGGGTGCTGCAGGGTATTGGAGTGAGTTGCAGGGTGTTGCAGGGTGTTGCAGGGTGCTGCAGGGTATTGGAGTGAGTTGCAGGGTGTTGCAGGGTGTTGCAGGGTGTTGCAGGGTATTGGAGTGAGTTGCAGGGTGTTGCAGGGTGTTGCAGGGTGTTTCAGGATGTTGCAGGGTGTTGCAGGGTGTTGCATTGTATTGCAGGGTATTGCAGGGTGTTACAGGGTGTTGCAGGGTGTTGCATGGTGTTGCAGGGTGTTGCAGGGTATTGGAGTGAGTTGCAGGGTATTGCAGGGTGTTGCAAGGTGTTGCAGGGTGTTGCAGGGTGTTGCATAGTGTTGCAGGGTGTTGCAGGGTATTGGAGTGAGTTGCAGGGTGTTGCAGGGTGTTGCAGGGTGTTGCAGGGTGTTTCAGGGTGTTGCAGGGTGTTGCAGGGTGTTGCATTGTATTGCAGGGTATTGCAGGGTGTTACAGGGTGTTGCAGGGTGTTGCATGGTGTTGCAGGGTATTTCAGGGTGTTCCAGGGTGTTGCAGGGTGTTGCATGGTGTTCCAGGGTGTTGCAGGGTGTTGCAGGGTGTTGCATGGTATTGGAGTGAGTTGCAGGGTGTTGCAGGGTATTGCAGGGTGTTTCAGGGTATTGGAGTGAGTTGCATGGTCTTGCAGGGTGTTGCAGGGTATTGCAGGGTGTTACAGGGTGTTGCAGGGTATTGCAGGGTGTTGCAGGGTGTTGCAGGGTATTGCAGGGTATTGCAGGGTGTTGCAGGGTATTGCAGGGTGTTGCAGGGTGTTGCAGGGTGGTGCAGGGTGTTGCAGGGTATTGCAGGGTGTTGCATGGTATTGCAGGGTATTGCAGGGTGTTGCAGGGTGTTTGCAGGGTGTTTCAGGGTGTTTCAGCGTGTTGCAGGGTGTTGCAGGGTATTGCAGGGTGTTGCATGGTGTTGCAGGGTGTTGCAGGGTGTTGCAGGGTGTTTCAGGGTGTTGGAGTGAGTTGCAGGGTATTGCAGGGTGTTGCAGGGTGTTGCAGGGTGTTGCAGGGTATTGCAGGGTGTTGCAGGGTGTTGCAGGGTGTTTCAGGGTATTGCAGGGTGTTGCAGGGTATTGCAGGGTGTTGCAGGGTATTGCAGGGTATTGCAGGGTGTTGCACGGTATTGCAGGGTGTTGCAGGGTGTTGCAGGGTGGTGCAGGGTGTTGCAGGGTATTGCAGGGTGTTGCAGGGTATTGCAGGGTATTGCATGGTGTTGCAGGGTGTTGCAGGGTGTTGGAGTGAGTTGCAGGGTGTTGCAGGGTGTTGCATGGTGTTGCAGGGTGTTGCAGGGTGTTGCAGGGTGTTGCAGGGTGTTGCAGTGAGTTGCATGGTATTGCAGGGTGTTGCAGGGTGTTGCAGGGTATTGCAGGGTGTTGCAGGGTGTTTCAGGGTATTGCAGGGTGTTACAGGGTGTTGCAGGGTATTGCAGGGTGTTGCAGGGTGTTGCAGGGTATTGCAGGGTATTGCAGGGTGTTGCAGGGTATTGCAGGGTGTTGCAGGGTGTTGCAGGGTGTTGCAGGGTGTTGCAGGGTGTTGCAGGGTGTTGCATGGTATTGCAGGGTATTGCAGGGTGTTGCAGGGTGTTGCAGGGTGTTTCAGGGTGTTTCAGCGTGTTGCAGGGTGTTGCAGGGTATTGCAGGGTGTTGCATGGTGTTGCAGGGTGTTGCAGGGTGTTGCAGGGTGTTTCAGGGTATTGGAGTGAGTTGCATGGTATTGCAGGGTGTTGCAGGGTGTTGCAGGGTGTTGCAGGGTATTGCAGGGTGTTGCAGGGTGTTGCAGGGTGTTGCAGGGTATTGGAGTGAGTTGCAGGGTGTTGCAGGGTGTTGCAGGGTGTTGCATGGTATTGGAGTGAGTTGCAGGGTGTTGCAGGGTGTTGCAGGGTATTGGAGTGAGTTGCAGGGTGTTGCAGGGTGTTGCAGGGTGTTGCAGGGTATTGGAGTGAGTTGCAGGGTGTTGCAGGGTGTTGCAGGGTGTTGCATGGTATTGGAGTGAGTTGCAGGGTGTTGCAGGGTGTTGCAGGGTGTTGCAGGGTATTGGAGTGAGTTGCAGGGTGTTGCAGGGTGTTGCAGGGTGTTGCAGGGTATTGGAGTGAGTTGCAGGGTGTTGCAGGGTGTTGCAGGGTGTTGCATGATATTGGAGTGAGTTGCAGGGTGTTGCAGGGTGTTGCAGGGTGTTGCAGGGTATTGGAGTGAGTTGCAGGGTGTTGCAGGGTGTTGCAGGGTGTTGCAGGGTATTGGAGTGAGTTGCAGGGAGTTGCAGGGTGTTGCAGGGTGCTGCAGGGTATTGGAGTGAGTTGCAGGGTGTTGCAGGGTGTTGCAGGGTGCTGCAGGGTATTGGAGTGAGTTGCAGGGTGTTGCAGGGTGTTGCAGGGTGTTTGCAGGGTATTGGAGTGAGTTGCAGGGTGTTGCAGGGTGTTGCAGGGTGTTTCAGGATGTTGCAGGGTGTTGCAGGGTGTTGCATTGTATTGCAGGGTATTGCAGGGTGTTACAGGGTGTTGCAGGGTGTTGCATGGTGTTGCAGGGTGTTGCAGGGTATTGGAGTGAGTTGCAGGGTATTGCAGGGTGTTGCAAGGTGTTGCAGGGTGTTGCAGGGTGTTGCATAGTGTTGCAGGGTGTTGCAGGGTATTGGAGTGAGTTGCATGGTGTTGCAGGGTGTTGCAGGGTGTTGCAGGGTGTTTCAGGGTGTTGCAGGGTGTTGCAGGGTGTTGCATTGTATTGCAGGGTATTGCAGGGTGTTACAGGGTGTTGCAGGGTGTTGCATGGTGTTGCAGGGTATTTCAGGGTGTTCCAGGGTGTTGCAGGGTGTTGCATGGTGTTCCAGGGTGTTGCAGGGTGTTGCAGGGTGTTGCATGGTATTGGAGTGAGTTGCAGGGTGTTGCAGGGTATTGCAGGGTGTTTCAGGGTATTGGAGTGAGTTGCATGGTCTTGCAGGGTGTTGCAGGGTGTTGCAGGGTGTTGCAGGGTATTGCAGGGTGTTACAGGGTGTTGCAGGGTATTGCAGGGTGTTGCAGGGTGTTGCAGGGTATTGCAGGGTATTGCAGGGTGTTGCAGGGTATTGCAGGGTGTTGCAGGGTGTTGCAGGGTGGTGCAGGGTGTTGCAGGGTATTGCAGGGTGTTGCATGGTATTGCAGGGTATTGCAGGGTGTTGCAGGGTGTTGCAGGGTGTTTCAGGGTGTTTCAGCGTGTTGCAGGGTGTTGCAGGGTATTGCAGGGTGTTGCATGGTGTTGCAGGGTGTTGCAGGGTGTTGCAGGGTGTTTCAGGGTATTGGAGTGAGTTGCATGGTATTGCAGGGTGTTGCAGGGTGTTGCAGGGTGTTGCAGGGTATTGCAGGGTGTTGCAGGGTGTTGCAGGGTGTTTCAGGGTATTGCAGGGTGTTGCAGGGTATTGCAGGGTGTTGCAGGGTATTGCAGGGTATTGCAGGGTGTTGCACGGTATTGCAGGGTGTTGCAGGGTGTTGCAGGGTGGTGCAGGGTGTTGCAGGGTATTGCAGGGTGTTGCAGGGTATTGCAGGGTATTGCATGGTGTTGCAGGGTGTTGCAGGGTGTTGGAGTGAGTTGCAGGGTGTTGCAGGGTGTTGCAGGGTGTTGCAGGGTGTTGCAGGGTGTTGCAGGGTGTTTCAGGGTATTGGAGTGAGTTGCATGGTATTGCAGGGTGTTGCAGGGTGTTGCAGGGTATTGCAGGGTGTTGCAGGGTGTTTCAGGGTATTGCAGGGTGTTACAGGGTGTTGCAGGGTATTGCAGGGTGTTGCAGGGTGTTGCAGGGTATTGCAGGGTATTGCAGGGTGTTGCAGGGTATTGCAGGGTGTTGCAGGGTGTTGCAGGGTGGTGCAGGGTGTTGCAGGGTATTGCAGGGTGTTGCATGGTATTGCAGGGTATTGCAGGGTGTTGCAGGGTGTTGCAGGGTGTTTCAGGGTGTTTCAGCGTGTTGCAGGGTGTTGCAGGGTATTGCAGGGTGTTGCATGGTGTTGCAGGGTGTTGCAGGGTGTTGCAGGGTGTTGCAGGGTATTGGAGTGAGTTGCAGGGTGTTGCAGGGTGTTGCAGGGTGTTGCAGGGTGTTGCAGGGTCTTGCAGGGTGTTGCAGGGTGTTGCAGGGTGTTTCAGGGTATTGCAGGGTGTTGCAGGGTATTGCAGGGTGTTGCAGGGTATTGCAGGGTATTGCAGGGTGTTGCACGGTATTGCAGGGTGTTGCAGGGTGTTGCAGGGTGGTGCAGGGTGTTGCAGGGTATTGCAGGGTGTTGCATGGTATTGCAGGGTATTGCAGGGTGTTGCAGGGTATTGCAGGGTGTTGCAGGGTATTGCAGGGTGTTGCAGGGTGTTGCAGTGTGTTGCAGGGTGTTGCAGGGTGTTGCAGTGGAGTGAACAAAAAGATTCCTTGATGCACAACATTCACACAGGCGAGCAGCCGTCGCGATTGCGAGAGAGAGCTGCGGGTCCTCTTCCAGTTTTCAGTTTCATTTATTTTGGTGTATAGCCCCCTGTGAGCCATGCGGCTCTTGAATCGGGTGCAGCCAACAACAACAACAAAAACAAATTAAACAAAAACACGAACAATTAAAACATCTTGACGTGACTGCGCGTGACTTTGTGCGAACAGAAAATCCATGGGGGGGAAAACTAAAAAAAAACAGAAAAAATATTCCTGAAAAAAGCACCGTGTACAACCACCAATGCCGTGTGCAATAACAAATCCCAGTGGGATGAAAAGTCAAACAACAACCACAAGACAACTTAGATTAAGGCCGACAGTCTAACTACGTACTACAATAAAACAAACATGGACGAACGAAAAAAACGTTTTCGACTTGGCCCTTGTGCACCTCCTGAGACTGGGTCAGACACCAGGAGTTCAGGGGTGGGCGAAGTGACACGGGCTGGAGAAGTGATGGAGCTGGTGAGTGGGTGGGTTGGTGGGTGGGTGAGTGAGTGGGTGAGTGGGTGGGTGAGTGGGTGAGTGAGTGGGTGGGTGAGTGAGTGGGTGAGTGAGTGGGTTGGTGGGTGAGTGGGTGGGTGGGTGAGTGGGTGAGTGAGTGAGTGAGTGGGTGAGTGAGTGAGTGGGTGAGTGAGTGGGTGAGTGGGTGAGTGAGTGGGTGAGTAGGTGGGTGAGTGATTGGTTGAGTGAGTGGGTGAGTGAGTGAGCGAGTGGGTGAGTGAGTGAGTGGGTGAGTGGGTGAGTGAGTGAGTGAGTGGGTGAGTAGATGAGTGGGTGAGTGGGTGAGTGAGTGGGTGAGTGGGTGAGTGGATGAGTGAGTGGGTGAGTGGGTGAGTGAGTGAGTGAGTGGGTGAGTGAGTGGGTGAGTGGGTGAGTGAGTGGGTGAGTGGGTGAGTAGATGATTGGGTGGGTGAGTGAGTGGGTGAGTGAGTGGATGAGATGGTGAGTGAGTGGGTGAGTGGATGAGTGGGTGGGTGAGTGAGTGGGTGAGTTGGTGAGTGAGTGGGTGAGTGAGTGGGTGAGTGGGTGAGTGAGTGGGTGAGTGGGTGAGTGAGTGGATGAGTGGGTGGGTGAGTGGGTGAGTGAGTGGGTGAGTGGGTGAGTAGATGATTGGGTGGGTGAGTGAGTGGGTGAGTGAGTGGGTGAGTGAGTAGGTGAGTGGATGAGATGGTGAGTGAGTGGGTGAGTGGGTGAGTGGATGAGTGGGTGAGTGGATGAGTGGGTGAGTGAGTGAGTGGATGAGTGGGTGGGTGAGTGAGTGGGTGAGTTGGTGAGTGAGTGGGTGAGTGGGTGAGTGAGTGGGTGAGTGGGTGAGTGGGTGAGTGGGTGAGTGGATGAGTGGGTGAGTGAGTGGATGAGTGGGTGGGTGAGTGGGTGAGTGAGTGGGTGAGTGGGTGAGTGGGTGAGTGGATGAGTGGGTGAGTGAGTGGGTGAGTTGGTGAGTGAGTGGGTGAGTGAGTGGGTGAGTGGGTGAGTGAGTGGGTGAGTGGGTGAGTGGATGAGTGGGTGAGTGAGTGGGTGAGTGAGTGGATGAGTGGGTGGGTGAGTGGGTGAGTGGGTGAGTGGATGAGTGGGTGAGTGGATGAGTGGATGAGTGAGTGGGTGAGTGGATGAGTGAGTGGGTGAGTGAGTGGATGAGTGAGTGGGTGAGTGAGTGGGTGAGTGGATGAGTGGATGAGTGGATGTGGATCTGAGTGGACTTGCCGATGAGCGGTACCAGCGGTGTCAACATCGGCCTCTATGGCAGGAGGAGGAGGATGCCCGTGACGGACGCTGCTACTCAGCAGTGCCAGGCTAGGTGCACGTCGAGGCTACTGGGCAGCTGGAGGCAGTCGCCCCTCCGGCAACAGCAGCGGATGGGGGGCAGAGGAGCGACGCTCACAACAACGGGCGGAGCGCCGGGGCGGCTAAAACGCCAGCGAGTTCGGCATGGCTTGGTGGTCGTGACATCTGCCAGGAGGCGTCTCGGTTTGGCCCAAGTTCCCGTGGCCTGGCCCTGGCCACCGGCCTGAACCGTCGACTCCTCGACGTCACTGGCCTCGCGGTGCACGTGGCCTGGCACGTGATGCCGCGGTGACGTCACCGCCAAGCGAGCGGCGAACGCGGGCTGCTATTGTCTGTTTTGGGGCGGGGTTTATAGAAGGGGGCGGAGTTATGCTAATTAGTTATGCTAATGCGCTATGCTAATGAGTCATGCTAATGAGTTATGCTAATGAGACATGCAAATGAGGATGCGGGTCGGACCGCGTGCGGCGCGCGCCGCTCTCCAGAGCGGGCGGGGCGAGCTCGCGAAGGCCACGGGCGAGGGAAGGGTCGTCGCCCGAAACGTCGCAGGTGAGACTCGCACGTGCCGTTGAGGAAGGAGCGTGCGTGTACATGTGTGTGTGTACCTGTGTGTGTGTACCTGTGTGTGTGTACACTGTGTGTGTGTACCTGTGTGTGTGCACACTGTGTGTGTGTACCTGTGTGTGTGTGTGTACCTGTGTGTGTGTACCTGTGTGTGTACACTGTGTGTGTGTGTGTACACTGTGTGTATGTACCCTGTGTGTGTATGTACATGTGTGTGTGTGTACCTGTGTGTGTACCTGTGTGTGTGTGTACCTGTGTGTGTGTGTACCTGTGTGTGTGTGTACGTGTGTGTGTACCTGTGTGTGTACCTGTGTGTGTACCCTGTGTGTGTGTGTACCTGTGTGTGTACCCTGTGTGTGTGTGTTCCTGTGTGTGTGTTCCTGTGTTTGTGTGTACCTGTGTATGTGTGTACACTGTGTGTGTGTACACTGTGTGTGTGTGTGTGTACACTGTGTGTATGTACCCTGTGTGTGTATGTACATGTGTGTGTACCTGTGTGTGTACCCTGTGTGTGTGTACCTATGTGTGTGTGTACCTGTGTGTGTGTGTACGTGTGTGTACCTGTGTGTGTACCTGTGTGTGTACCCTGTGTGTGTGTGTTCCTGTGTGTGTGTGTACGTGTGTGTGTGTACCTGTGTGTGTGCACCTGTGTGTGTGTGTGTACCCTGTGTGTGTGTTCCTGTGTGTGTGTGTACCTGTGTGTGTACCCTGTGTGTGTACCTGCGTGTGTGTACCTGTGTGTGTGTGTACCCTGTGTGTGTGTGTACCCTGTGTGTGTGTACCTGTGTGTGTACCCTGTGTGTGTGTACCTGCGTGTGTACCTGCGTGTGTACCTGCGTGTGTACCTGTGTGTGTGTGCCTGTGTGTGTACCTGTGTGTATACCTGTGTGTGTACCTGTATGTGTGTGTACTTGTGTGTGTGTGTACCTGTGTGTGTGCCTGTGTGTCACTGTGTGTGTCACTGTGTGTGTAGGGAGCGATAGTGTAGCGGTTAGCGCGCTGCGCTATTAACCTGGCGACCCGGGATCGATTCCCGCTCACGGCCACCAACACCACCGGTGACGATTATCTGAACCGGTAACCTGAGCCTCCCATAGGTCTACTCAGCCTCAAACGAGTAGCTGGTGTAGCGGTGTGTAGTGAACATCGCAAAGGCGGTCGGGAGTGGTGCTGGTAGCCACCCACCCCCTCGTGTGCCACAGTGCCGGTAGCCTTCACAGGTGCTGCTCGCTAACAGCACTTGCCCCTACAGCCTGTTAGAGGCTACACGGGGGACCTTTGTCTGTGTCTACCTTCACAGGTGCTGCTGCTACTCACAGCACTTGCCCCTACAGCCTGTTAGAGGCTACACGGGGGACCTTTGTCTGTGTCTACCTTCACAGGTGCTGCTGCTACTCACAGCACTTGCCCCTACAGCCTGTTAGAGGCTACACGGGGGACCTTTGTCTGTGTCTACCTTCACAGGTGCTACTCGCTACTCACAGCACTTGCCTCTACAGCCCGTTAAGGCTACACGGGGGAGCTTTGTCTGTGTCTACCTTCACAGGTGCTGCTGCTACTCGCTACTCACAGCACTTGCCCCTACAGCCTGTTAGAGGCTACACGGGGGACCTTTGTCTGTGTCTACCTTCACAGGTGCTGCTGCTACTCGCTACTCACAGCACTTGCCCCTACAGCCTGTTAGAGGCTACACGGGGGACCTTTGCATTTGGGAGCGGTGGCGCAGCGGTTAGCGCCGCACCGCCCTACGAACCCGGCAGAGACCCGGGTTCGATTCCCGCTCACGGCCGCCACCCCCTAGGTCGACTCAGCCGCAAATGAGTACCTGGTGCGGAATGCAGGCGTCAGCGGTTTGTTGTTGTGTGTTGTTGTTGTGTTGCTGATCTCCGTGCACTGCCCACAACTGCTGATGCTGCTGCTGATGCTGCTGTTGCTGATGCGCCTGTTGCTGATGCTGCTGCTGATGCTGCTAATGCAGAACAAAGACAAAGGTCCCCCGCGTAGCCTCTAACAGGCTGTAGGGGCAAGTGCTGTTAGCGAGCAGCACCTGTGAAGGTAGACACAGACAAAGCTCCCCCGTGTAGCCTCTAACAGACTGTAGGGGCAAGTGCTGTGTTAGCGAGTAGCCGCGTCTATGAAGGCTACCGGCACCGTGGCACACGAGGGGGTGGGTGGCTAGCAGCACCACGCCCGGCCGCCTTTGTCTCCCCAGGGGCGATGTTTACTACTTCACACCGCTACACCAGGTTCGTAGCAGCAGCGTAGCGGTTAGCGCTACGCTGCGCTACGAACCTGGCCACCCGAGTTCGATTCCGACCCACGGCCAACACGACCAGTGATTATTTGAACCGGTCCTGGGCCTCCCCTGGGTCGACTCAGCCTCAAATGAGTAGCTGGTGCGGTGTGTAGCGAACATCGCCACTGGGGAGACAAAGGCGGCCGGGCGTGGTGCTGGTAGCCACCCACCCCCTCGTGTG
Source organism: Petromyzon marinus (assembly GCF_010993605.1). Classification (NCBI taxonomy): domain Eukaryota; kingdom Metazoa; phylum Chordata; class Hyperoartia; order Petromyzontiformes; family Petromyzontidae; genus Petromyzon; species Petromyzon marinus. The sequence goes on along the minus strand of NC_046135.1, from coordinate 3,216,939 downwards.
CCGTTCCGGCCTTTATAGGTGCTTGCTAACAGCACTTGCCCCTACAGTCTGTTAAGGCTACACGGGGGATCTTTGACAAACACGCACACACGTACACACACGTACACACACACTCATAGACAACAACAACAACCGCCATTCGCCACTAAGTGGCGGTGACGTCACCACGACGCTTGTGCCAGGCCATGTGGACCTTGAGGCCACGTGAAGTGTCGAACGCCCGCTGGCAGGAGGTCACGGGGTAGACCCAGGTGCCACGAGTCGACTGACCGAGATGACCGAGATGACTGGCTGATGCACCACCTGTGCCCCCTACTGTGCCAACCTGCTGTGCTTTAGCCACCCGGCACTCCGCTCGTTGTTGTAAGCGTCGCACCTCCGCCCTCCGTTGTTGTTGGAGGGTGACTGCCTCCAACTGCCCAGTAGCGTCCTTCACGAGCCTCCTCCACAGAGGCCGATCTTGACACCGCTGGTACCAGCCATCGGCAAGTCCACTCAGCTCCACGTCCTCCTGTACCACATCACTCCATCTCTTCTCTAGCCCGTGCCGCGCCCGTTTAGCCCCCTCGATCCGGCCGAACAAAAGCTGTTTCGGCATGCGGTGGCTGGGCATGCGGGCGACGTGACCCAGCCAACGCAGCCTTGCCTGCCGGAGGAGCTCACCGATGGGACATTGGCCAGATCTTTCAAGGATCTGTGAGCTCCTCACACAATCCAGCCTTGTTACACCCAGGATAGATCGTAGGCAGGCCATCCTAAATGTTTCTAACCGGCGAAGATGTTCTATTACGGGGGTCCACGTTTCGCAAGCGTAGAGAAGGGAGGGAATTACCGTGGCTGAGAAGACCTGAAGCTTCGGCCGGAGTGAAAGACCAGGTAGCTTCCACACAGCGTTACGTAACCGATGAAAATTTAATGCCACTCGACTGATTCGGAGTGAGACCTCTGCTGCTAAACCGGAGCCGGTCATGAGCACACTGCCAAGGTATGGGAAACTCTCCACTCTCTCCACAACTTCCCTATCACCAATTGGGAGTTGTGGGGGTGGAGTGTCCGATGGTACAAAATACCCAGGCAGGTGCCTAGTTTTGGTGGGGCTGATGGTAAGGCCCCACCTCTTGGTGCAAGCTCCAGGTTCAGCAGCAGCACCTCCAACTCCTCCTCTGAGTGAGCAGCATTTACCAGATCATCAGCATACATAACGTGGTTGAGCAATAGGGAGCCATCCCTTGACTGCACCCGGGCATCGATCAGCCTCCCATAATATCTGTACCAAATGGAAATTCCTCCGTTACAGCTATTGAAGGCTTCACGAACTACGTGGTCAAAATAGATGTTAAATAATGTGGGAGCCAGAGGACATCCCTGTCGCCCCCCAAGGTCTACGGGGAATGGCTCTGACTCCCGGCCACGTAGTTTTACCCGGGCCCGCTCACCATCATGAAGGTCCTTAATGAGCGTGAGCAGAGGGTCAGGGACTCCGAAAGCACGAAGAACAACCCAGAGCCCAGGCCTACTGATGGTATCATAGGCCTTGACCAGGTCAATAAAGCAGAGATGTAGGTCTTGCTGGAATTCCCTACACCTCTGCTGTAGCAGACGGACAGAAAATATGGCCTCTGTGCAGGACTGCCCTTTCCTGAAACCGCATTGGGGCTCTGCAAGCCTCTCCTCAGCGTGCCTGGCAAGGCGATGTTGAATAATCCATGCTAGGACCTTTCCCGGCACACTGAGGAGTGAGATGCCCCTGTAGTTGTTACAGTCTGTGCGGTCCCTTTTCTTAAAGAGGGGGACCACCAGGGCATCCTTCCAATCCTGCGGAACCCGTCCAGTGGTCCAGGCTGTTGTTATGATGTCATATACGGCAGTCTGTGCACAAACGCCTCCCTCCCTCAGCATTTCGCTTGGGAGATCATCTCTGCCCGGTGCCTTTCCTGGTCTCAGACTCCGGATCGCCTTCAGTACTTCCTCAACAGATGGCACCTCAGCCAGCCACTCACAGAGGGTGATTTCCAACATTTGAGGCACCGCAGCCTCAGCCACGATGTTTTCCTGGCTGAGGGATTTCCCCTCCCCCAGGACCTCACAGAAATGCTCAGCAAATCTGCAAACCTGTTCCTTGGGTCAAAGATTGGTTCACCGTTTTTTCCCCTAATGATGGTAATAGGTGTGGTGCTGCAGGTTACTTTTTGGATGGAGTTAAATATAGATTTGTGATCACGGGCCACTGAGGCAGACTCCATCTTCTCAGCAACCCACGACCACCACCCATCCTTGCAGCGCCTCACGGCTCTTTGAACCTCTGAGCGAAGGCTGCGGTAAGCCTCCTCATTCTCTGACGTGGCATTCTGTAGCCGATGACAGTGGGCCTGTCGCTTTTTCTCAACCATCCTGAACACCTCCTTTCTCAGCCAGAGTTTCTGGGGAGGTCTGGACCGCATACCCAAAGCAGCCATTGCAGCTGCATGAGTCACAGTCCTAAACCTCTCCCATTTCCCCTCGACATCAGGAGGAATGGGGAACGATGCCAACCCAGCCACAAGTGATGATGAAATTCTCGCTTGCAATTTTCATCAGCTACAGTGAGGGAAAAAAGTATTTGATCCCCTGCTGATTTTGTACGTTTGCCCACTGACAAAGAAATGATCAGTCTATAATTTTTATGGTAGGTTTATTTGAACAGTGAGAGACAGAATAACAACAACAACAAAAATCCAGAAAAACGCATGTCAAAAATGTTATAAATTGATTTGCATTCTAATGAGGGAAATACGTATTGGACCCCTCTGCAAAACATGACTTAGTACTTGGTGGCAAAACCCTTGTTGGCAATCACAGAGGTCAGACGTTTCTTGTAGTTGGCCACCAGGTTTGCACACATCTCAGGAGGGATTTTGTCCCACTCCTCTTTGCAGATCTTCTCCATGTCATTAAGGTTTCGAGGCTGACGTTTGCCAACTCGAACCTTCAGCTCCCTCCACAGATTTTCTTTGGGATTAAGGTCTGGAGACTGGCTAGGCCACTCCAGGACCTTAATGTGCTTCTTTTTGAGCCACTCCTTTGTTGCCTTGGCCGTGCGTTTTGGGTCATTGTCATGCTGGAATACCCATCCACGACCCATTTTCAATGCCCTGGATGAGGGAAGGAGGTTCTCACCCAAGATTTGACGGTACATGGCCCCGTCCATCGTCCCTTTGATGCGCTGAAGTTGTCCTGTCCCCTTAGCAGAAAAACACCCCCAAAGCATAATGTTTCCACCTCCATGTTTGACGGTGGGGATGGTGTTCTTGGGGTCATAGGCAGCATTCCTCCTCCTCCAAACACGGCGAATTGAGTTGATGCCAAAGAGCTCCATTTTGGTCTCATCTGACCACAATACTTTCACCCAGTTGTCCTCTGAATCATTCAGATGTTCATTGGCAAACTTCAGACGGGCATGTATATGTGCTTTCTTGAGCAGGGGGACCTTGCGGGCGCTGCAGGATTTCAGTCCTTCACGGGGTAGTGTGTTACCAATTGTTTTCTTGGTGACTATGGTCCCAGCTGCCTTGAGATCATTGACAAGATCCTCCCGTGTAGTTCTGGGCTAATTCCTCACCGTTCTCATGATCATTGCAACTCCACGAGGTGAGATATTGCATGGAGCCCCAGGCCGAGGGAGATTGACAGTTCTTTTGTGTTTCTTCCATTTGCAAATAATCGCACCAACTGTTGTCACCTTCTCACCAAGCTGCTTGGCAATGGTCTTGTAGCCCATTCCAGCCTTGTGTAGGTCTACAATCTTGTCCCTGACATCCTTGGAGAGCTATTTGGTCTTGGCCATGGTGGAGAGTATTTGGAATCTTATTGATTGATTGCTTCTGTGGACGGGTGCCTTTTATACAGGTAACAAGCTGAGATTAGGAGCACTCCCATTAAGAGTGTGCTCCTAATCTCAACTCGTTACCTGTATAAAAGACACCTGGGAGCCAGAAATCTTTCTGATTGAAAGGGGGTCAAATACTTATTTCCCTCATTAAAATGCAAATCAATATATAACATTTTTGACATGCATTTTTCTGGATTTTGTTGTTGTTATTCTGTCTCTCACTGTACAAATAAACCTACCATTAAAATTATAGACTGATCATTTCTTTGTCAGTGGGCAAACGTACAAAATCACCAGGGGATCAAATACTTTTTTCCCTCACTGTAACTGAGACCAGGCCATCTTAGGTTGGAATGGGGGCCTGGGTGTACACCCACCACCGGAGTGGAAGAATGGCAGGCGCATCTTACAGATGACTAGTCGATGGTCAGAGGGCAGATCAGCTCCACGGTAGGTCCTGGTGTCAAGGACATGGGCTCGCATCCGCTGGTCCGTCACTATGTAGTCCAGCAGATGTTCTTGCTTGGACCCGGCATGCATCCATGATGTTGTGTGGATGCGCCGATGCCGGAACAGCGTGTTGGTAATTACAAACCCATGGGCTGCACAAAAATCTAGCAGCCTCCTACCGTTGTTATTGAGCTGATCTGGCCCATGCCCTCCAATCACTCCAGACCAGGTGCCAGCATCATGACCAACTCGGGCATTGAAGTCACCCGACATGATGACTATCACGAGGGGCCACTTTAGCCAGCACCTGTGACAGGAGGTCACAGAAGGCATCTGACTCATCGGCCTTGCCTGCATCCCTCCACGGATGTTCATCTTCGGTGGGGGCATAAGTGACCACGACCACCGCTCCTCGCCTCCGGCTGATGGGAAGGCGAGCCCAAAGTAGCCTGGGGCTTACAGCTTCTGCATTTAGCCCCACAACAGCAGCAACCTCATCCATTGGCGATGGACAGATGCGTTGAAGGATGATCCCGTGTTGTCTTCTCACTGTCCCCTTACGTCGCTGCGTTCCCCTGACCCCTACGTCCCTCTGACCCCCCCCCCCCCGTGTCACGCTGACCCCCTGACCCCTGCGTCCCCCTGACCCCCCCGTGTCAACCTGACCCCCCCCTAATCCCCCTGCGTCCCCTTTGGTGTCCGCCCTCCCCCAGACACCCTCCCAGACACCCTCCCAGACACCCTCCCAGACACCCTCCCAGACACCCTCCCCAGACACCCTCCGCAGACACCCTCCCCAGACACCCTCCCAGACACCCTCCCCAGACACCCTCCCAGACACCCTCCCCAGACACCCTCCCAGACACCCTCCCCAGACACCCTCCCAGACACCTTGCCCAGACACCCTCCCAGACACCCTCCCAGACACCCTCCCAGACACCCTCCGCAGACACCCTCCCAGACACCCTCCCAGACACCCGCCCAGACACCCTCCCCAGAGACCCTCCCAGACACCTTCCCCAGTCACCCTCCCAGACACCCTCCCAGACACCCTCCCCAGACACCCTCCCCAGACACCCTCCCCAGACACCTTGCCCAGACACCCTCCCAGACACCCTCCCAGACACCCTCCCCAGACACCCTCCCCAGACACCCTCCCCAGACACCCTCCCCAGACACCCTCCCCAGACACCCTCCCAGACAACCTCCCCAGACACCCTCCCAGACACCCTCCCCAGACACCCTCCCAGACACCCTCCCAGACACCCTCCCCAGACACCCTCCCAGACACCCTCCCAGACACCCTCCCCAGACACCCTCCCCAGACACCCTCCCAGACACCCTCCCAGACACCCTCCCCAGACACCCTCCCAGACAACCTCCCCAGACACCCTCCCAGACACCCTCCCAGACACCCTCCCAGACACCTTGCCCAGACACCCTCCCAGACACCTTGCCCAGACACCCTCCCAGACACCCTCCCAGACACCTTGCCCAGACACCCTCCCCAGACACCTTCCCCAGACACCCTCCCAGACACCCTCCCCAGACACCCTCCCAGACAACCTCCCCAGACACCCTCCCAGACACCCTCCCAGACACCCTCCCAGACACCTTGCCCAGACACCCTCCCAGACACCTTGCCCAGACACCCTCCCAGACACCCTCCCAGACACCTTGCCCAGACACCCTCCCCAGACACCTTCCCCAGACACCCTCCCAGACACCCTCCCCAGACACCCTCCCAGACAACCTCCCCAGACACCCTCCCAGACACCCTCCCAGACACCCTCCCAGACACCTTGCCCAGACACCCTCCCAGACACCTTGCCCAGACACCCTCCCAGACACCCTCCCAGACACCTTGCCCAGACACCCTCCCCAGACACCTTCCCCAGACACCCTCCCAGACACCCTCCCAGACACCCTCCCCAGACACCCTCCGCCTCCCCCCATGGAGACCACGTCGTACTGCACGGGATACTCGGTCCTCTTCCGCTCGGGGGTCCCTCGTGGTGGTGAGGGCCCTCGTGGTGGTGAGGGCCCCCACCACCACCAGGGCCCCCACCACCACCACCAGGAGGGCCCCCACCACCAGGAGGGCCCCCACCACCACCAGGAGGGCCCCCACCACCACCAGGAGGGCCCGGTGTACCGCGTGCCGGCGCTGCTGCTGCTGCCGGCCCCACGGCACGGGGCCCTCGTGGCGCTGGCCGAGGAGCGCCGCTCGGCGCACGACCACGACGCCGGCCTGCTGGTGTCACGCCGTGCCGCCCTGCTCGGGGGCACGCACCTGCAGGTGGGGGGGGGGGGGAGGGGGGGGGGGAGCGGGGTTGGTGAGGGGATTGGTGGAGGGAAAGGTGCGGAGATGGTGAGGGAATTGGGCATTGGTGAGGGGGTTTGGTGAGGGGCTGGTGAGGGATTGGTGAGGAATTGGTGAGGGCCTGGCGAGTGGCTGGTGAGGGCCTGGTGAGGGCCTGGTGAGGGAATGGTGAGGGGCCTGGCGAGTGGCTGGTGAGGGCCTGGCGAGTGGCTGGTGAGTGGCTGGTGAGGGCCTGGCGAGTGGCTGGTGAGTGGCTGGTGAGGGCCTGGCGAGTGACTGGTGAGTGGCTGGTGAGGGCCTGGTGAGGGCCTGGTGAGGGCCTGGTGAGGGCCTGGTGAGGGGCATGGTGAGGGGCATGGTGAGGGCCTGGTGAGGGCATGGTGAGGGTATTCGTGCCGGGGGGGATTCGTGAGGCGGGATTTGTTGTGGGAATTGAGTATTGGTGAGGTGGTTGTTGAGTGGCTGTTGAGACACTGAGACATGGACCAATCAGACAAGGACCACCCCCAACTCCCCCACCCCCACCCCCGCCCCCCTCCCCCCCCGTCCCACCCCACCAGTGGGAGGAGACGCTCGTGCTGACGACGGCGTGCCTGGAGGGCCACCGTTCCATGAGCCCGTGCCCGGTGTACGACGCCCACACGGGCCGAGCGCTGCTCCTCTTCCTCGCCGTCCGCGGCCGCGTCACCGAGGGCGAGCAGATCGCCAGCGGCCTCAACCGCGCCCGGCTGGGCCTCGTGCGCAGCACGGACGGCGCCCGCGCCTGGGGGCCCGCCTCCGACATCACGGACGCGGCGCTGGGGCCGGCCTTCCTCCGCCGCCGCCGCTGGGCCACCTTCGGCCTGGGGCCCGGCCACGGCGAGCAGCTCCCGTCGGGGCGCCTCGTCGTGCCGGCCTACGGCTACCGGCGGCGGGGCGGGGGCGGCCCGGCGCCCGAATCGCTGGCGCTGTACAGCGACGACCACGGCGAGACGTGGCGAGCCGGAGCGCCCCTGGCCGAGGGCCCGCCCAGCCTGGAGTGCCAGCTGGCGGCCGTGACGGTGGCGACGGCGACGGCGGCCGCGGCGGCGCCCGGAGGCGCGGGACGAGGTGACGGCGGCGTTAGCTGCGTTGTGCCGACACGTTCGCCATGCGTCCGCGGTTTGTTGTCACCGTGCTGGTAACGAGGCTAGGGATGATGACGACGATGACGACGATGACGATGACGATGACTCCGACGCCGTCTCTGTGTTGACCGCGAGCAGAGGGACGCGACGACGGCGGAGGGCGAGGGGTGGGGCGGGGACACGGAGCCGCCCCCCACGCCATCGGCAACGGAGTCGGACCGCCCCCTCCTGCCGCCGCCGCGGCCGAGGCGGCCGAGGGGGCAGGCCTGCGCACGGTGCTCTACCTGAACGCGCGGACCTTCCTGCGGCGGCGGGCGGCGGCCGTGAGCGAGGACGACGGCGCCACGTGGGGCGCGGGCGCCCTCGTGGGCACGCTGCCCGAGCCCACGGCCGCCGGCTGCCACGGCAGCGTCCTCGCCTTCCCGGCGCCGCGGCGGGAGGAGGCGGCCGGGGAGGGCGCGGACGCCGAGGGGCACGCGGGAGGGAAGGGCCCTACGGAGGAGGACGCCGAGGAGGAGGAGGAGGAGGAGGCGGAGGAGGAGGAGGAGGAGGAGGAGGAGGAGGAGGCCGAGGAGGAGGAGGAGGCCGGCTCCCGGGCCCCGGGCGCGGAGGCCCACGGCCGGCCATCCTGGGCCATCTTCTCGAACCCGACCGCCGAGGGGCGCCGGGCGGACGTCGGGGTGCGGCTGAGCGCGCGGCCGCTGGAGCCGGACGCGTGGAGCGAGCCGTGGGTCCTGCACGAGGGCCCGGGGGCCTACTCGGACCTGGCCTGGTGGCCCGGGCGGGCGGGCGGCCGGGGCCCGATGTTCGCGTGCGTCTTCGAGTGCGGCGTCACGTCGCCCTACGAGCAGATCGCGTGCCGCGTCTTCTCGCTGGGCGACCTCCTGGAGAAGCTGCCGGGCGAGGGCCGGGGGAAGGAGCGGCGGCAGCATGAGGAGGAGGAGGATGATGATGATGATGATGGGGAGGAGGAGGGGCGGGACCTGTGCCTCGTGACCCGAAGGGGCTGCCCCATCCTGTGACTTGCCCCCGAGTTGACAAAGGCCCCCGCAGTGGTCGTGTCGCGGGCAGGCGGCATCACGGCAGCGACGATTAAAAATAGCGATAACAACAACGTAGCGGGTTTCTTCCTAGATGCAGCCCTTGCGTAGACCCCACGGTTGCCAACGGCGACTGAAGCTGTTGCGGGAGATGTTTTTTTCTCCCTTCTGCTTCTTCTTCTTCTTGTTGTTCTCCTTCAATAAAAAGATGACCCTCTTTTAAAATTCTCACGCGTTGATTTCAGTCGTCGAGGGCAGATGGATGCCAATTCCGGTTGAGACTCCGCCCGGCCTATCCGGGAGGGTTGGAGAACCTCAAGTAAGGTGCCGCCCTTTGGCCTCAGCGGTTGGAAGTTGGTCCGTCGCTCCTAGGAGGCGGTGGCATAGCCCGTGGTGAGGTCGCGATGGGTCTCCGTGCGAGACTGGGTCTCCATGTAAGTCTGGGTCTCCGTGTGAGTCTGTGGGTCTCCGTGTGAGTCTGGGTCTCCGTGTGAGTCTGGGTCTCTGTGTGAGTCTGTGGGTCTCTGTGTGAGTCTGGGTCTCTGTGTGAGTCTGCGTCTCTGTGTGGGTCTGTGGGTCTCTGTGTGTGAGTCTGTGGGTCTGTGTGAATCTGTGGGTCTGTGTGAATCTGTGGGTCTCCGTGTGAGTCTGTGGGTCTCTGTGCGAGTCTGGGTCTCCGTGTGAGTGTGGGTCTCCGTGTGAGTCTGTGGGTCTCCGTGTGAGTATGGGTCTCCGTGTGAGTCTGTGGGTCTCTGTGTGAGTCTGGGTCTCTGTGTGAGTCTGCGTCTCTGTGTGAGTCTGGGTCTCCGTGTGAGTCTTGGTCTCTGTGTGAGTCTGGGTCTCTGTGTGAGTCTGGGTCTCCGTGTGAGTCTTGGTCTCTGTGTGAGTCTGGGTCTCTGTGTGAGTCTCGGTCTCCATGTGAGTCTGGGTCTCCGTGTGAGTCTGGGCCTCTGTGTGAGTCTCGGTCTCCATGTGAGTCTGGGTCTCAATGTGAGTCTGGGTCTCCGTGTGAGTCTGGGTCTCCGTGTGAGTCTTGGTCTCTGTGTGAGTCTGGGTCTCCGTGTGAGTCTGGGGCTCTGTGTGAGTCTGGGTCTCCATGTGAGTCTGGGTCTCCATGTGAGTCTGGGTCTCTGTGTGAGTCTGGGTCTCAATGTGAGAGTCTGAGTCTCCATGCAAGAGTCTGAGTCTCAATGTAAGTCTTGATCTCTGTGTGAGTCTGGTCTTCGCGTGAGCCGGCACGGTACACAAGGGGGTGGGTGGCCAGCACTACGCCCGAGCGCCTTTGTCTCCCCAGTGGCAATGTTTACACACCGCACCAGATACTCATTTGAGGCTGAGTCGACCCAAGGGAGGCCTAGGACCGGTTCAAATAATAATCGTCACCGGTGGTTGGCCGTGAGCGGGAATCGAACTCGGGTTGCCGGGTTCTTAGCGCAGCGCGCTAACCGCTACACTACTGCTCCCCACCAACACGCACAACAACAAACGCCGTTCACCACTCAGTGGCGGTGACATAACCAAGGCGCTTGTGCCATGCTAGGTTAAGTGTCGAAGGCCCATTGGCAGGTCATGGGACAGACCCAGCAGGTGCCATTGGTTGACCGATTGAGATGACTGGCAAGATGCACCACCACTTGTGCTCTACACACAGGCACCAACACACAATCTCAAACCCACGAACATATCCACAAACCCTAACCCACCCACAAACCATAACCCACTCACCCACAAATCATAACCCACTCATCCACAAACCGTGACCCACACACTTGCCCACAAACCATAACCCACTCAACCCACACACCCACAAACCATAACCCACTCATCCATACACCTACCCACAAACTCAAACCGACTCATCCACAAACCATAACCCACTCCTACCCACAAACCATAACCATCACCCATAACCCACAAACACTAACCCACTTAATCACACATAAACCATAACCGACTCACCTACCCACAAACCCGAACCCACTCAGCCACGAATCATAACCCACCCACAAACCATAACCCACTCGCAAACTATAACTAGCATTCACCACTAAGTGGCGATGATGTCACCACGACGCGTGTGCCAGGCCATGTGCACCTTAAGGTCACGTGAAGTGTCGAACGCCCGCTGGCAGGTCACGGGGCAGACCCAGGTGCCACGGGTCGACTGACTGAGATGACTGGCTGATGCACCACCTGTGCCCCCTACTGTGCCAACCTGCTGTGCTTTAGCCACCCGGCGCTCCGCTCGTTGTTGTGAGCGTCGCTCCTCCGCCCTCCGCTGTTGTTGGAGGGCGACTGCCTCCAACTGTCCAGTAGCGTCCTTCACGAGCCTCCTCCACAGAGGCCGATCTTGACAGCGCTGGTACCAGTCATCGGCAAGTCCACTCAGCTCTACGTCCTCCTGTACCACATCACTCCATCTCTTCTCCAGCCCGTGCCGCGCCTGTTTAGCCCCCTCTATCCGGCCGAACAAAAGCTGTTTAGGCATGCAGTGGCTGGGCATGCGGCTACATGACCCAGCCAATGCAGCCTTGCCTGCGGGAGGAGCTCACCGATCGGACTTTGTCCAGATCTTTCAAGGATTTGGGAGCTCCTCACACAATCCAGCCTGGTTAAACCCAGGATGGATCGTAGGCAGGCCAGCCTAAATGTTTCTAACCGGCGAAGATGCTTCATTAGGGGGGTCCACGTTTCACAAGCGTAGAGAAGGGAGGGAATGACCGTGGCCGAGAAGACCTGAAGCTTCGTGCGGAGCGACAGACCAGGTAGCTTCCACACAGCGTTACGCAACAGATGAAAAGATATTGCCGCTCGACTGATTCGGAGTGAGACCTCTGCTGTTAAACCGGAGCTGCTCATGAGCACACTGCCCAGGTATGGGAAACTCTCCGCTCTCTCCACAACTGCCCCTTCACCGATTGGGAGTTGTGGGGGTGGAATGTCCAATGGTACAAAATACCCAGGCAGGTGCTTAGTTTTGGAGGGGCTGATGGTAAGGCCCCATCTCTTAGTGGCACGCTCCAGTTTCAGCAGCAGCGTGTCCAACTCCTCCTCTGAATGAGCAGCAATTACCAAATCATCGGCATACATAACGTGGTTGACCAATAGGGAGCCATCCCTTGACCGCACCCGGGCATCGATCAGCCTCCCATTATATCTGTACCAAATGGAAATTCCCCCGGTACAGCTATTGAAGGCTTCACGACCCACGTGGTCAAAATAGATGTTAAATAATGTGGGAACCAGAGGACATCCCTGTCGCACCCCAAGGTGTACAGGGAATGGCTCTGACTCCCGGCCACGTAGTTTTACCCGGGCCCGCTCACCATCATGAAGGTCCTTAATGATCGTGAGCAGAGGGTCAGGGACGCGGAAGGCATGAAGAACAACCCAGAGCCCAGGCCTACTGACGGCATCATAGGCCTTGACCAGGTCAATAAAGCAGCGATGTAGGTCTTGTTGAATTTCCCTACACCTCTGCTGTAGCAGACGGACAGAAAATATGGCATCTGTGCAGGACCGCCCTTTCCTGAAACCGCATTGGGGCTCTGCAAGCCTCTCCTCAGCGTGCCTGGCAAGGGGATGTTGAATAATCCTTGCCAGGACCTTTCCCGGCACACTGAGGAGTGAGATGTCCCTGTATTTGTTACAGTCTGTGCGGTCCCACTTCTTAAAGAGGGGGACCACCAGGGCATCCTTCCAATCCTGCGGAACCCGTCCAGTTGTTCAGACTGTTGTTATGATGTCATATAGGGCAGTCTGTGCACAAACGCCACCTTCCCTCAGCATTTCGCTTGGGAGATCATCTCTGCCCGGTGCCTTCCCTGGTCTCAGACTCCGGATCGCCTTAAGTACTTCCTCAACAGATGGCACCTCAGCCAGTCACTCAGAGGGGGTGACTTCTTCTTCCAATATTTGAGGCACTGCAGCCTCAGCAGGGTCATCCCCACTTTGTGCCACGATGTTTTCCTGGCTGAGGGATTTTCCCTCCCCCAGGACCTCACGGAAATTCTAAGCAAATCTGCAAACCTGTTCCTGGGGGTCGGAGATTGGATCACCGTTTTTTTTACCCTAATAATGGTAATAGGTGTGGCGCTGCAGGTTACTCTTCTGATGGAGTTAAATAGGGATTTGTGATCGCGGGCCACTGAGGCAGATTCCATCTTCTCAGCAACCCGCGACCACCACCCATCAAACTATAACCCACACTTACCCACAAACCCTAACCCACATACCTGTGAACAAACCATAACCCACTCATCCACACACCTACAAACTCTAACCCACTCACCTACCCACGAACCCTTAACCCACTCACTCACACACCTACCCACAAACCATAACCCACACACCTACCCGCAAACCCTAACCCACTCACGCACCCACAAACCATAAACCACTCACACATCCACAAACCATAATCCACTCACCCACACACCTACCCACAAACGATAACCCACTCACCCACACACCTACCCATAAACCATAACCCACTCACCCACACACCTACCCACAAACCATAACCCACTCACCCATCCACAAACCATACCCCACTCACCCACACACCTACCCACAAACCTTAACCCACCCACAAACCATAACCCACACACCTACCCACAAACCATAACCCACACATCCACACACCTACCCACAAACCATAACCCACACACCTACCCACAAACCATAACCCACTCACCCACACACCTACCCACAAACCATAACCCACTCACCCACACACCTACCCATAAACCATAACCCACTCACCCATCCACAAACCATAACCCACTCTCCCACACACCTACCCACAAAACCACTCACCCACAAACCATAACCCACACACCTACCCACAAAACCACTCACCCACAAACTAAAACCCACTCACCCACACACCTATCCACAAATCTTAACCTATCCACAAACCATAACCCACTCACCCACACACCTACCCACAAACCCACTCACCCACAAACCATAACCCACTAACCCACACACCAACCCACAAACCATAACCCACTCACCCACACACCTACCCACAAACCATAACCCACTCACCCATCCACAAACCATAACCCACTCACCCACACAACTACCCACAAACCTTAACTCACACATCCACACACCTACCCACAAGCCATAACCCACTCACCCACACACCTACCCACAAACCATAACCCACACATCCACACACCTACCCACACACCATAACCCACACACCTACCCACAAACCCTAACCAACTCACCCACACACCTACCCGCAAACCCTAACCCACTCACGCACCCAAACACCCCACTCACTCACCCACCCCACTCACTCACCCACACACCATAACCCACACAATTTGGCAAATCTGTGACCGTGACGCCTTGTGGCGCGCGATGGCCCCACTCTTTGTGAAACGACACGACGGCGGATCTTCAGCGTCCATTACGAGCGAATCAGACAGGGCGTGCCGGTGGTGGTGGCAGTCGTACAGAGACTCCTCTACTTACGAACTTTCCGAGATACGAACAAACCTGTCCGTACGTCCAGTGACCTGTTCAGAACGAGAGTCGTAAGTTCATCGCCGGGCCAATAGATTGCCGTGGTGGCATCTACGTCTGCAGAACACGGAAGCACCAGTGGCATCTACATCTGCACAACGTGACCACACACCTACAAACCCTAACTCACTCACCTACCCACGAACCTTTAACCCACAAACCATAACCCCACTAACCCACACACAAACCATAACCTACTCACAAAGCATAACCCACTAACCCATACACCTACCCACAAAACCACTCACCCACAAACCATAACCTACTCACCCACACACCTACAAACCCTAACTCACTCACCTACACACGAACCCTTAACCCACGAACCCTTAACCCACAAACCATAACCCCACTAACCCACACACAAACCATAACCTACTCACAAAGCATAACCCACTCACCCACAAACCATAACCCACTAACCCACACACCTACCCACAAAAACACTCACCCACAAACCATAACCCACTGACCCACACCTATCCACAAACCTTAATCTATCCACAAACCATAACCCACTCACTCACCCACAAACCATAACCCACTCACTCACCCACAAACCATAACCCACTCACCCACAAACCATAACCCACTCACCCACACACCTACCCACATACCCACTCACCCACAAACCATAACCCACTCACCCACACACCTACCCACAAACCCTAACCCACTCACCCACACACCTACCCACAAACCCACTCACCCACACACCTACCCACAAACCATAACCCACTCACTCACCCACAAACCATAACCCACTCACTCACCCACAAACCATAACCCACTCACCCACAAACCATAACCCACTCACCCACACACCTACCCACATACCCACTCACCCACAAACCATAACCCACTCACCCACACACCTACCCACAAACCCTAACCCACTCACCCACACACCTACCCACAAACCCACTCACCCACACACCTACCCACAAACCATAACCCACTCACCCACACACATACCCACAAACCATAACCCAGTCACCCACACACCTACCCACTCACCCACCCACAAACCATAACCCACGCACACACTTACCCACAAACCCACTCACCCACAAACCATAACCCACACACCTACCCACAAACCCACTCATCCACCCACAAACCATAACCCACTCACCCACTCACCTACCCACAAACCATAACCCAGTCACCCACTCACCTACCCACAAACCATAACCCACTCACCCACTCACCTACCCACAAACCATAACCCACTCACCCACACACCTACCCACAAACCATAACCCACTCACCCACACACCTACCCACAAACCATAACCCACTCACCCACACACCTACCCACAAACCCACTCACCCACACACCTACCCACAAACCATAACCCACTCACCCACTCACCTACCCACAAACCATAACCCACTCACCCCGAGGGTGGCACATCCTGTGAACGTGCCCCCCCCCCCACCTGTAATGTGCGGTGTCGCAGGTTCGAGTGTCACGCGGCTTTAATTTAAGTTAATACAACGTTACAATCATCGCGATGACAACAAAGTGCATTCAGGGTGGCAGAGTGGCGGTGGTGTCGGTGGTGGAGCGAGAGACCTCACAGCAACAACCCCCCGGGTTCGACTTTCGACTCGCTCGTCCTTTATGTGCGAGTGGAGATTGTGGCCTACAGAGTTAGCGTGAGTGGAGTTTGTGTTCTACAGAGCGAGTGAGTGGGGTTTATGTTCTACAGAGCGAGTGAGTGGAGTTTGTGTTCTACAGAGTGGAGTTTGTGTTCTCCAGAGTTAGCGTGAGTGAGTGGAGTTTATGTTCTACAGAGCGAGTGAGTGGGGTTTATGTTCTACAGAGCAAGTGAGTGGAGTGTGTGTTCTACACAGTGGAGTTTGTGTTCTACAGGGTGTGAGTGGAGTTTGTGTTTCACAGAGCGAGTGTGAGTGGAGTTTGTGTTCTACAGAGTGGAGTTTGTGTTCTACAGAGTGAGGGGAGTGTGTGTTCTACAGAGTGGAGTTTGTGTTCTACAGGGTGTGAGTGGAGTTTGTGTTCTACAGAGTGGAGTTTGTGTTCTACAGAGTGAGGGGAGTGTGTGTTCTACAGAGTGGAGTTTGTGTTCTACAGGGTGTGAGTGGAGTTTGTGTTCTACAGAGTGGAGTTTGTGTTCTACAGGGTGTGAGTGGAGTTTGTGTTATACAGAGTTAGCGTGTGTTCTACAGAGCGAGTGTGAGTGGAGTTTGTGTTCTACACAGCGAGTGAGTGGAGTTTGTGTTCTACAGAGCGAGTGTGAGTGGAGTTTGTGTTCTACAGAGCGAGTGTGAGTGGAGTTTGTGTTCAACAGAGTGTGAGTGAGTGGAGTTTGTGTTCTACAGAGCGAGTGGAGTTTGTGTTATACAGAGTTAGCGAGTGTGAGTGGAGTTTGTGTTCTACAGAGCGAGTGTGAGTGAGTGGAGTTTGTGTTCTACAGAGTTAGTGTGAGTGGAGTTTGTGTTCTACAGAGTGTGAGTGGAGTCTGTGTTCTACAGAGCGAGTGGAGTTTGTGTTATACAGAGTTAGCGAGTGTGAGTGGAGTTTGTGTTCTACAGAGCGAGTGTGAGTGGAGTTTGTGTTCTACAGAGCGAGTGTGAGTGGAGTTTGTGTTCTACACAACGAGTGAGAGTGGAGTTTGTGTTCTACAGAGTGAGCGTGAGTGAGTGGAGCTTGTGTTCTACAGAGCGAGTGTGAGTGGAGTTTGTGTTCTACAGAGCGAGTGTGAGTGGAGTTTGTGTTCTACACAGCGAGTGAGTGGAGTTTGTGTTCTACAGAGCGAGTGTGAGTGGAGTTTGTGTTCTACACAGCGAGTGAGTGGAGTTTGTGTTCTACAGAGCGAGTGTGAGTGGAGTTTGTGTTCTACAGAGTGTGAGTGAGTGGAGTTTGTGTTCTACAGAGCGAGTGGAGTTTGTGTTATACAGAGTTAGCGAGTGTGAGTGGAGTTTGTGTTCTACAGAGCGAGTGTGAGTGAGTGGAGTTTGTGTTCTACAGAGTTAGTGTGAGTGGAGTTTGTGTTCTACAGAGTGTGAGTGGAGTTTGTGTTCTACAGAGCGAGTGGAGTTTGTGTTATACAGAGTTAGCGAGTGTGAGTGGAGCTTGTGTTCTACAGAGCGAGTGTGAGTGAGTGGAGTTTGTGTTCTACAGAGCGAGTGTGAGTGGAGTTTGTGTTCTACACAGCGAGTGAGTGTGAGTGGAGTTTGTGTTCTACAGAGTGAGCGTGAGTGAGTGGAGCTTGTGTTCTACAGAGCGAGTGTGAGTGGAGTTTGTGTTCTACAGAGCGAGTGTGAGTGGAGTTTGTGTTATACAGAGCGAGTGGAGTTTGTGTTATACAGAGTTAGCGTGAGTGAGTGGAGTTTGTGTTCTACAGAGCGAGTGTGAGTGGAGTTTGTGTTCTACACAGCGAGTGAGTGGAGATTGTGTTCTACAGAGCGAGTGTGAGTGGAGTTTGTGTTCTACAGAGCGAGTGTGAGTGGAGTTTGTGTTCTACAGGGTGCGAGTGGAGATTGTGTTCTACAGAGCGAGTGTGAGTGAGTGGAGTTTGTGTTTTACAGAGTGTGAGTGAGTGGAGTTTGTGTTTTACAGAGTGTGAGTGGAGTTTGTGTTCTACACAGCGAGTGAGTGGAGTTTGTGTTCTACAGAGCGAGTGTGAGTGGAGTTTGTGTTCTACAGAGTGTGAGTGGAGTTTGTGTTCTACAGAGCGAGTGTGAGTGGAGTTTGTGTTCTACAGAGTGTGAGTGGAGTTTGTGTTCTACAGAGTGGAGTTTGTGTTCTACAGAGTGGAGTTTGTGTTCTACAGAGTGAGCGTGAGTAGAGTTTGTGTTCTACAGAGCGAGTGTGAGTGGAGTTTGTGTTCTACAGAGTCAGAGTGGAGTTTGTGTTCTACAGAGTGAGTGAGTGGAGTTTGTGTTCTACAAAGTGTAAGTGGAGTTTGTGTTCTACAGAGCGAGTGTGAGTGGAGTTTGTGTTATACAGGGTGTGAGTGGAGTTTGTGTTCTACAGAGTTAGCGTGAGTGAGTGGAGTTTGTGTTATACAGTGTGTGAGTGGAGTTTGTGTTCTACAGAGCGAGTGTGAGTGAGTGGAGTTTGTGTTCTACAGAGTTAGCGTGAGTGGAGTTTGTGTTCTACAGAGCGAGTGGAGTTTGTGTTCTACAGAGTGAGTGGAGAATGTGTTCTACAGAGTGTGAGTGGAGTTTGTGTTCTACAGAGTGTGAGTGAGTGGAGTTTGTGTTCTACAGAGCGAGTGTGAGTGAGTGGAGTTTGTGTTCTACAGAGCGAGTGTGAGTGGAGTTTGTGTTCTACAGAGTGTGAGTGGAGTTTGTGTTCTACAGAGCGAGTGTGAGTGGAGTTTGTGTCATACAGAGTTAGCGTGAGTGGAGTTTGTGTTATACAGAGCGAGTGTGAGTGAGTGGAGTTTGTGTTCTACAGGGTGAGTGGAGTTTGTGTTCTACAGAGCGAGTGTGAGTGGAGTTTGTGTTCTACAGAGTTAGCGTGAGTGGAGTTTGTGTTCTACAGAGCGAGTGTGAGTGGAGTTTGTGTTATACAGAGCGAGTGTGAGTGGAGTTTGTGTTATACAGGGTGTGAGTGGAGTTTGTGTTCTACAGAGCGAGTGGAGTTTGTGTTCTACAGAGCGAGTGTGAGTGAGTGGCGTTTGTGTTCTACAGAGTGATTGTGAGTGAGTGGAATTTGTGTTCTACAGAGCGAGTGTGAGTGCAGTTTGCGTTCTACAGAGCGAGTGTGAGTGGAGTTTGTGTTATACAGGGTATGAGTGGAGTTTGTGTTATACAGGGTGTCAGTGGAGTTTGTGTTCTACAGAGCGAGTGTGAGTGAGTGGAGTTTGCGTTCTACAGAGTGTGAGTGGAGTTTGTGTTCTACAGAGTGTGAGTGGAGTTTGTGTTCTATAGTGTGAGTGCAGATTGTGTTCTGCAGTGAGTGGAGTATGTGTTCTACAGAGTGAGTGTGAGTGAGTGGGGATTGTGTTCTACAGAGTGAGTGGAGTTTGTGTTCTACAGAGTGTGAGTGGAGTTTGTGTTCTACAGAGTGTGAGTGAGTGGAGTTTGTGTTCTACAGAGCGAGTGTGAGTGAGTGGAGTTTGTGTTCTACAGAGTGTGAGTGAGTTTGTGTTCTACAGAGTGAGTGGAGTTTGTGTTCTACAGAGTGTGAGTGAGTGGAGTTTGTGTTATACAGAGTGAGCGTGAGTGAGTGGAGTTTGTGTTCTACAGAGTGTGAGTGGAGTTTGTGTTCTACAGAGTGTGAGTGGAGTTTGTGTTCTACAGAGTGTGAGTGGAGTTTGTGTTCTACAGAATGTGAGTGAGTGTAGTTTGTGTTCTACAGAGTGGAGATTGTGTTCTACAGAGTGGAGATTGTGTTCTACAGAGTGGAGATTGTGTTCTACAGAGTGAGTGGAGATTGTGTTCTACAGAGTGAGTGGAGTTTGTGTTCTGCAGAGTGAGTGGAGTTTGTGTTCTACAGAGTGGAGATTGTGTTCTACAGAGTGGAGATTGTGTTCTACAGAGTGGAGATTGTGTTCTACAGAGTGAGTGGAGTTTGTGTTCTGCAGAGTGAGTGGAGTTTGTGTTCTACAGAGTGGAGATTGTGTTCTACAGAGTGGAGATTGTGTTCTACAGACTGAGTGGAGTTTGTGTTGTACAGAGTGAGTGGAGTTTGTGTTCTACAGAGTGGAGTTTGTGTTCTACAGAGTGGAGATTGTGTCCTACAGAGTGAGTGGAGATTGTGTTCTACAGAGTGAGTGGAGTTTGTGTTCTGCAGAGTGAGTGGAGTTTGTGTTCTACAGAGTGGAGATTGTGTTCTACAGAGTGAGTGGAGATTGTGTTCTACAGACTGAGTGGAGTTTGTGTTCTACAGAGTGTGAGTGAGTGGAGTTTGTGTTCTACAGAGTGGAGATTGTGTTCTACAGAATGGAGATTGTGTTCTACAGAGTGAGTGGAGATTGTGTTCTACAGACTGAGTGGAGATTGTGTTCTACAGACTGAGTGGAGTTTGTGTTGTACAGAGTGAGTGGAGTTTGTGTCTTATCTCCCCGTCCTGAATGGGGGTTTCCTCTGAATTACTTGATGTCCTCCTCCCATAGCTAAACCCCACACCCACAGTGGAACTGCTATCGACGAAAAATCCCCACGACCTCCCCCCTCCACCAACCCTCCACAATCAGTGCGGAGACATTCCCTGCAGCAAATTCCACGACAGAGATTTCGCAGCAGCAGCAGCAGCAGCATCATCATCATGAGCATCATCATCGCCCCTTCCAACAGCTTAACAGGACCCTGGCTTGTCGAGTCTTGACATTCGGTGAGGCTCCCCGGGGTTAATGATAATCATAGGCACGTTATAAATGTAATAATAACAAATGCATAATTCATGATCGATAAACATTCATGTAATAACATTAATCATTAAATTAATCAACAGTAGTAAGTTCATCATTTCGTAACGATTGAGTGCATTTGGAACATTTGATGTGGTTTTCAGTCGGGGGTGGCGATGATGGTTGCTGCTGCTGCTGTGTGTGGGTCTAGCCTAGGGGCACCCCCAGTGGCAGCTGTCCCTGTGCATCAGTCTGTCAGTAGTAGGGGGTGGTGATGATTGTTGCCGCTGTGTGGGTCTAGCCTAGGGGCACCCCCAGTGGCAGCTGTCCCTGTGCATCAGTCTGTCAGTGGTAGGGGTGGTGATGATTGACTGCTGTGTGTGGGTCTAGCCTAGTGGCACCCCCAGCGGCAGCTGTCCCTGTGCATCAGTCTGTCAGTAGTAGGGGGTGGCGATGGTTGACTGCTGTGTGGTCTAGCCTAGGGGCACCCCCAGTGGCAGCTGTCCCTGTGCATCAGTCTGTCAGTAGTAGGGGTGGCGATGGTTGACTGCTGTGTGGTCTAGCCTAGGGGCACCCCCAGTGGCAGCTGTCCCTGTGCATCAGTCTGTCAGTAGTAGGGGTGGTGATGATTGCCGCTGTGTGTGGGTCTAGCCTAGGGGCACCCCCAGTGGCAGCTGTCCCCGTGCATTGGCCTGCTGCCAGTAGGGGGTGGCGATGATTGCGGCTGCTTTGTAACATTTGCAAACATTTGGCAAATCCGCGCCCATCACGGTGGCGCACCACGGCCCAACTCTTTGCGAACGACGCCTCGCCGGATCTTTCAACGTCCACTGCGGGTGAAGCAGATGGGGCGCGGAGTCGTGGCAGTAGTACGGCGACTCCTCTACTTACGAACATCCGACTTGCGAACTTTCAGAGATACGAACAAACGCGTTCCGTAAGTCCAGTTGCCTGTTGGGACCGAGATTCGTAAGTTCAACAGATGGCGGTGGTGGCATCTGCATCGACAGAGCGTGAAGAACCAGTGGCATCTACGTCTGCAGAACGTGAAGAACCAGTGGCATCTACATCGACAGAGCATTAAGAACCAGTGGCATCTACATCGACAGAGCGTGAAGAACCAGTGACATCTACATCTGAAGAGCATGAAGAACCAGTGACATCTACATCTGCAGAAGATGAAGAACCAGTGGCATCTACATCTGCAGAACGTGAAGAACCAGTGGCATCTACATCTGCAGAACGTGAAGAACCAGTGGCATCTACATCTGCAGAACGTGAAGAACCAGTGGCATCTACATCTGCAGAAGATGAAGAACCAGTGGCATCTACATCTGCAGAACGTGAATAACCAGTGGCATCTACATCTGCAGAACGTGAAGAACCAGTGGCATCTACATCTGCAGAACGTGAACAACCAGTGGCATCTACATCTGCAGAACATGAAAAACCAGTGGCATCTACATCTGCAGAAGATGAAGAACCAGTGGCATCTACATCTGCAGAACATGAAGAACCAGTGGCATCTACAGAACGTGAAGAACCAGTGGCATCTACATCTGCAGAACGTGAAGAACCAGTGGCATCTACATATGCAGAAAGTGAAGAACCAGTGGCATCTACATCTGCAGAACATGAAGAACCAGTGGCATCTACAGAACGTGAAGAACCAGTGGCATCTACATCTGCAGAACGTGAAGAACCAGTGGCATCTACATATGCAGAAAGTGAAGAACCAGTGGCATCTACAGAATGTGAAGAACCAGTGACGTCTACATCTGCAGAACGTGAAGAACCAGTGGCATCTACATCTGCAGAACATGAAGAACCAGTGGCATCTACACCTGCAGAAGGTGAAGAACCAGTGGCATCTACATCTGCAGAACGTGAAGAACCAGTGGCATCTACACCTGCAGAAGGTGAAGAACCAGTGGCATCTACATCTGCAGAACGTGAAGAACCAGTGGCATCTACATCTGCAGAACGTGAAGAACCAGTGGCATCTACATCTCCAGAACATGATGAACCAGTGGCATCTACATCTGCAGAACATGAAGAACCAGTGGCATCTACATCTGCAGAACATGAAGAAGCAGTGACATCTGCAGAAGATGAACAATCAGTGACATCCACATCTTCAGAACGTGAAGAACCAGTGGCATCTACATCTGCAGAACGTGAAGAACCAGTGGCATCTACATCTGCAGAAGATGAAGAACCAGTGGCATCTACATCTGCAGAACGTGAAGAACCAGTGGCATCTACATCTGCAGAACGTGAAGAACCAGTGGCATCTACATCTGCAGAACGTGAAGAACCAGTGGCATCTACATCTGCAGAACGTGAAGAACCAGTGGCATCTACATCTGCAGAACGTGAAGAACCAGTGGCATCTACATCTGCAGAACGTGAAGAACCAGTGGCATCTACATCTGCAGAACGTGAATAACCAGTGGCATCTACATCTGCAGAACGTGAAGAACCAGTGGCATCTACATCTGCAGAACATGAAGAACCAGTGGCATCTACATCGACAGAGCATTAAGAACCAGTGGCATCTACATCAACAGACCATGAAGAACCAGTGACATCTACATCTGCAGAACGTGAAGAACCAGTGGCATCTACATCTGCAGAACATGAAGAACCAGTGGCATCTACATCTACAGAACGTGAAGAACCAGTGGCATCTACATCTGCAGAACGTGAAGAATCAGTGGAATCTACATCTGCAGAAAGTGAAGAACCTGTGGCATCTACAGAACGTGAAGAACCAGTGACGTCTACATCTGCAGAACGTGAAGAACCAGTGGCATCTACATCTGCAGAACGTGAAGAACCAGTGGCATCTACATCTGCAGAACGTGAAGAACCAGTGGCATCTACATCTACAGAACGTGAAGAACCAGTGGCATCTACATCTGCAGAACGTGAAGAATCAGTGGAATCTACATCTGCAGAAAGTGAAGAACCTGTGGCATCTACAGAACGTGAAGAACCAGTGACGTCTACATCTGCAGAACGTGAAGAACCAGTGGCATCTACATCTGCAGAACGTGAAGAACCAGTGGCATCTACATCTGCAGAACGTGAAGAACCAGTGGCATCTACATGTACAGGTGAATCAACTTTTAAAGCCATTCACCGTGCTCCAGTGTACATGCCGTACAACATGTTCTGAATCGACAGGAGTAAAGTTTGACTTGCGAACAAATGGAACCTAACTTGTTAATAAGTAGAGGAGTCCCTGTCTAACAGTTCACACACCGCAGTATTAACCAGGGCGGCCTGCTGGAATTGAAGAGTGAAGCCTCTGCATAAACACTCCCAACCATGGAGCGGGTTAAGCACATGGAGCAAAGATAGCGGCCATGTTGCCTGGTTGAGGTCGTGGTGGCGGCCATCTTGCCTGGGCAATGTGGTGGCGGCCATCTTGCCTGGGTGACATCGTGGCCGGCCATCTTGCCTGGGTGACGTGGTCACGGCCATATTGCCTGGGTAACGTCGTGGTGGCCATATTGCCTGGGTGACGTCGTGGCGGCCATCTTGCCTGGGTGACGTTGTGGTGGCCATCTTGCCTGGGTGACATCGTGGTGGCCATCTTGCCTGGGTGACGTCGTGGCGGCCATCTTGCCTGGGTGACATCGTGGCGGCCATCTTGCCTGGGTGACGTTGAGGCGGCCATATTGCCCGGGTGACGTAATGGCGGCCACGTTGCCTGGGTGACACCGTCTGGGCGACAGCTGATTGGCAATTGGGGGGGGGCGGGGGGGGGGGGATGATGCAACGGCTCTTACATGAGCAAAAGTTTACGATGTCACGACGCCTCCTCAGATCGGATCGATTCGCCTGAGACTCCCGACCCCGCTCTTCTCTTCCGACATTCGCGACGTCCCTGCTACAACCAGAGCACGCCGGAACTCACGGCCAATCGTAAGAGGGCGTTGTCTCCACCGATGGGGTGGCAACGGCCGTCACGGTAACAGCGCGGCTGAGGGTAAACCCGGGCGATCAGAGAGACGGGGTCGTCCTCAGGGACACGGGGCCGTTGTCGGGGAGACGGGGGCCGTTGGCGGGGAGGCCGGGGTCGTCGTCACGGCGATCCATCTCCTCCCTGCGCGAGCGTCGCCGCTGGCAACGGGGGCACGGGAGGGAGGGCAGGAAACAGGAGCGGTGGAAGCAGGCGCGGCACTCTGCAAAAACAACAACACCACCACTGGAAACCTCATTTGCCAGTAACAAAATATGATAATTTTCGACTTAAAGCTTTCGTGACTGCAAGGATTCATCTTCTTTGGTTCTTTCGGTAAAGTCACGTAGAATGAGAATAAAATAATAAATTGATAAAATAAAATAACACAATAATATTCTCACGACGTTTCATCCACAACACAAGCGGCCTTCATCAGGTGAAGGGACGAGACTGTCTGGTAGGACTCCAGCGCTGGAGTGGTGTCCTCCAGACAGTCTCGTCCCTTCACCTGATGAAGGCCGCTTGTGTTGTGGCCGAAACGTCGTGAGAATATTATTGTGTTATTTTATTTTATCAATTTATTATTTTATTCTCATTCTACGTGACTTTACCGAAAGAACCAAAGAATATGATAATTGTTTTTTTAACCCTTTTATCTGGCAACAAAACTGTCGTCTTTTTTTTGACAAGGAGTCACGTTTACATTGACCACAATGCCTACGGTCGGAACGCAAAAAAAAAAACCTCTGATAATGTATGTGGCACTGTCCTTGAAATTGATTGGTCCACGCCCGAGACAGCTTTTCTTTAGAGGCCCTTAAGTCTCACGTTGGTGTTGGACCAGAAGACGCCAAAAAAGGCGTCGCACAACTCAAAGAGACAATGCACCATCAGAGTATGAGACCTCGGGGTAAGCATTTACACCACTGGAAACCTCATTTGCCGGTAACAAAATATGATAATTGGTTTTTTAACCCTTTTATCTGGCAACAAAACTGACGTCTTTTTTGTTTACAAGGTGTCACGTTTACATTGACCACAATACCTGCGGTCGGAACGCAAACACAAAACAACAACAACTCTGATAATGTATGTGGCACTGTCTTTGAAACTGATTGGTCCACGCCCGAGACGGCTTTTCTTTAGAGGCCCTTAAGTCTCACGTTGGTGTTGGACCAGAAGACGCCAAAAAAGGCGTCGCACAACTCAAAGAGACAATGCACCATCAGAGTACGAGACCTCGGGGTGGAGCATTTACACCGTGCAAAAAAAGGTGTCAGTTTTGTTTCCGGATAAAAGGGTGTAAAAAAAAAACAACCAATTATCAACAACAACAGCAACAGCAGCAGCAACCACCGGCAAGAACAGGCGGCGACAGCAGGGAACGACAACAAGCAGAGTGCGTGTGTACGTGTGTGTGTTTGTGCGTGTGTACGTGCGTGTGTACGTGCGTGTGTACATGCGTGTGTACGTGCGTGTGTACGTGTGTGTGTTTGTGCGTGTGTACGTGTGTGTGTACGTGCGTGTGTACGTGCGTGTGTCCGTGTGTGTGTTTGTGCGTGTGTACGTGCGTGTGTACGTGCGTGTGTTTGTACGTGTGTACGTGTGTACGTGCGTGTGTACGTGCGTGTGTACGTGTGTGTGTTTGTGCATGTGTTTGTACGTGTGTACGTGCGTGTGTACGTGCGTGTGTACGTGCGTGTGTACGTGCGTGTGTTTGTACGTGTGTACGTGCGTGTGTCCGTGCGTGTGTACGTGCGTGTGTTTGTACGTGTGTACGTGCGTGTGTACGTGCGTGTGTACGTGCGTGTGTTTGTGCGTGTGTACGTGCGTGTGTACGTGCGTGTGTACGTGCGTGTGTACGTGCGTGTGTACGTGCGTGTGTACGTGTGTTGTGCGTGTGTACGTGTTTGTGTACGTGCGTGTGTTTGTGCGTGTGTTTGTGCGGGGAGCGGCGGCAGGGCAGCTGTTGGGCACAGACGGGGCGACGGACCTGGCGGCCCCGGGTTCGATTGGCTGCTTTGCAGCCAATATAACCGCAGGTGATCAGAACCGGTTCTGGGCCTCCCCTAGGTCAACTCGGCCTCAAAAGAGTGGCTGGTGTCATGGGTGTGTAGTGAACATCGCCACTGGGGAGACAAAGGCGGCCGGGCGTTGTGCTGATAGCCACCCACCCCCCTCGTGTGCCACGGTGCCGGTAGCCTTCACAGGTGATGCTCGCTAACAGCACTTGCCCCTGCAGTCTGTTAGAGGCTACACGGGGGACCTTTGTCTGTGTGAGTGAGTGGTGAGTGAGTGGTGAGTGAGTGGTGAGTGAGTGAGTGGTGAGTGAGTGAGTTGATGAGTGAGTGGTGAGTGAGTGAGTAGTGAGTGGTGAGTGAGTGGTGAGTGAGTGGTGAGTGAGTGAGTGAGTTGATGAGTGAGTGAGTGGTGAGTGAGTGGTGAGTGGTGAGTGAGTGGTGAGTGAGTGAGTTGATGAGTGAGTGAGTGGTGAGTGAGTGAGTGGTGAGTGAGTAGTGAGTGAGTGAGTGGTGAGTGAGTGAGTAGTGAGTGAGTGGTGAGTGAGTGGTGAGTGAGTGAGTGGTGAGTGAGAGTGAGTTGATGAGTGAGTGAGTGGTGATTGAGTGGTGAGTGGTGAGTGAGTGAGTGGGTGAGTGAGTGAGTCGTGAGTGAGTGGTGAGTGAGTGAGTGGTGAGTGAGTGGTGAGTGAGTGAGTGGTGAGTGAGTGGCGAGTGAGTGGTGAGTGAGTGGTGAGTGAGTGGTGAGTGGATGAGTGAGTGGTGAGTGAGTGGTGAGTGAGTGAGTGAGTGGTGAGTGGGTGAGTGAGTGGTGAGTGAGTGGGTGAGTGAGTGGTGAGTGAGTGAGTGGTGAGTGAGTGGTGAGTGAGTGAGTGAGTGGTGAGTGGGTGAGTGAGTGGTGAGTGAGTGGTCAGTGAATGGTGAGTGGGTGAGTGAGTGGTGAGAGTGAGTGGTGAGTGAGTGGTGAGTGAGTGAGTGAGTGGTGAGTGGGTGAGTGAGTGAGTGAGTGGTGAGTGGGTGAGTGAGTGGTGAGTGAGTGAGTGGTGAGTGAGTGGGTGAGTGAGTGGTGAGTGAGTGGTGAGTGGGTGAGTGAGTGGTGAGTGAGTGAGTGATGAGTGAATGAGTGAGTGATGAGTGAGTGAGTGGTGAGTGAGTGAGTGGGTGAGTGAGTGGTGAGTGGTGAGTGGGTGAGTGAGTGGTGAGTGGGTGAGTGAGTGGTGAGTGAGTGAGTGAGTGATGAGTGAGTGAGTGGTGAGTGAGTGGTGAGTGGTGAGTGAGTGGCGAGTGAGTGAGTGATGAGTGAGTGAGTGAGTGGTGAGTGAGTGAGTGGTGAGTGAGTGGTGAGTGAGTGAGTGAGTGGTGAGTGAGTGGTGAGTGAGTGATGAGTGAGTGATGAGTGAGTGGTGAGTGAGTGAGTGAGTGGTGAGTGAGTGGTGAGTGAGTGAGTAGTGAGTGAGTGGTGAGTGGTGAGTGAGTGGTGAGTGAGTGGTGAGTGAGTGGTGAGTGAGTTGATGAGTGAATGAGTGAGTGGTGAGTGAGTGGTGAGTGAGTGAGTGGTGAGTGAGTGGTGAGTGAGTGAGTGGTGAGTGAGTGGTGAGTGAGTGGTGAGTGGGTGAGTGAGTGGTGAGTGGGTGAGTTAGTGGTGAGTGAGTGAGTGAGTGATGAGTGAGTGAGTGAGTGGTGAGTGAGTGAGTGAGTGGTGAGTGAGTGGTGAGTGAGTGAGTGGTGAGTGAGTGGTGAGTGAGTGAGTGAGTGGTGAGTGAGTGGTGAGTGAGTGGTGAGTTAGTGGTGAGTGGTGAGTGAGTGATGAGTGAGTGGTGAGTGAGTGAGTGGTGAGTGAGTGGTGAGTGAGTGGTGAGTGGTGAGTGAGTGAGTGGTGAGTGAGTGGTGAGTGAGTGGTGAGTGAGTTGATGAGTGAATGAGTGAGTGGTGAGTGAGTGGTGAGTGAGTGGTGAGTGAGTGAGTGGTGAGTGAGTGGTGAGTGAGTGAGTGGTGAGTGAGTGGTGAGTGAGTGGTGAGTGAGTGAGTGGTGAGTGAGTGGTGAGTGAGTGAGTGGTGAGTGAGTGGTGAGTGAGTGAGTGGTGAGTGAGTGGTGAGTGAGTGGTGAGTGAGTGAGTGAGTGGTGAGTGAGTGGTGAGTGAGTGAGTGAGTGGTGAGTGAGTGGTGAGTTAGTGGTGAGTGAGTGGTGAGTGAGTGGTGAGTGAGTGAGTGGTGAGTGAGTGAGTGGTGAGTGAGTGGTGAGTGAGTGAGTGAGTTGATGAGTGAGTGAGTGGTGAGTGAGTGGTGAGTGAGTGAGTGGTGAGTGAGTGGTGAGTGAGTGGTGAGTGAGTGAGTGGTGAGTGAGTGGTGAGTGAGTGGTGAGTGAGTGAGTGGTGAGTGAGTGGTGAGTTAGTGAGTGGTGAGTGAGTGGTGAGTGAGTGGTGAGTGAGTGAGTGGTGAGTGAGTGGTGAGTGAGTGAGTGGTGAGTGAGTGGTGAGTGAGTGGTGAGTGATGAGTGGTGAGTGAGTGGTGAGTGAGTGGTGAGTGAGTGAGTGGTGAGTGAGTGGTGAGTGAGTGTATGAGTGAGTGTATGAGTGAGTGAGTTAGTGTATGAGTGAGTGTATGAGTGAGTGTATGAGTGAGTGAGTGGTGAGTGAGTGGTGAGTGAGTGGTGAGTGAGTGGTGAGTGAGTGAGTGGTGAGTGAGTGGTGAGTACCATCACACTGGCGGCAGCGTGCGAGCTGGAATGGGTGAAGAATGTCGTTGTCGTTGTGGCAGAACTCACAGATGAAGCCTTTGGCCTGGCACAGCTGTGAGGCAACAACAACAACAACAACTACAACAACTACTGCAACAACAACTACAACTACTACAACAACTACTACAACAACAACACCTACTACTACAACAACTACTACAACAACTACTACAATAACTACTACTACTACTACAACAACAACTACTACAACAACTACTACAACAACTACAACAACTACTACAACAACTGCAACAACAACTACAACAACAACTACAACAACTACTACAACAACTACAACAACTACTACAACAACAACTACTACAACAACTACTACAACAACTACAACTACTACAACAACAACTAACTACTACAACAACAACTACTACAACAACTACAACAACTACTACAACAACTGCAACAACTACTACAACAACTACTACAACAACTACTACAACAACTACTACAACAACTACTACAACAACTACAACAACAACAACTACTACTACAACAACTACTACAACTACTGCAACAACAACTAACTACTACAGCAACAACTACTACAACTACTACAACAACAACTAACTACTACAACTACAACAACAACTACTACAACAACTACTACAACAACTACAACTACTACAACAACAACTACTACAACAACAACTACAACTACTACAACTACAACAACTACTACAACAACTACAACTACTAAA
Source organism: Petromyzon marinus (assembly GCF_010993605.1). Classification (NCBI taxonomy): domain Eukaryota; kingdom Metazoa; phylum Chordata; class Hyperoartia; order Petromyzontiformes; family Petromyzontidae; genus Petromyzon; species Petromyzon marinus. The sequence continues at coordinate 3,186,844 of NC_046135.1, read as the reverse complement.
ACTACTACAACAACAACTACTACAACAACTACAACAACTACTACAACTATAACAAAAACTACTACAACAACTACTACAACAACTACTACAACAACTACTACAACAACAACAACTACTACAACAACTACTGCAACAACTACTACAACTACTACAACTACTGCAACAACAACTACTACAACTACTACAACAACAACTACTACAACTACTGCAACAACTACTACAACTACTACAACAACAACAACTACTACAACTACTACAACAACAACTTCAACAACAACCAGTAGTGGTGGTTGTAGTAATGGTGGTGGTAGTAGTGGCCGTAGTGGTGGTGGTTGTGGTTGTGGTGGCGGTTGTAGTGGTTATGGTGTTAGTGGTAAGTGGTAGTTGTGGTGGTTGTAGTGGTGGTGGTTGTAGTGGTGGCGGCTGCAGTTGTGGTGGTGGTTGTAGTGGTGGTGGTTGTAGTGGTGGTGGTTGTAGTGGTGGTGTTAGTGGTAGTAGTTTTAGTGGTTGTAGTGGTGGTATTAGTGGTTGTAGTGGTGGTGGTTGTAGCATTGGTTGTTGTAGTGGTGGTGGTTGTAGTGGTGGTGTTTGTGGTAGTGGTGGTAGTTGTAGTAGTGGTGGTTGTAGTGGTGGTGGTTGTAGTGGTTGTGATGGTAGTTGTAGTGGTGGTGGTTGTAGTGGTTGTAGTGGTTGTAGTGATTGTGGTGGTGGTTGTGGTGGTGGTTGTAGTGGTTGTAGTGGTGGTTGTAGTGGTGGTGGTGGTAGTGGTGGTGGTCGTGGTGGTGGTCGTGGCGGCGACAATAGTGGTGGCGGCGGCGGTGGTTGTGGCGGTGGTTGTGGCGGTGGTGGCGGCGGTGGTTGTGGCGGTGGTGGCGGTGATGGCAGTGGTGGCGGTGGTAGTGGTGGTGGCAGTAGTTGTGGCGATGGTGGCAGTGGTGGTGGCAGTGGTGGCGGTGGCAGTGGTGGCGGTGGCAGTGGTGGTGGCGGCGGTGGTTGTGGCGGTGGTGGCGGTGGTGGTGGCGGTGGCAGTGGCTGTGGTGGCAGTGGTGGTGGTAGTGGTGGTGGTGGCGGCGGTGGTTGTAGTGGTTGTGGTGGTGGTGGTTGTGACGGTGGTGGTGGTGGCAGTGGTGGTGGTAGTGGTGGCGGTGGTTGTAGTGGTTGTGGTGGTGGTGGTTGTGGTGGTGGTGGTTGTGGTGGTTGTAGTGGTTGTGGTGGTGGTTGTGGTGGTGGTGGTGGTTGCCGCTCACCTCACAGTTGTTCACGTGGGTGAGCCCCACGTGCAAGAGCTCGGCTAGGCGCTGGGCCAGGGAGCCCGACTTCACGTGGACCAAGTCCCTGAGTGAGTAAAGGTGGACTCGCTCACTCAGGTGGCCTGGCTCCTCGTCGAAGCGGTCCACCACCCTGACAACCACCACCACCACAACCACAACAACCATTACCACCACCACAACCACCACAACAACCATTACCACCACCACCACAACCACCACCACAACCACAACAACCATTACCACCACCACAACCATTACCACAACCACGACAACCACCAGCAACTCCCTGAGTGAGTAAAGGTGGACTCGCTCACTCAGGTGGCCTGGCTCCTCATCGAAGCGGTCCACCACCCTGACAACCACAACCACCACAACAACCATTACCACAACCACCACAACCACTACCACCACCACAACCACAACAACCATTACCACCACCACCTCAACCATTACCACCACCACGACAACCACCAGCAACTCCCTGAGCGAGTAAAGGTGGACTCGCTCACTCAGGTGGCGTGGCTCCTCATCGAAGCGGTCCACCACCCTGACAACCACCACCACCACAACAACCATTACCACAACCACCACAACCACCACCACAACTACAACCACCACAACCACCACCATTACCACCATTACTACAACTAGAACCACCACCATTACTACGTTGATGTTGATGGTGGTGATGGTGCTGGTGATGGTGTTGGTGATGTTGATGGTGGTGGTGGGGGTGGTGATGGTGGTGGTGAAGTTGATGGTGGTGATGGTGTTGGTGAAAGTGGTGGTAGTGGTGATGGTGGTGGTGATGGCATTGATGGTGGTGGTGGTGGCAGTGATGGTGATGGTGGCGGTGATGGCGATGGTGGTGGCGGTGGTGGTGATGGTGGTGGTGATGACGGTGGTGATGACGGTGGTGATGGTGGTGGTGATAGTAGTAGTGGTGGTGATAGTAGTGGTGGTGATGGTGGTGGTGATAGTAGTGGTGGTGGTGATAGTGGTGAGGGTGGTGGTGGTGATGGTGGTGATGGTAGTGATGGTGGTGGTGATAGTAGTGGTGGTGGTGATGGTGGTGATGGTGGTAATGGTGATAGTGGTGATGGTGATAGTGGTGGTGATGGTGGTGATAGTGGTGGTGGTGATAGTGGTGGTGATGGTGGTGATTATAGTGATGGTACCGTGTTGCGAATCTGCACGTCTTCAAGAGATTCTTCATGTGGAACAGCTGCTCACGAAGATCCTAGAGAAAAACATCACCATCAATATCATCACCATCAACATCACCATCACCACCATCAACATCATCACCATCACCATCAATATCACCACCACCATCATCAACATCCTCTCAAACATCACCATCACCTCCATGAACATCATTAACATCACCACCATCAACATGATCACCATCAATATCATCAACAACATCACCGCCATCAACATCCTCACCATCAACATCCTCATCAACATCACCACCAACAACATTATCACCATCAACATCATCAACATCACCATCACCACCATCAACATCCCCACCATCAACATCACCATTACGATCACCACCATCATCACCATCATCAAGATCATCAACATCAACATCACCACCATCAACATCACCACCACCATCAACATTATCACCATCAACATCATCATCAACATCACCATCACCACCATTAACATCATCATCAACATCACCATCACCACCATCAACATCATCATCAACATCACCACCATCAACATCACCTCCATCAACACCATCATGATCACCACCACAATCAGCATCATCACCACCATCAACATCACCACCATCAACATCACCACCACAATCAGCATCATCACCACCATCAACATCACCACCACAATCAGCATCATCACCACCACCATCAACAAAACCATCAACATCCTCCTCCTCTTCTTCCTGTGCGGTAGTGCGGTGGTAGTGTGGTGGTAGTGTGGTAGTGTGGTGGTAGTGTTGTGTGGTAGTGTGGTGGTAGTGTGGTGGTAGTGTGGTAGTGTTGTGTGGTAGTGTGGTGGTAGTGTGGTGGTAGTGTGGTAGTGGTGTGGTAGTGTTGTGTGATAGTGTGGTAGTGCGGTGGTAGTGTGGTGGTAGTGTGGTAGTGTAGTGGTAGTGTGGTAGTGTAGTAGTGTGGCAGTAGTGTGGTGGTAGTGTGGTCGTAGTGTGGTAGTGTAGTGGTAGTGTGGTAGTGTGGTGGTAGTGTGGTAGTGTGGTGGTAGTGTTGTGTGGTAGTGTGGTGGTAGTGTGGTGGTAGTGTGGTGGTAGTGTGGTAGTGGTGTGGTAGTGTTGTGTGGTAGTGTGGTAGTGTGGTGGTAGTGTGGTGGTAGTGTGGTAGTGGTGTGGTAGTGTTGTGTGATAGTGTGGTAGTGCGGTAGTAGTGTGGTGGTAGTGTGGTAGTGTAGTGGTAGTGTGGTAGTGTAGTAGTGTGGCAGTAGTGTGGTGGTAGTGTGGTCGTAGTGTGGTAGTGTAGTGGTAGTGTGGTAGTGTGGTGGTAGTGTGGTAGTGTGGTGGTAGTGTTGTGTGGTAGTGTGGTGGTAGTGTGGTAGTGTGGTGGTAGTGTGGTAGTGTAGTGGTAGTGTGGTGGTAGTGTTGTGTGGTAGTGTGGTGGTAGTGTGGTAGTGTGGTGGTAGTGTGGTGGTAGTGTGGTAGTGTAGTGGTAGTGTGGTGGTAGTGTGGTGGTAGTGTGGTAGTGTGGTGGTAGTGTGGTGGTAGTGTGGTAGTGTGGTGGTAGTGTGGTAGTGTGGTGGTAGTGTGGTGGTAGTGTGGTGGTAGTGTGGTGGTGGTGTGGTGGAAGTGCGGTAGTGTGGTAGTCTTGTGTGGTAGTGTGGTAGTCTTGTGTGGTAGTGCAGTATTGCTGTGGTAGTGCTGTATGGTAGTGTGGTGGTAGTGCGGTAGTGTGGTAATCTTGTGTGGAAGTGCGGCGTGGCAGTGCGGTAGTCTTGTGTGGTAGTGCGGTAGTGTGGTAGTCTTGTGTCGTAGTGTGGTAGTCTTGCGCGGTAGTGTGGTAGTCTTGTGTGGTAGTCTTGTGTGGTAGTGTGGTAGTCTTGTGCGGTAGTGTGGTAGTGTGGTAGTCTTGTGCGGTAGTGTGGTACTGCTGTCGTAGTCTTGTATGGCAGTGCGGTAGTCTTGTGTGGTAGTGTGGTAGTCTTGTGTGGTAGTGTGGTAGTCTTGTGTGGTAGTGCGGTAGTCTTGTGTGGTAGTGTGGTAATGCTGTGGTAGTCTTGTGCGGCAGTGCGGTAGTCTTGTGTGGTAGTGTGGTAGTTTTGCGCGGCAGTGTGGTACTGCTGTGGTAGTCTTGTGTGGTAGTGTGGTAGTGTGGTATTGCTGTGGTAGTGTGGTAGTCTTGTGTGGTAGTGTGGTAGTCTTGTGTGGTAGTGTGGTAGTCTAGTGTGGTAGTGTGGTAGTGCTGTGTGGTAGTGTGGTAGTCTTGTGTGGTATGTGTGGTAGTCTTGTGTGGTAGTGTGGTAGTGTGCTGTGTGGCAGTGTGGTAGTGTGGTAGTCTTGTGTGGCAGTGCGGCAGTGTGGTAGTCTTGTGTGGTAGTGTGGTAGTGCTGTGTGGTAGTGTGGTAGTGCTGTGTGGTAGTGTGGTATTGCTGTGGTAGTGTGGTAGTCTTGTGTGGCAGTGCGGCAGTGTGGTAGTCTTGTGTGGTAGTGTGGTAGTGCTGTGTGGTAGTGTGGTAGTGTGGTATTGCTGTGGTAGTGTGGTAGTCTTGTGTGGTAGTGTGGTAGTGCTGTGTGGTAGTGTGGTATTGCTGTGGTAGTGTGGTAGTCTTGTGTGGTAGTGTGGTATTGCTGCGGTAGTGTGGTAGTCTAGTGTGGTAGTGTGGTAGTCTTGTGTGGTAGTGTGGTAGTCTTGTGTGGTAGTGTGGTAGTCTTGTGTGGTAGTGTGGTAGTCTTGTGTGGTAGTGTGGTAGTTTTGTGCGGCAGTGTGGTAGTGTGGTAGTCTTGTGTGGTAGTGTGGTAATGCTGTGGTAGTGTAGTGTGGTAGTGTGGTAGTGCGGTAGTGTTGTGTGGTAGTGTGGTAGTCTTGTGTGGTAGTGTGGTAGTCTTGTGTGGTAGTGTGGTAGTCTTGTGTGGTAGTGTGGTAGTCTTGTGTGGTAGTGTGGTAGTCTAGTGTGGTAGTGTGGTAGTCTTGTGTGGTAGTGTGGTAGTCTTGTGTGGTAGTGTGGTAGTCTTGTGTGGTAGTGTGGTAGTCTTGTGTGGTAGTGTGGTAGTCTTGTGTGGTAGTGTGGTAGTCTTGTGTGGTAGTGTGGTAGTGCGGTAGTGTGGTAGTCTTGTGTGGTAGTGTGGTAATGCTGTGGTAGTCTTGTGTGGTAGTGTGGTATTGCTGTGGTAGTGCTGTGTGGTAGTGCGGTAGTGCGGTAGTGTGGTAGTCTTGTGTGGTAGTGTGGTAGTCTTGTGTGGTAGTGTGGTAGTGTGCTGTGTGGTAGTGTGGCAGTGCTGTGTGGTAGTGTGCTGTGTGGTAGTGTGGCAGTGCTGTGTGGTAGTGTGGTAGTGCGGCAGTGCTGTGTGGTAGTGTGGTAGTGTGCTGTGTGGTAGTGTGGCAGTGTTGTGTGGTAGTGTGCTGTGTGGTAGTGTGGCAGTGCTGTGTGGTAGTGTGCTGTGTGGTAGTGTGCTGTGTGGTAGTGCGGTAGTGTGGTAGTGCGGTAGTCTTGTGTGGTAGTGTGGTAGTGTGGTAATGCTGTGGTAGTGTTGTGTGGTAGTGTGGTAGTCTAGTGTGGTAGTGTGGTAGTGCTGTGTGGTAGTGCGGTAGTCTTGTGTGCTGTGTGGTAGTGCTGTGTGGTAGTGTGGTAGTCTTGTGTGGTAGTGTGGTAGTGCTGTGTGGTAGTGTGGTAATGCTGTGGTAGTGTTGTGTGGTAGTGCGGTAGTGTTGTGTGGTAGTCTTGTGTGGTAGTGCGGTAGTGTTGTGTGGTAGTGTTGTGTGGTAGTGTTGTGTGGTAGTCTTGTGTGGTAGTGCGGTAGTGTTGTGTGGTAGTCTTGTGTGGTAGTGTGGTAGTGCTGTGTGGTAGTGTGGTAGTCTTGTGTGGTAGTGTGGTAGTGCTGTGTGGTAGTGTGGTAGTCTTGTGTGGCAGTGTGGTAGTCTTGTGTGGTAGTGTGGTAGTCTTGTGTGGTAGTGTGGTAGTCTTGTGTGGTAGTCTTGTGTGGTAGTGTGGTAGTCTTGTGTGGTAGTGTGGTATTGCTGTGGTAGTGTGGTATTGCTGTGGTAGTGTGGTAGTCTTGTGTGGCAGTGTGGTAGTCTTGTGTGGTAGTGTGGTAATGCTGTGGTAGTGTTGTGTGGTAGTGCGGTAGTGTTGTGTGGTAGTGCGGTAGTGTTGTGTGGTAGTCTTGTGTGGTAGCGCGGCAGTGCACCGCCGCTGCCGCCCCGTACCCGCACGCCGCGCAGGGCCCGCACCCTCGTGTACAGGCCGGGGTGCAGCGCCCCCACGTCACAGAGGGGGTCCCCCGCGGCACGGCTGAGCAGCTCGCGGCCGTGTTCACTGACGGGGCGCGCCGAGAAGTCCCAGCGGCGCAGCACCAGGGCCGGCAGGGCGGCACGCGACCCCACGTGGCAGCAGGCGCAGAAGTAGCCGCCAGAGTACTCGCAGAAGCGCACCCGGCCTAGGAAGCCTGCCGGGGGCACGTGGCGGGGGCGGCGGTGGGTGGTGGGTGGTGAGTGGGGGTGGTGAGTAGGGGTGGTGGTGAGTGGGGGTGGTGGTGGTGAGTGGGGGTGGTGGTGAGTGGGGGTGGTGAGTGGTGAGTGGGGGTGGTGGTGAGTGGGGGTGGTGAGTGGGGGTGGTGGTGGTGAGTGGGGGTGGTGAGTGGGGGTGGTGGTGGTGAGTGGGTGGTGGTGAGTGGGGGTGGTGAGTGGGGGTAGTGGGGGTGGGTAGTGGGGGTGGTGGGGGCGGTGAGTGGGGGTGGTGGTGAGTGGGGGTGGTGAGTGGGGGTGGTGGTGAGTGGGGGTGGTAGTGGGGGTGATGGAGGTGGTGGTGAGTGGTGGTGGTGGGGGCGGTGGTGGTGGTGAGTGGGGCAGGGGGGGAGGTGGTGGTTGGGGTGGAGATGGAGGTGATGGGGGTGGTGGTGATGGAGTGGATGGAGGTTGTGGGGGTTGTGGAGATGGTGGTGTGGGTGGTGGTGGTGGTGGTGTGGGTTGTGGTTTTTGTTGTGGTGTAGGTGTTGTTGGGGTGGGTGGTGGTGTGGGTGGTGGTGGTGTGGGTGGTGGTGGTGTGGGTGGTGGTGGTGTGGGTGGTGGTGGTGTGGGTGGTGGTGGTGGTGATGGTAGTGGTGGTGGTGGTGACAAGAGATTGTGGTAGCGATGCGAGGTGGTGGGTGTCACGGACACACGGACGTACCAACTCGCACATCAACAACACCGATGGCTGTCACTCGCCGCTGAGCGGCGGTGTCGTCATCGCAGCGCTGGTGCCAGGCTAGGTGCACGCATTCACTCACCGGGCTCCACGCTGCGGCCGCATCCTGCACAGCGGTAATTCTGACTCGTGAGGATTTCCTTCTTCCTATCCAGAGACACGCAAACAAAGACGCCCCGTGCGTGTGTGTGTGTGTACACGTACGTCCGTGTGTGTACGTGTACGTGTGTGTGTGTATACGTACGTGTGTGTGTGTACACGTACGTCCGTGTGTGTACGTGTACGTGTGTGTGTGTATACGTACGTCCGTGTGTGTACGTACGTGTGAGTGTGTGTACGTCCGTGTGTGTACGTACGTGTACGTGTGTGTGTGTACGTACGTGTGTGTGTGTGTGTACACGTACGTCCGTGTGTGTACATACGTACGTGTGAGGGTGTACGTGTGTGTACGTACGTGTGTGTACGTACGTGTATGTGTACGAACGTGTGTGTACGTACGTGTGTGTACACGTACATCCGTGTGTGTACGTACGTGTGAGTGTGTGTACGTCCGTGTGTGTACGTACGGGTGAGGGTGTACGTACGTGTGTACGTACGTGTGTACGTACGTGTGTGTGTGTACACGTACATCCGTGTGTGTACGTACGTGTGAGTGTGTGTACGTCCGTGTGTGTACGTACGTGTGAGCGTGTGTATGTCCGTGTGTACGTACGTGTGAATGTGTACGTACGTGTGAATGTGTACGTACGTGTGAATGTGAACGTACGTGAGTGTGTATGTGTACGTGTGTGTGTACGTACGTGTGTGTACGTACGTGTGTGTGTGTGTGTACGTACGTGTGAGTGTGTATATGTGTGTACGTGTGTGTGTGTACGTGCGTGTGAGTGTGAATGTGTGTACGTGTGTACGTACGTGTGAGTGTGTATATGTGTGTGTACGTACGTGTGAGTGTGTGTGTGTGCGTACGTGTGTGTGTACGTACGTGTGAGTGTGTACGTACGTGTGAGTGTGTAAGTACGTGTGAGTGTGTACGTGTGTGTACGTACGTGTGTGGTACGTACGTGTGTGTACGTGCGTGTGAGTGTGTATATGTGTGTGTAGGTACTTGTGTGTGTGTACGTACGTGTAAGTGTGTACATACGTGTGTTTACGTACGTGTGAGTGTGTATATGTGTGTGTACGTACGTCCGTGTGTACGTACTTGTGAGTGTGTACGTACGTGTGTGTACGTACGTGTGAGTGTGTACGTGTGTGTATGTACGTGTTTGTGTGTACGTGTGTGTATGTACGTGTTTGTGTGTACGTGTGTGTACGTACGTGTGTATGTGTACGTACGTGTGAGTGTTTACGTACGTGTGAGTGTGTATATGTGTGTGTACGTAAGTGTGGGGAGCGATAGTGGAGCGGTTAGCGCGCTGCGCTATGAACCCGGCGACACGGGTTCGATTCCCGCTCACGGCCAACACCAGTGACGATTATCTTAACCGGTCCTGGGCCTCACCTAGGTCGACTCAACCTCAAATGAGTACCTGGTGCAGTGTGTAAACATTGCCACTAGGGAGACAAAGGCGGTCGGGCGTGGTGCTGGCCACCCACCCCTCGTGTACCGTTACCGGCCTTCATAGGTGCTCGCTAACAGCACTTGCCCCGACAGTCTGTTAAGGCTATATGGGATATATTTATCTTTGTCTTTGTGTATGTGTGCGTGTGTGTATGTGTGTGTGCACGTGTGTACGTGTGTGTAAGTGTCTATGTGTGTGTGTGTATGTGCGTGTGTGTGTATGTGTGTGTGTACGTGTGTATGTGTGTGTGTAAGTGTCTGTATGTGTGTATGTGTAAGTGTCTGTATGTGTGTATGTGTGTGTATGTGTGTATGTGTGTGTGTATGTGCGTGTGTGTGTATGTGTGTGTATGTGTGTGTATGTGTGTATGTGTGTGTAAGTGTGTGTGTGTATGTGTGTGTGTATGTGTGTGTACGTGTGTATGTGTGTGTGTGTACGTGTGTATGTGTGTGTACGTGTGTGTACGTGTGTATGTGTGTGTATGTGTGTGTATGTGTGTGTAAGTGTGTATGTGTGTATGTGTGTGTGTGTACGTGTGTGTGTGTATGTGTGTGTGTGTAAGTGTGTGTATGTGTGTAAGTGTGTGTATGTGTGTACGTGTGTGTATGTGTGTACGTGTGTGTATGTGTGTACGTGTGTGTATGTGTGTGTGTATGTGTGTGTGTGTATGTGTGTGTATGTGTGTGTATGTGTGTATGTGTGTGTGTACGTGTGTACGTGTGTGTGTGTACGTGTGTGTGTGTAAGTGTGTGTAAGTGTGTATGTGTGTATGTGTGTGTGTACGTGTGTATGTGTGTAAGTGTCTGTATGTGTGTATGTGTAAGTGTCTGTATGTGTGTATGTGTGTGTATGTGTGTATGTGTGTGTGTATGTGCGTGTGTGTGTACGTGTGTATGTGTGTGTATGTGTGTGTATGTGTGTGTGTATGTGTGTGTATGTGTGTGTGTACGTGTGTATGTGTGTGTAAGTGTGTATGTGTGTGTGTGTGTATGTATGTGTGTGTACGTGTGTGTATGTGTGTGTACGTGTGTATATGTGTGTGTGTACATGTGTGTATGTGCGTGTGTGTGTGTACGTGTGTGTACGTGTGTGTACGTGTGTATGTGTGTATGTGTGTGTGTACGTGTGTGTGTGTAAGTGTGTGTGTGTGTATGTGTGTGTGTACGTGTGTATGTGTGTAAGTGTGTGTATGTGTGTATGTGTGTGTGTACGTGTGTGTATGTGTATGTGTACGTGTGTGTATGTGTGTGTACGTGTGTGTGTCCACCTACGAGAGTTTGGGGTGCATGTGGAAGATGATCTGTGGTGGAGGCGGCTTCCACCCTCCGCTCTCCCCATGCTCATCCGCAGACGTGGAGCCCAGACACAAGGCCTTGAGACACAGACAAAGGTCCCCCGTGTAACCTCTAACAGGCTGTAGGGGCAAGTGCTGTGAGTAGCGAGTAGCAGAAGCACCTGTGAAGGTAGACACAGACAAAGGTCCCCCGTGTAGCCTCTAACAGGCTGCAGGGGCAAGTGCTGTTAGTAGCGAGTAGCAGCAGCGCCTGTGAAGGTAGACACAGACAAAGGTCCCCCGTGTAGCCTCTAACAGGCTGTAGGGGCAAGTGCTGTGAGTAGCGAGTAGCAGCACCTGTGAAGGTAGACACAAATAAAGGTCCCCCGTGTAGCCTCTAACAGGCTGTAGGGGCAAGGGCTGTGAGTAGCAAGTATCAGCAGCACCTGTGAAGGTAGACACAGACAAAGGTCCCCCGTGTAGCCTCTAACAGGCTGTAGGGGCAAGTGCTGTTAGCGAGCAGCACCTGTGAAGGTAGACACAGACAAAGGTCCCCCGTGTAGACTCTAACAGGCTGTGGGCCAGCAAGCCAGAGTCAGAATGTTGACGTAGACCGAACGGAGGAATCTGATGAGCTGTGAGGCTCTTTGTCACAGATGTGCAGCGAGGTACAAAAGTGAGTGGGTCAGCGAAAAGTTGTGTGTGCGTGTGTGAGTGTGTGAGTGAGTGAGTGTGTGAGTGAGTGGGTGGGTGAGTGTGTGAGTGTGTGAGTGAGTGGGTGAGTGTGTGAGTGGGTGAGTGTGTGAGTGTGTGAGTGAGTGTGTGAGTGAGTGTGTGCGTGGGTGAGTGTGTGAGTGGGTGGGTGAGTGGGTGAGTGTGTGAGTGAGTGTGTGAGTGTGTGAAAGGGTGAGTGTGTGAGTGAGTGTGTGCGTGGGTGAGTGTGTGCGTGGGTGAGTGTGTGAGGGGGTGGGTGTGTGAGTGGGTGGGTGAGTGGGTGAGTGGGTGAGTGTGTGAGTGAGTGTGTGAGTGTGTGAGTGCGTGGGTGAGTGAGTGAGTGTGTGAGTGGGTGAGTGAGTGAGTGTGTGAGTGAGTGTGTGAGTGCGTGGGTGAGTGAGTGAGTGTGTGAGTGTGTGAGTGTGTGAGTGGGTGGGTGAGTGGGTGAGTGTGTGAGTGAGTGTGTGAGTGAGTGAGTGTGTGAGTGTGTGAGTGAGTGTGTGAGTGAGTGAGTGCGTGGGTGAGTGTGTGAGTGAGTGTGTGAGTGTGTGAGTGAGTGAGTGTGTGCGTGGGTGAGTGTGTGAGTGAGTGTGTGGGTGAGTGTGTGAGTGTGTGAGTGTGTGCGTGGGTGAGTGTGTGAGTGATTGTGTGCGTGGGTGAGTGAGTGTGTGATTGAGTGTGTGCGTGGGTGAGTGAGTGAGTGTGTGAGTGATTGATTGAGTGAGTGTGTGCGTGGGTGAGTGTGTGAGTGAGTGTGTGCGTGGGTGAGTGAGTGAGTGAGTGTGTGGGTGAGTGAGTGTGTGATTGAGTGTGTGCGTGGGTGAGTGTGTGAGTGAGTGAGTGCGTGTGTGCGTGGGTGAGTGTGTGAGTGAGTGAGTGAGTGTGTGAGTGAGTGAGTGTGTGGGTGAGTGTGTGATTGAGTGAGTGATTGAGTGAGTGTGTGCGTGGGTGAGTGAGTGAGTGAGTGATTGAGTGAGTGTGTGCGTGATTGTGTGAGTGAGTGAGTGTGTGCGTGGGTGAGTGAGTGAGTGAGTGCGTGGGTGAGTGAGTGTGTGAGTGAGTGAGTGTGTGAGTGAGTGTGTGGGTGAGTGTGTGATTGAGTTAGTGATTGAGTGAGTGTGTGCGTGGGTGAGTGAGTGTGTGCGTGATTGTGTGAGTGAGTGAGTGAGTGTGCGAGCGAGTGTGTGAGTGAGTGTGTGAATGAGCGTGCGAGTGAGTGGGCATGTGTGTGAGTGAGCAAGTGAGTGAGCGAGTGAGAGTGAGTGTGCGAGTGAGTTAGTGAGCGAGCGAGAGTGATTGAGTTTGAGCGAGTGAGTGAGTGTGTGAGTGAGTGTGTGAGTGTGTGAGTGTGTGAGTGAATGTGCGAGTGAGTGTGCGAGAGTGAGTGAGCGAGCGAGCAAGCAAGAGTGAGTGAGTGGTGAGCGAGAGTGAGTGAGTGAGCGAGAGTGAGTGAGTGAGTGAGTGTGAGAGTGTGAGAGTGAGTGTGCGAATGAGTGAGCCAGTGAGTGAGCGAGCGAGAGTGAGTGAGCGAGTGAGTGAGTGAGCGAGCGAGAGTGAGTGTGAGAGTGTGCGAGTGAGTGAGCGAGCGAGAGTGAGCGAGCGAGAATGAGTGAGCGAGCGAGAGTGAGTGAGCGAGTGAATGAGCGAGCGAGAGTGAGTGAGTGAGCGAGCGAGAGTGAATGAGTGCGTGTGAGAGTGTGAGAGTGAGCGAGTGAGAGTGAGTGAGTGTTGAGTGAGTGAGTGTGAGTGAGTGAGGGTGAGTGAGTGAGTGTGATGAGTGTGAGTGAGTGAGAGTGAGCGAGCGAGCGAGAGTGAGCGAGTGAGAGTGAGTGTGAGAGTGTGCGAGTGAGTGACCCAGTGAGTGAGCGAGCGAGAATGAGTGAGTGAGCGACCGAGAGTGAGTGTGAGAGTGAGTGAGTGATAGTGAGTGTGCGAGTGTGCGAGTGTGTGAGTGTGTGAGTGAGTGTGAGTGAGCGAATGAGTGTGCGAGTGAGCGAGTGTGTGAGTGTGTGAGTGAGCGAGAGTGAGTGAGTGAGTGAGCGACAGTGAGTGAGTGAGTGAGCGAGTGAGTGTGCGAGTGAGTGAGCGAGTGAGTGAGTGAGTGTGTGAGTGAGCGAGTGAGAGTGTGCGAGTGTGAGAGTGAGTGAACGAGTGAGTGAGCGAGCGTGAGTAAGTGAACGAGTGAGTGAGCGAGCGTGAGCGAGTGAGTGTATGAGTAAGTGAGCGACAGTGAGTGAGTGAGCGAGTGAGAGTGAGTGAGCGAGTGAGTATGCGAGTGAGTGAGCGAGTGAGTGAGTGAGTGTGCGAGTGAGTGAGCGAGTGTGTGAGTGAGAATGTGTAAGTGAGCGAGTGTGTGAGTGTGTGAGTGTGTGAGTGAGCAAGTGTGCGAGTGTGTGAGTGAGCGTGAGCGAGTGAGAGCGAGTGAGATTGAGTGTGCGAGTGAGTGAGCGAGTGTGTGAGTGTGTGAGTAAGTGAGTGAGTGAGCGAGCGAGAGTGAGTGAGTGAGTGAGTGTGCGAGTGAGTGAGCGAGTGCGTGAGTGTGTGAGTGAGTGAGTGAGTGTGTGAGTGAGTGAGCGTGCGTGTGAGCGGAGCGTGCGGGCGGGCGAGTGAGTGAGCGAGTGAGCGAGCGAGAGTGAGTGTGCGAGCGAGTGAGTGAGTGAGTGAGCGGGCGGGCGAGCGAGTGAGTGAGCGTGTGAGCGAGAGTGAGTGAGTGAGCGAGCGAGTGAGTGAGCGAGCGAGAGTGAGTGTGTGCGTGAGTGAGCGAGTGAGTGAGCGAGTGAGAGTGAGTGAGTGAGTGAGCGAGCGAGCGAGCGAGAGTGAGTGAGTGAGTGAGTGAGCGAGCGAGTGAGTGAGAGTGAGTGAGTGAGCGAGCGAGTGAGTGAGCGTGTGAGCGAGAGCGAGTGAGTGAGCGAGAGGGTGAGTGAGTGCGTGAGCGAGCGAGCGAGCGAGAGTGTGCATGAGTGAGCGTGCGAGCGAGAGTGAGTGCGTGAGCGAGCGAGCGAGCGTTGTCCAGGCGAGCCCCGTCACCTGCTGCCCCAGCAGTGCGTGCCCGATGCGGTCGGCCGTGGCGCCGGGAAGCCGCAGCCTCTGGAGGTGTCTCAGCAGCTGCGTCGCAACGGCCCTGGCCGAGCCCCGGCTGCAAGGGAGCGGCAGCCTGGGGGCAACCGAGGCAGAGGGGAGGCAAGCGCTGGGCACGAGTGCACCGATGCACAGGGACAGCTGCCGCTGGGGGTGCCCCTAGGCTAGACCCCACACACAGCAGCAGTCAATCACCACCACCCACTACTACTGACAGACTGATGCACAGGGACAGATGCCACTGGGGGTGCCCCTAGGCTAGAGCCACACAGCAACAATCATCACCACCCCTACTACTGATAGACCGATGCACAGGGACAGCTGCCGCTGGGGGTGCCCCTAGGCTAGACCCCACACACAGCAGTCAATCATCACCACCCACTACTACTGACAGACTGATGCACAGGGACAGCTGCCGCTGGGGGTGCCCCTAGACTAGACCACACAGCAGTCAATCATCACCACCCCTACTACTGACAGACTGATGCACAGGGACAGATGCCGCTGGGGGTGCCCCTAGGCTAGACCACACAGCAGCAACAATCATCACCACCCCTACTACTGACAGACTGATGCACAGAGACAGCTGCCGCTGGGGGTGCCCCTAGGCTAGACCACACAGCAGCAACAACCATCACCACCCCTACTACTGTCAGACTGATGCACAGGGACAGCTGTCACTGGGGGTGCCCCTAGGCTAGACCACACAGCAGCAGCAATCATCACCACCCCTACTACTGACAGCAGACTGATGCACAGGGACAGCTGCCACTGGGGGTGCCCCTAGGCTAGACCACACAGCAGCAGCAATCATCACCACCCCCCCCCTCTATAGGCAGCAGACCGGGCGTGCAGTTTCCTTCTCCGAAAAGACGATGGTGGTGGTGGTTGGTGGTGGTGGCGATGATGGTGGTGGTGGTGGCGATGATGGTGGTGGTTGGTGGTGGCAATGATGGTGGTGGTGGTGGTGGCGATGATGGTGGTGGTGGTGGTGGTGGCGATGATGGTGGTGGTTGGTGGTGGTGGTGGTGGTGGCGATGATGGTGGTGGTGGTGGTGGTGGCGATGATGGTGGTGGTGGTGGTGGTGGCGATGATGGTGGTGGTGTTGGCGATGATGGTGATGGTGGTGGTGGCGATGATGGTGATGGTGGTGGTGGCGATGATGGTGGTGGTTGGTGGTGGCGATGATGGTGGTGGTGGTGGTGGCGATGATGGTGGTGGTGGTGGTGGTGGCGATGATGGTGATGGTGGTGGTGGCGATGATGGTGGTGGTTGGTGGTGGCGATGATGGTGGTGGTTGGTGGTGGCGATGATGGTGGTGGTGGTGGTGGCGATGATGATGGTGGTGGTGGCGATGATGGTGGTGGTTGGTGGTGGCGATGATGGTGGTGGTGACGATGATGGTGGTGGTGGCAATGATGGTGGTGGTTGGTGGTGGCGATGATGGTGGTGGTGGTGGTGGCGATGATGGTGGTGGTTGGTGGTGGTGGTGGTGGCGATGATGGTGGTGGTGGTGGTGGCGATGATGGTGGTGGTGGTGGTGGTGGCGATGATGGTGGTGGTGGTGGCGATGATGGTGATGGTGGTGGTGGCGATGATGGTGGTGGTTGGTGGTGGCGATGATGGTGGTGGTGGTGGTGGCGATGATGGTGGTGGTGGTGGTGGCGATGATGGTGATGGTGGTGGTGGCGATGATGGTGGTGGTTGGTGGTGGCGATGATGGTGGTGGTTGGTGGTGGCGATGATGGTGGTGGTGGTGGTGGCGATGATGATGGTGGTGGTGGCGATGATGGTGGTGGTTGGTGGTGGCGATGATGGTGGTGGTGACGATGATGGTGGTGGTGGCAATGATGGTGGTGGTTGGTGGTGGCGATGATGGTGGTGGTGGCGATGATGGTGGTGGTGACGATGATGGTGGTGGTTGGTGGTGGCGATGATGGTGGTGGTGACGATGATGGTGGTGGTGATGATGATGGTGGTGGTGATGGCAATGATGGTGGTGGTGATGGTGCTGGCGATGATGGTGACCGTGGTGCTAATAACAGTGCTGATGGCGATGATGCTGGTGATGGCGGTGATGGTGATGATGGCAGTGATGGCGGTGATGGCGATGATGGCGGCAATGGCGATGATGGCGGTGATGGTGATGATGGCGGTGATGATGGTGATGGCGGTGATGGCGGCGATGGCGATGATGGCGGTGATGGCGATGATGGCGATGATGCTGGTGATGGCGGTGACGGCGATGATGGCGGTGATGGCGGTGATGCTAGTGATGGCGATGATGGCGGTGTGATGGCGGTGTGATGCTGGTGATGCCGGTGATGGCGATGATGGCGGTGATGGCGATGATGATGGTGATGCTGGTGATGGCGATGATGGCGGTGATGGCGATGATGGCGATGATGATGGTGATGCTGGTGATGGCGATGATGGCGGTGATGGCGATGATGGCGATGATGCTGGTGATGGCGATGATGGCGGTGATGGCGATGATGGCGGTGATGGCGATGATGGCGGTGATGGCGATGATGGCGATGATGCTGGTGATGGCGATGATGGCGATGATGCTGGTGATGGCGATGATGGCGGTGACGGCGATGATGGCGATGATGGCGATGATGCTGGTGATGGCGGTGTGATGGCGGTGATGGCGATGATGCTGGTGATGGCGATGATGGCGGTGATGATGGTGATGCTAGGTATGGCGATGATGGCGATGATGGCGATGATGGCGGTGATGCTAGTGATGATGATGGTGATGCTGGTGATGGCGATGATGATGGCGATGATGGCGGTGATGGCGATGATGATGGTGATGCTAGTGATGATGGCGATGATGGCGATGATGGCGATGATGGCGGTGTGATGACGGTGATGGCGATGATGATGGTGATGCTGATGATGGCGGTGATGGCGGTGATGGCGATGATGATGGTGATGATGGCGGTGATGGCGATGTTCAGTACTCACATAGCCAAGAGGTCGGGTCCTGACATCATGCGACTCCGTGGGCCTGCTCAAAACGACACGCGTGGCACACACGTGACACACACGTGGCACACACGTGGCACACACGTGACACACACACGTGGCACACACGTGACACACACGTGGCACACACGTGACACACACGTGGCACGTGACACACACGTGACACACACACGTGGCACGTGACACACACGTGACACACACGTGACACACACGTGACACACACGTGAGACACACGTGACACACACACGTGACACACACGCGTGTCACCGCTGCCGTGTTGATGCTGCTACTTCTGCTGCTGACAACGCTGCCGCTGGTGACGGCGGCTGCTGATGACGATGACAATGATGCTGATGATGATGCTGATGACACTGATGACGATGCTGATGACACTGATGACGATGCTGATGACGCTGGTGATGGCGATGAAGCTAATGACGATGCTGATGACGATGCTGATGACACTGATGACGATGATGAAGCTGATGACGATGATGACACTGATGACACTGATGAAGCTGATGACACTGATGACGATGATGAAGCTGATGACGATGAAGCTGATGATGATGATGAAGCTGATGACACTGATGACGATGATGAAGCTGATGACGATGATGAAGCTGATGATGATGATGATGAAGCTGATGACGATGATGACGATGCTGATGACGATGATGAAGCTGATGACGATGACGATGCTGATGACGATGATGAAGCTGATGATGATGATGAAGCTGATGACGATGATGAAGCTGATGACGATGACGATGCTGATGACACTGATGAAGCTGATGACACTGATGAAGGTGATGACGATGATGACACTGATGAAGGTGATGACGATGACGATGCTGATGACACTGATGAAGGTGATGACGATGATGACACTGATGGCACTGATGAAGGTGATGACGATGACACTGATGACACTGATGACGATGCTGATGACACTGATGAAGGTGATGACGATGACGATGCTGATGACACTGATGAAGGTGATGACGATGACGATGACACTGATGAAGGTGATGACGATGACTCTGAAGAAGGTGATGATGATGATGACGATGATGATGACACTGATGACGATGACACTGCTGACACTGATGACGATGATGACACTGATGACACTGATGACACTGATGAAGGTGATGACGATGACGATGATGAAGGTGATGACGATGACGATGACACTGATGAAGGTGATGATGATGACACTGATGACACTGATGACAATGACGATGATGAAGCTGATGACACTGATGACGATGATGAAGCTGATGACACTGATGAAGCTGATGACGATGATAACACTGATGACACTGATGAAGCTGATGACGATGATAACACTGATGACACTGATGAAGCTGATGACGATGATAACACTGATGACACTGATGAAGGTGATGACGATGCTGATGACGATGATGACACTGATGACACTGATGAAGCTGATGATGATGACGATGCTGATGACACTGATGAAGGTGATGACGATGACGATGCTGATGACGATGCTGATGACACTGATGACACTGATGAAGGTGATGATGATGACGATGCTGACGACACTGATGAAGCTGATGACGATGCTGATGACACTGATGAAGGTGATGACGATGACGATGCTGATGACGATGCTGATGACACTGATGACACTGATGAAGGTGATGATGATGACGATGATGATGACACTGATGAGACTGATGACACTGATGAAGGTGATGATGATGACGATGACGATGCTGATGACACTGATGACACTGATGAAGGTGATGACGATGACGATGCTGATGACGATGATGAAGCTGATGACACTGATGAAGCTGATGATGATGACGATGCTGATGACACTGATGACACTGATGAGACTGATGACGATGACACTCACTTGCATTTGAATGAGCGTCCAGCCCATCCACAACCTCTTCCTCCTCATCGTCCTCCTCCTCCTCCTCGTCGTCCTCCTCCTCCTCGTCCTCCTCCTCCTCCTCGTCATCGTAGCCGTCCACCTCCCCCGTGCGCCCCAGCCCCTCGTCGTCCTCCGCCGAGCTGCACTTGATGAGTTCGATCACGGTCATGAGGGCATCAGACAGTGAGAAGTGGGCGTTCTCCTGGGGGGGAGAGAGGGCACGGGTGATGGCATCACGCAAGACCATCGCCACCACCGCCACCACCAACAACAACACAACAACAACACAACAACAACACAACAACAACACAACAACAACACAACAACAACACAACAACAACACCACCAACAACAACACCAACAACACAACAACACAACAACAACAACACAACAACAACACAACACCAACAACACAACAACAACACAACACCAACAACAACAACACAACAACACAACACCAACAACACAACAACAACACAACACCAACAACACAACAACACAACAACAACACAACAACAAAACAACCACAACAACAACACAACAACAACACAACAACACAACAACAACACAACAACCACAACAACAACACAACACCAACAACAACACAACAACAACACAACAACACAACAACAACAACACCAACAACAACCGCCACTCGCCACTAAGTGGCGGTGACGTCACCACGACGCTTGTGCCAGGCTATGTGCACCTTGAGGCCACGTGAAGTGTCGAACGCCCGCTGGCAGGAGGTCACGGGGCAGACCCAGGTGCCACGGGTCGACTGACTGAGATGACTGAGATGACTGGCCGATGCACCACCTGTGCCCCCTACTGTGCCAACTTGCTGTGCTTTAGCCACCCGGCGCTCCGCTCGTTGTTGTGAGCGCCGCTCCTCCGCCCTCCGTTGTTGTTGGAGGGCGACTGCCTCCAACTGCCCAGTAGCGTCCTTCACGAGCCTCCTCCACAGAGGCCGATCTTGACACCGCTGGTACCAGTCATCGGCAAGTCCACTCAGCTCCACGTCCTTCTGTACCACATCACTCCATCTCCTCTCTAGCCCGTGCCGCACCTGTTTAACCCCCTCGATCTGGCCAAACAAAAGCTGTTTCGGCATGCGGTGGCTGGGCATGCGGGCTACATGACCCAGCCATCGCAGCCTTACCTGCCGGAGGAGCTGACCGATGGGACCGTGCCCAGATCTTTCAAGGATTTGTGAGCTCCTCACACAATCCAGCCTGGTTAAACCCAGGATGGATCGTAGACAGGCTACCCTAAATGTTTCTAACTGGCGAAGATGTTCCATTAGGGGGGTCCACGTTTCGCAAGCGTAGAGAAGGGAGGGCATGACCGTGGCTGAGAAGACCTGAAGCTTAGTGCGGAGCGACAGACCAGGTAGCTTCCATACAGCGTTACGCATCCGATGAAAAGATATTGCTGCTCGAATGATTTGGAGTGAGACCTCTGCTGTCAAAGCAGAGCTGATCATAAGCACAATGCCCAGGTTTGGGAAACTCTCCACTCTCTCCACAACTGCCCCATCACCGATTGGGAGTTGTGGGGGTGGAGTGTCCGATGGCACAAAATACCCAGGCAGGTGCTTATTTTTGGTGGGGCTGATGGTAAGGCTCCACCTCTTAGTGGCAAGCTCCAGGTTCAGCAGCAGCGTCTCCAACTCCTCCTCTGAGTGAGCAGCAATTACCAGATCATCGGCATATGTAACGTAGTTGACCAATAGGAAGCCATCCCTTGACCGCACCCCGGTATCGATCAGCCTCCCATTATATCTGTACCAGATGAAGATTCCAGCCTTGGAAGGTGTACAGGGAATGGCTCTGACTCCCGGCCACGTAGTTTTACCCGGGCCCGCTCACCATCATGAAGGTCCTTAATGATCGTGAGCAGAGGGTCAGGGATTCCGAGAGCACGAAGAACAACCCAGAGCCCAGGCCTACTGATGGTATCATAGGCCTTGACCAGGTCAATAAAGCAGAGATGTAGGTCCTGTTGGAATTCCCCACACCTCTGCTGTAGCAGACGGACATAAAAAAAAAATAGCATCTGTGCAGGACCGCCCTTTCCTGAAACCGCATTGGGGCTCCGCAAGCCTCTCCTCAGCGTGCCTGGCGAGGCGATGTTGAATAATCCTTGCCAAGACCTTTCCCGGCAAACCCCTCCCCCCCCCCCCCGCCCCCACATCCTCGGCGGTGCCGGACGGTAGCCGCTGTGGTGGATGCGAGCGATGCGATGGTGGGAACGGAAAATTCCACGCGGCTTTCCCCCCCGCCCCCCCGCCCCCACCCCGTGGCGTTTGTAGCCAATGCAAAGACAAAGATCCCCCGTGTAGCCTTAACAGATCGTTGGGGCAAGTGCTGTTAAGCGAGCACCTACGAGGGCCGGCACAGCACACGGGGGGGTGGGGTAGCCAACACCACGCCCGGCCGCCTTTGTCTCCCCAGTGGCGACGTTTACTGCCCACCGCACCAGGTGCTCGTTTGAGGCTGAGTAGACCTAGGGGAGGCCCAGGACCGTTTCAGATAATCGTCACCGGTGGTGTTGGTGGCCGTGAGCGGGAGTCGAACCAGGGTGGCCGGATTCGTAGCGCAGCGTAGCGCTAACCACTACACCCACCGCTCCCCACCACCACCGTCACCGCCGCCATCGCCACCACCGCCACCACCGCCACCACCACCACCGCCACCACCACCGCCACCACCACCGCCATCGCCACCACCGCCACCGCCACCACCGCCACCACCACCGCCACCGCCACCACCACCACCACCACCACCGCCGCCACCGCCACCGCCATCGCCACCACCACCACCACCACCGCCACCACCACCACCACCGCCACCACCACCACCGCCACCGCCACCACCGCCACCACCACCACCGCCACCACCACCACCACCACCGCCACCACCACCACCACCGCCACCACCACCACCACCACCGCCGCCACCACCACCGCCACCGCCGCCATCGCCACCGCCGCCATCGTCGCCACCACCACCACCACCACCGCTACCACCACCGCCGCCACCACCACCACCACCACCGCCACCACCACCGCCACCGCCATCGCCGCCAGACCTCACCTTGTCGAGGTCGGCGCAGCTCCCATGATGCTGTGCGGCGAGGATGTCCAGGAGCTCGTGAGTGCGGTCCAATGGCGGCTTCACCACTGTCAACATCACCATCATCATCACCATCAACATCACCATCGTCTTCGCCATCATCTTCGCCATCATCTTCACCATCATCGCCGGCATCATCATCATCACTATCAGCATCATCATCATCACTATCAGCATCATCACCATCAACATCACCATCATCTTCGCCATCATCTTCACCATCATCGCCGGCATCATCATCATCACTATCAGCATCATCATCACCATCAGCATCATCATCATGACCATCAGCATCATCATCATCACCATCAGCATCATCATCACCATCAGCATCATCAGCATAATCCACATCATCCACTATCATCATCATCATCAACATCATTACCATCATCGCCAGGATCATCATCAGCATCAGCATCATCATCCCATGCATGACAAAGACCACCACCTATGAAGGCCGGCACGGTGGCCAGCTCCAAGCCCGACCTCCTTACACTCACTCACACTCACTCACTCACACACACACACTCACTCACACACACTCACTCACCCTCACTCACTCACCCTCACTCACTCACACTCACTCACTCACACTCACTCACTCACTCACACTCACTCACTCTCACTCACACTCACTCACTCTCACTCACACTCAATCACTCACCCTCACTCACTCACTCACACTCACTCATTCACTCACACTCACTCACTCACCCTCACTCACTCACACTCACTCAACACTCACTCAACACTCACTCACTCACCCTCACTCACTCACACTCACTCACTCAACACTCACTCACTCACCCTCACTCACTTACCCTCACTCACTCACACACTCAATACTCACTCTCACTCACTCACTCTCACTCACTCAACACTCACTCACTCTCACTCACTCAGCACTCACTCAGCACTCACTCACTCAACACTCACTCGCTCACTCACCCTCACTCACTCACTCTCACACACTCACTCTCACACTCACTCTCACTCACTCACCCTCACTCACTCTCACACTCTCACTCACTCACTCAACACTCACTCACTCACTCACCCTCACTCACTCACTCTCACACACCCTCACTCACTCACTCAACACTCACTCACTCAACACTCACTCACTCACCTTCACTCACTCACGCTCACTCACTCAACACTCACTCACTCACACTCACTCACTCAACACTCACTCAACAATCACTCACTCACTCAACACTCACTCACTCACTCACACACTCACTCACTCACTCACCCTCACTCACTCACACTCACTCACTCATCCTCACTCACTCACTCAACACTCACTCACCCTCACCCACTCACCCTCACCCACTCACAAAAGACAAAGACAAAGATCCCCCGTATAGCCTTAACAGACTGTAGGGGCAAGTGCTGTTAGCGAGCACCTACTCACTTACTCACTCTCACTCACTCACTTACCCTCACTCACTCACACTCACTCACTCACACACTCAACACTCACTCAACACTCACTCACTCACTCACCCTCACTCACTCACACTCACTCACTCAACACTCACTCACTCACCCTCACTCACTTACCCTCACTCACTCACACACTCAATACTCACTCTCACTCACTCACTCTCACTCACTCAACACTCACTCACTCTCACTCACTCAGCACTCACTCACTCAACACTCACTCGCTCACTCACCCTCACTCACTCACTCTCACACACTCACTCTCACACTCACTCTCACTCACTCACCCTCACTCACTCTCACACTCTCACTCACTCACTCAACACTCACTCACTCACCCTCACTCACTCACTCTCACACACCCTCACTCACTCACTCAACACTCACTCACTCAACACACACTCACTCACCTTCACTCACTCACGCTCACTCACTCAACACTCACTCACTCACACTCACTCACTCAACACTCACTCAACAATCACTCACTCACTCAACACTCACTCACTCACTCACACACTCACTCACTCACTCACCCTCACTCACTCACACTCACTCACTCATCCTCACTCACTCACTCAACACTCACTCACCCTCACCCACTCACCCTCACCCACTCACAAAAGACAAAGACAAAGATCCCCCATATAGCCTTAACAGACTGTAGGGGCAAGTGCTGTTAGCGAGCACCTACTCACTCACTCACTCTCACTCACTCACTTACCCTCACTCACTCAACACTCACTCACTCAACACTCACTTACTCACCCTTACTCACACTCACTCAGTCACCCTCACTCACTCACTCTCACTCACCCACTCACCCTCACCCACTCACCCTCACTCACTCACTCACACACTCACTCACTCATCCTCACTCACTCACTCAACACTCACTCACCCTCACCCACTCACACTCACGCACTCACACTCACTCACTCACTCACCCTCACTCACTTACCCTCACTCACTCACACTCACTCACTCACACACTCAACACTCACTCACCCTCCCTCACTCTCACACACTCACCCTCCCTCACTCACTCTCACACTCTCACTCACTCTCACTCACTCACTCACCCTCACTCACTCAACACTCATTCACTCAACACTCACTTACTCACCCTTACTCACACTCACTCAGTCACCCTCACTCACTCACTCTCACTCACCCACTCACCCACTCACCCTCACCCACTCACCCTCACTCACTCTCACTCAACACTCACTCACTCAACACTCACTCACTCAACACTCACTCACTCACTCTCACACTATCACTCACCCTTACTCACTCACCCTCACTCACTCACTCTCATACTCTCACTCACCCTCACTCACTCACACTCACTCACTCACTCTCACTCACCCTCACTCACCCTCTCTCACTCACCCTCATTCACTCACCCTCACTCGCCCTCACACACTCACCCTCACTCACCCACACTCACCCACGCTCACTGCAAAACAGGGGCTGAGTACACACACACACACTCGCACACACACACACTCGCACACACACTCACACACACGCACACTCGCACACTCGCACACACACACTCGCACACTCGCACACTCGCACACACACACTCACACACGCACACTCGCACACACACTCGCACACACACTCGCACACGCGCACACTCGCACACACACACCCACGCACACACACACACACTCGCAGAGGCAAACCCGAGCCGGGACTCGAACCCGGGGCTCCCCCCTTCCCACACCGGCGAGGTGACGTCCGACCCCGTGACTCACCGGCCACGACCGTGTCCGATCGCGAACGCACGTGCCTGGACCTCCCCTGCCTCGACCTCCCTTCCACGGACGTCTGGCTGCGGTGGCTGGCGGCGTCGGTAGAGCCACCACCGCCACCGCCTCCGCTACCTCCTCCGCCACCTCCTCCGCCGCCGCTACCGGCGGAGGCGGAGGAGGAGGTAGCGGCGGAGGTACCGGAGGTGCAGTTCACGTCGTGGGCAGGGCTGTCGGTAACGGCCGTGGTGGTGGCGGCGTTGATGGCGGCGGAGGTCTGCATGAGGCTGTGTCTGCGTGGCGAGGGGCCGGATGCAGGAGCCCTCAGGGACATGAGGCTGTGGCTCTTGGACAAACGCGAGGAGCAGGACGTGTGGGCTCCCACCTTGAGACGCACGCAAACACACCGGGGGACAAAGATGGCACAACCCCCCTCCACCACCAAAAGCGCTGTTCGCGGGGAACAGCAGCGGCAGCCGCGCCTAAGAAGGCCGGCGCTGGTGAGTGGTGAGTGAGTGGTGAGTGAACGGGTGAGTGGTGAGTGAGCGGGTGAAAGAGCGGGTGAGTGGGTGAATGAGTGGGTGAGTGGTGAGTGAGTGGTTAATGAGCGGGTGAGTGAGCGGGTGAGTGAGCGGGTGAGTGGGTGAATGAGTGGGTGAGTGGTGAGTGAGTGGTGAGTGAGCGGGTGAGTGAGCGGGTGAGTGAGCGGGTGAGTGGGTGAATGAGTGGGTGAGTGGTGAGTGAGTGGTGAGTGAGCGGGTGAGTGAGCGAGTGAGTGGGCGGGCGAGTGAACGGGTGCATGAGTGGGTGAGTCGGCAAGTGGGTGGGTGAATGAGTGGATGAGAGAGCGAGTGGGTGAACGGGTGAGTGAGTGGGCAAGTGAGTAGGCAAGTGAGTGGGCGAGTGAGTGGGGGAGTGAGTGGGTGAATGAGTGGGTAAGTGGTGAGCGAGCGGTGAGCGAGTGATGAGCGAGTGGTGAGCGAGTGAGCGAGTGGTGAGCAAGTGGTGAGTGAGTGGTGAGTGAGTGGTGAGTGAGCGAGTGGTGAGTGAGTGAGTGGTGAGTGAGCGAGTGGTGAGTGAGTGAGTGGTGAGTGAGTGGTGAGTGAGTGGTGAGTGAGTGAGTGGTGAGTGAGTTTATGAGTGAGTGAGCGAGTGAGTGGCGAGTGAGTTTATGAGTGAGTGAGTGAGTGGTGAGTGAGTGAGTGAGTTTATGAGTGAGTGAGTGAGTGGTGAGTGAGTGAGTTTATGAGTGAGTGAGTGGTGAGTGAGTGGTGAGCGAGTGGTGAGTGGTGAGTGAGTGAGTGAGTTGATGAGTGAGTGGTGAGCGAGTGGTGAGTGAGTGGTGAGTGAGTGGTGAGCGAGTGGTGAGTGGTGAGTGAGTGGTGAGTGAGTGGTGAGTGAGTGAGTGGTGAGTGAGTGGTGAGTGAGTGGTGAGTGAGTGAGTGAGTGGTGAGCGAGTGGTGAGTGAGTGGTGAGTGAGTGAGTGAGTGGTGAGTGAGTGGTGAGTGAGTGGTGAGTAGTGAGTGGTGAGTGAGTTGATGAGTGGTGAGTGGTGAGTGAGTGGTGAGTGGTGAGTGAGTGGTGAGTGGTGAGTGAGTGGTGAGTGAGTGGTGAGTGAGTGGTGAGTGGTGAGTGAGTGAGTGGTGAGTGAGTGGTGAGCTAGTGGTGAGTGGTGAGTGAGTGGTGAGTGAGTGGTGAGCTAGTGGTGAGTGGTGAGTGAGTGGTGAGTGAGTGGTGAGTGGTGAGTGAGTGGTGAGTGAGTGGTGAGTGAGTGAGTGGTGAGTGAGTGGTGAGTGTGGTGAGTGAGTGAGTGAGTGGTGAGTGAGTGGTGAGTGAGTGAGTGGTGAGTGAGTGAGTGGTGAGTGAGTGGTGAGTGAGTGAGTGGTGAGTGAGTGGTGAGCTAGTGGTGAGTGAGTGGTGAGTGAGTGGTGAGTGGTGAGCTAGTGGTGAGTGAGTGGTGAGTGGTGAGTGGTGAGTGAGTGGTGAGTGGTGAGCTAGTGGTGAGTGGTGAGTGAGTGGTGAGTGGTGAGTGAGTGGTGAGTGAGTGGTGAGTGAGTGAGTGGTGAGCTAGTGGTGAGTAGTGGTGAGTGAGTGGTGAGTGAGTGGTGAGTGGTGAGTGAGTGAGTGAGTGAGTGAGTGAGTGGTGAGTGAGTGGTGAGTGAGTGGTGAGTGAGTGGTGAGTGAGTGGTGAGCTAGTGGTGAGTGAGTGGTGAGTGAGTGAGTGAGTGGTGAGCTAGTGGTGAGTGAGTGGTGAGTGGTGAGTGAGTGGTGAGTGAGTGGTGAGTGGTGAGCTAGTGGTGAGTGGTGAGTGAGTGGTGAGTGAGTGGTGAGTGAGTGGTGAGCTAGTGGTGAGTGGTGAGTGAGTGGTGAGTGGTGAGTGAGTGGTGAGCTAGTGGTGAGTGGTGAGTGGTGAGTGGTGTAGTGAGTGGTGAGTGGTGAGCTAGTGGTGAGTGGTGAGCTAGTGGTGAGCTAGTGGTGAGCTAGTGGTGAGTGAGTGGTGAGTGAGTGGTGAGTGAGTGGTGAGTGAACGGGTGAGTGGTGAGTGAGGTGAGAGGGTGAAGTGAGTGGTGAGCTAGTGGTGAGTGGTGAGTAAGTGGTGAGTGCGTGAGCTAGTGGTAAGTGGTGTGTGGTGAGTAAGTGAAGTGAGTGAGTGGTGAGCTAGTGGTGAGTGAGTGGTGAGTAGTGGTGAGTGAGTGAGTGAGTAGTGGTGAGCTAGTGGTGCGCTAGTGGTGAGTGAGTGGTGAGTGAGTGGTGTGGAGTGGTGAGCTAGTGGTGAGTGGTGAGTGAGTGGTGAGTGAGTGGTGAGTAAGTGGTGAGTGGTGAGCTAGTGGTGAGTGAGTGGTGAGTGAGTGGTGAGTAAGTGGTGAGTAAGTGGTGAGTGGTGAGCTAGTGGTGAGCTAGTGGTGAGTGAGTGGTGAGTGAGTGGTGAGCTAGTGGTGAGTGAGTGGTGAGCTAGTGGTGAGTGAGTGGTGAGTGAGTGGTGAGTGGTGAGCTAGTGGTGAGTGGTGAGTGAGTGGTGAGTGAGTGGTGAGTGAGTGGTGAGTGAGTGGTGAGCTAGTGGTGAGCGAGTGAGCGAGTGGTGAGCAAGTGGTGAGTGAGTGGTGAGTGAGTGGTGAGTGAGCGAGTGGTGAGTGAGTGAGTGAGTGGTGAGTGAGCGAGTGGTGAGTGAGTGAGTGGTGAGTGAGTGGTGAGTGAGTGGTGAGTGAGTGAGTGGTGAGTGAGTTTATGAGTGAGTGAGCGAGTGAGTGGCGAGTGAGTTTATGAGTGAGTGAGTGAGTGGTGAGTGAGTGAGTGAGTTTATGAGTGAGTGAGTGAGTGGTGAGTGAGTGAGTGGTGAGTGAGTGGTGAGTGAGTGGTGAGCGAGTGGTGAGTGGTGAGTGAGTGAGTGAGTTGATGAGTGAGTGGTGAGCGAGTGGTGAGTGAGTGGTGAGTGAGTGGTGAGCGAGTGGTGAGTGGTGAGTGAGTGGTGAGTGAGTGGTGAGTGAGTGAGTGGTGAGTGAGTGGTGAGTGAGTGAGTGAGTGGTGAGCGAGTGGTGAGTGAGTGGTGAGTGAGTGAGTGAGTGGTGAGTGAGTGGTGAGTGGTGAGTGAGTGGTGAGTGAGTGGTGAGTGAGTGGTGAGTGAGTGAGTGGTGAGTGAGTGGTGAGTGGTGAGTGAGTGGTGAGTGGTGAGTGAGTGGTGAGTGAGTGGTGAGTGAGTGGTGAGTGGTGAGTGAGTGAGTGGTGAGTGAGTGGTGAGCTAGTGGTGAGTGGTGAGTGAGTGGTGAGTGAGTGGTGAGCTAGTGGTGAGTGGTGAGTGAGTGGTGAGTGAGTGGTGAGTGGTGAGTGAGTGGTGAGTGAGTGGTGAGTGAGTGAGTGGTGAGTGAGTGGTGAGTGTGGTGAGTGAGTGAGTGAGTGGTGAGTGAGTGGTGAGTGAGTGAGTGGTGAGTGAGTGAGTGGTGAGTGAGTGGTGAGTGAGTGAGTGAGTGGTGAGTGAGTGGTGAGCTAGTGGTGAGTGAGTGGTGAGTGAGTGGTGAGTGGTGAGCTAGTGGTGAGTGAGTGGTGAGTGGTGAGTGAGTGGTGAGTGAGTGGTGAGTGGTGAGCTAGTGGTGAGTGGTGAGTGAGTGGTGAGTGGTGAGTGAGTGGTGAGTGAGTGAGTGGTGAGTGGTGAGCTAGTGGTGAGTGAGTGGTGAGTGAGTGGTGAGTGAGTGGTGAGTGAGTGGTGAGCTAGTGGTGAGTGGTGAGTGAGTGGTGAGTGAGTGGTGAGTGAGTGTTGAGTGGTGAGTGAGTGAGTGAGTGGTGAGTGAGTGGTGAGCTAGTGGTGAGCTAGTGGTGAGTGGTGAGTGAGTGGTGAGTGAGTGGTGAGCTAGTGGTGAGTGGTGAGTGAGTGGTGAGTGAGTGGTGAGCTAGTGGTGAGTGGTGAGTGAGTGGTGAGTGAGTGGTGAGTGAGTGGTGAGCTAGTGGTGAGTGGTGAGTGAGTGGTGAGTGGTGAGTGAGTGGTGAGCTAGTGGTGAGTGGTGAGTGGTGTAGTGAGTGGTGAGTGGTGAGCTAGTGGTGAGTGGTGAGCTAGTGGTGAGCTAGTGGTGAGCTAGTGGTGAGTGAGTGGTGAGTGAGTGGTGAGTGAGTGGTGAGCGAGTGGTGAGCTAGTGGTGAGTGAGTGGTGAGTGAGTGGTGAGCTAGTGGTGAGTGGTGAGTAAGTGGTGAGTGAGTGGTGAGTGGTGAGCTAGTGGTAAGTGGTGAGTGGTGAGTAAGTGAGTGAGTGAGTGGTGAGCTAGTGGTGAGTGAGTGGTGAGTGAGTGGTGAGTGAGTGGTGAGCTAGTGGTGAGCTAGTGGTGAGTGAGTGGTGAGTGAGTGGTGAGTGAGTGGTGAGCTAGTGGTGAGTGGTGAGTGAGTGGTGAGTGAGTGGTGAGTAAGTGGTGAGTGGTGAGCTAGTGGTGAGTGAGTGGTGAGTGAGTGGTGAGTAAGTGGTGAGTAAGTGGTGAGTGGTGAGCTAGTGGTGAGCTAGTGGTGAGTGAGTGGTGAGTGAGTGGTGAGCTAGTGGTGAGTGAGTGGTGAGCTAGTGGTGAGTGAGTGGTGAGTGAGTGGTGAGTGGTGAGCTAGTGGTGAGTGGTGAGTGAGTGGTGAGTGAGTGGTGAGTGAGTGGTGAGCTAGTGGTGAGTGAGTGAGTGGTGAGTGGTGAGCTAGTGGTGAGTGGTGAGTGAGTGGTGAGTAAGTGGTGAGTGAGTGGTGAGTGAGTGGTGAGTGAGTGGTGAGTGGTGAGTGAGTGGTGAGTGGTGAGCTAGTGGTGAGTGGTGAGTGAGTGGTGAGTAAGTGGTGAGTGAGTGGTGAGTGAGTGGTGAGTGAGTGGTGAGTGGTGAGTGAGTGGTGAGTGAGTGGTGAGCACGCTCACCGTGGCTGGGTCGATGAGCCCCAGCTGCCCCGGGTTGTTCTCCTCCAGCGCCCCCAGGCACAGCAACATGGCCGTCACGTGTGGCACACTCCGGGCAAACGCGTGCTCTGGGCAAAGCCAAGGTCACCCGGCATGACCTCTAACACCACGCGGGGGGCGAAGCCAAGGTCACCCGGCGTGACCTCTAACACCACGTGGGGGCGAAGCCAAGGTCACCCGGCGTGACCTCTAACACCACGCGGGGGCGAGGCCAAGGTCACCCGGCGTGACCTCTAACACCACGCGGGGGGCGAAGCCAAGGTCACCCGGCATGACTTCTAACACCACGTGGGGGCGAGGTGAAGGTCACCCGGCGTGACCTCTAACACCACGCGGGGGGTGAAGCCAAGGTCACCCGGCATGACCTCTAACACCACGTGGGGGCGAGGTGAAGGTCACCCGGCGTGACCTTCACCGGTGTTGGCCGTGAGCGGGAATCGAAACCCGGGTCGCCGGGGGGGATTGTAACGCGGTGCGTGAACCGCTACGCTACGGTTCCACACACACACACGTACACACACACACACACGTACACACACACACACACGTACACACACACACAAACACGTGTACACACACACACACGTACACACACAGACACGTGTACACGCACACACGTACACACACACACACGCGCTCACACATACACACGCTTACACACACACTCACACACACACACGCACACACGTGTACACACACACACACACGTGTACACGCACAAACACACGTGTATACACACACACGTGTACACGCACACACGTACACACACGCACACACGTGTACACGCACACACACACAGACATGCACACACGCGTACACACACAGACACGTGTACACGCACACACGTTCACACACACACACGCGCTCACACACACACACGCGCTCACACACACACTCACACACACACGCGTACATACACGCACGTGTACATGCACACACGTACACAAAAGACAAAGATCCACCGAATAGCCTTAACAGACTGTAGGGGCAAGTGCTGTTAGCGAGCACCTATGAAGGCCAGAACGGTACACGAGGGGGTGGGTGGCTGGCACCACGCCCGACCGCCTTTGTCTCCCCAGTGGCGATGTTGACTACACACCACACCAGGTACTCATTTGAGGCTGAGTCGACCTAGGAGAGGCCCAGGACCGGTTCAGATAATCGTCACTGGTGTTGGCCGTGAGCGGGAATCGAACTCGGGTCGCCGGGTTCATAGCGCAGCGTAGCGCTAACCGCTACACTATCGCTCCCCACTAACACACGTACACACACACGGTTATACACACACACACACGTGCTCACACACACACACATGCGCTTACACACACACGCTTACACACACACACAGTACACACACACGCTTACACAACAACAACCGCCATTCGCCACTAAGTGGCGGTGACGTCACCACGACGCTTGTGCCAGGACATGTGCACCGTGAGGCCACGTGAAGTGTCGAACGCCCGCTGGCAGGAGGTCACTGGGCAGACCCAGGTGCCACGGGTCGACTGACTGAGATGACTGGCTGATGCACCACCTGTGCCCCCTACTGTGCCAACCTGCTGTGCTTTAGCCACCCAGCGCTCCGCTCGTTGTTCTGAGCGTCGCTCCTCCGCCCTCCATTGTTGTTGGAGGGCGACTGCCTCCAACTGCCCAGTAGCATCCTTCATGAGCCTCCTCCACAGAGGCCGATCTTGACACTGCTGGTACCAGTCATCGGCAAGTCCACTCAGCTCCACGTCCTCCCGTACCACATCACTCCATCTCTTCTCTAGCCCGTGCCGCGCCCGCTTAGCCCCCTCAATCCGGCCAAACAAAAGCTGTTTTGGCATGCGGTGGCTGGGCATGCGGGCTACATGACCCAGCCATCGCAGCCTTGCCTGCCGGAGGAGCTCACCGATGGGACCCTGCCCAGATCTTTCAAGGATTTGTGAGCTCCTCACACAATCCAGTCTGGTTAAACCCAGGATGGATCGTAGGCAGGCCAGCCTAAATGTTTCTAACCGGCGAAGATGTTCCATTAGGGGGGTCCGCGTTTCGCAAGCGTAGAGCAGGGAGGGAATGACCGTGGCCGAGAAGACCTGAAGCTTAGTGCGGAGCGACAGACCAGGTAGCTTCCACACAGCGTTACGCAGCCGATGAAAAGATATTGCCGCTCGACTGATTCGGAGTGAGACCTCTGCTGTTAAACTGGAGCCAGTCATAAGCACACTGCCCAGGTATGGGAAACTCTCCACTCTCTCCACAACTGCCCCATCACCGATTGGGAGTTGTGGGGGTGGAGTGTCCGATGGTACAAAATACCCAGGCAGGTGCTTAGTTTTGGTGGGGCTGATGGTAAGGCCCCATCTCTTAGTGGCACGCTCCAGTCTCAGCAGCAGCATCTCCAACTCCTCCTCTGACTGAGCAGCTATTACCAAATCATCAGCATACATAACGTGGTTGAGCAATAGGGAGCCATCCTTTGACCGCACCCGGGCATCGATTAGCCTCCCATTATATCTGTACCATATGGAGATTCCCCCGGTACAGCTATTGAAGGCTTCACGAACTACGTGGTCAAAATAGATGTGAAATAATGTGGGAGCCAGAGGACATCCCTGTCGCACCCCAAGGTGTACAGGGAATGGCTCTGACTCCCGGCCACGTAGTTTTACCCGGGCCCGCTCACCATCATGAAGGTCCTTAATGATCGTGAGCAGAGGGTCAGGTACTCCAAAAGCACGAAGAACGACCCAGAGCCCAGGCCTACTGATGGTATCATAGGCCTTGACCAGGTCAATAAAGCAGAGATGTAGGTCTTGTTGGAATTCCCTACACCTCTGCTGTAGCAGACGGACAGAAAATATGGCATCTGTGCAGGACCGCCCTTTCCTGAAACCGCATTGGGGCTCCGCAAGCCTCTCCTCAGCATGCCTGGCAAGGCGATGCTGAATAATCCTTCCCAGGACCTTTCCCGGCACACTGAGGAGTGAGATGCCCCTGTAGTTGTTACAGTCTGTGCGGTCCCCCTTCTTAAAAAGGGGGACCACCAGGGCATCCTTCCAATCCTGCGGAACCCGTCCAGTGGTCCAGACTGTTGTTATGATGTCATATAGGGCAGTCTGTGCACAAACGCCACCCTCCCTCAGCATTTCGCTTGGGAGATCATCTCTGCCCGCTGCCTTTCCTGGTCTCAGACTCCGGACCGCCTTCAAAACTTCCTCAGCAGATGGCACCTCAGCCAGCCACTCACAGGGGGTGACTTCTTCCAATATTTGAGGCACCGCAGCCTCAGCAGGGTCATCCTCACTTTGTGCCACGATGTTTTCCTGGCTGAGGGATTTTCCCTCCCCCAGGACCTCACAGAAATGCTCAGCAAATCTGCGAACCTGTTCCTGGGGGTCGGAGATTGGATCACCGTTTTTTCCCCTAATGATGGTAATAGGTGTGGCGCTGCAGGTTACTTTTTTGATGGAGTTAAATAGAGATTTGTGATCACGGGCCACTGAGGCAGACTCCATCTCCTCAGCAACCCGCGACCACCACCCATCCTTGCAGCGCCTCACGGCTCTCCGAACCTCCGAGCGAAGGCTGCGGTAAGCCTCCTCATTCTCTGACGTGGGATTCTGTAGCCGATGACAGTGGGCCTGTCGCTTTTTCTCAACCATCCTGAACACCTCCTCTGTCAGCCAGGGTCTCTGGGGAGGTCTGGACCGCGTACCCAAAGCAGCCTTTGCAGCTGCATGAGTCACAGTCCTAAACCTCGCCCATTTACCCTCGACATCAGGAGGAGTCGGGGACGATGCCAATCCCAGCCGCAAGCGATGATGAAATTCTCGCTTGCAACTTTCATCAGATAACTGAGACCAGGCCACTTTATGTTGGAATGGGGTCCTGGGTGTACACCCACCACCGGAGTGGAAGAATGGCAGGCGCATCTTACAGATGACTAGTCGATGGTCAGAGGGCAGATCAGCTCCACGGTAGGTCCTGGTGTCAAGGACATGGGCTCGCATTCGCTGGTCCGTCACTATGTAGTCCAGCAGATGTTCTTGCTTGGACCCGGCATGCATCCATGATGTTGTGTGGATGCGCCGATGCCGGAACAGCGTGTTGGTAATTACAAGCCGATGGGCTGCACAAAAATCTAGCAGCCTCCTACCGTTGTTATTGAACTGATCTGGCCCATGCCCTCCAATCACTCCAGACCAGGTGCCAGTATCATGACCAACTCGGGCATTGAAGTCACCCAACATGATGACTCTATCCCGAGGGGCCACTTTAGCCAGCACCTGTGACAGGAGGTCATAGAAGGCATCTGACTCATCGGCTTTGCCTGCATCCCTCCACGGATGTTCATCTTCGGTGGGGGCATAAGTAACCACGACCACCATTCCTCGCCTCCGGTTGATGGGAAGGCGAGCCCAAAGTAGCCTGGGGCTTACAGCTTCCCACACCTCACCGCCACGCTCCCACGCCCCCTTCATTCTTTTGTTCAAAAGAAGACCCACACCCTGTTGTTTGGCAGTCTGCTGCCCCGAGTAGAGGACTGTCCACCCCTCATGGTGGCAGGAGCCAGAGCCGGTCCACCGGACCTCCTGAATGCCGCATAGATCCAGGCGGTACCGGTCCAGCTCCCGACAGAGGAGTGGCAGCCTCTCCTCTGCAGTGAGCGTTCGAACATTCCACGTGGCCACCCGTAGTGGCTTTTCGTTGTTTCTGGAGTAGCCCCGAGGGTAGGTATTCAATCTCCTGGCTCCGCCAATTGGGGTTTGGCCAGGAGACGTCATAGACGCCTGGCCCCCCGGGGCCTCCGGCACAAGCTTAGTTGTTACATATTTCAGTTTAATTCGTGGTTTCGTGGTAATTAATTGAAGGTGAAGGGGTTACCAGCCCCTCGCACCCGTCCAGAGCCCCCGTTTAGCCCCTGTGGTGGACACATATGCCATGAGGGGAGGAGCCAATCAAAATTGGATCTCCCCCCACAGCGCTGTCCACGACAGAGTTGCCCGTCCGGCACCGCGAGGAGGTAGGGGGTTGTTTTGCCGCACACACACACGTGCTCACACACACGCACGCTTACACACACACACACATGCGCTCACACACACGTGCTCTCACACACACGTGCTCACACACAACACACGCTCACACACACGCTTACACACACACACACGTGCCTACACACACACACACGTGCCTACACACACACACACGTGCCTACACACACACACACACACGTGCTTACACACACACACGTGCCTACACACACACACACGTGCGTGCGTGTGTACCTGCGTAGAGACTTCCCACGGGGTGAGGCTGCAGCAGCAGTGGGCTCAGCAGGCGAGACAGCGCGAGCGAGCGCATCGCCTGGCTCAGCCAACGCACCGCCGGCTGGCTGGGATCCCCGGACCCGAGCGCAATGGACTCCTCCTGCTCCATGCCCTGCTCGTGCACGCAAAGACAAAGGTCCCCCGTGTAGCCTCTAACAGACTCTAGGGGGCAAGTGCCGCTAGCGAGCAGCACCTGCGAAGGCCGGAAACGGCACACGGAGGCGGTGGGCGGCTACCGGCACCACGCCCGGCCGCCTTTGTCTCCCCCAGTGGCGATGTTTTACACACAGCAGCAGGTATTCATTTGAGGCTGAGTCGACCTAGGGGAGGGCCCGGGACCGGTTCAGATAATCGTCGCCCGGGGGGGTGTTGGCCGGGAGCGGGAATCGAACCCGGGTGGCCAGGTTCACATTGTAGCGCTAACCGCTACACCCACCGCTCCACACACACAGACACACAGACACACACAGACAGACACACAGACACACACACAGAGGTCCCCTGTGTAGCCCACACCTGCGCACATACGTGTACACATGTAGACAAACGCACGTGTGTGTGTGCGTGTGTGTGTGCGTGTGTGTGTGCGTGTGTGTGTGTGCATGTGGTGTGCGTGTGTGTGTGTGCGTGTGTGTGTGCGTGTGTGTGCATGTGGTGTGCGTGTGCGTGTGTGTGCGTGTGTGGTGTGTGTGTGTGTGTGACCACGTAGTTCGTGAAGCCTTCTATAGCTGTGCCGGGGGAATCTCCATTTGGTACAGATATAATGGGAGGCTGATCGATGCCCGGGTGCGGTCAAGGGATGGCTCCCTATTGCTCAACCACGTTATGTATGCCGATGATTTGGTAATAGCCGCTCATTCAGAGGAGGAGTTGGAGACGCTGCTGCTGAGACTGGAGCGTGCCACTAAGAGGTGGGGCCTTACCATCAGCCTCACCAAAACTAAGCACCTGCCTGGGTATTTTGCAAAATCGGACACTCCACCCCCACAACTCCCAATCGGTGATGGGGCAGTTGTGGAGAGATTGGAGAGTTTCCCATACCTGGGCAGTGTGCTCATGACTGGCTCCAGTTTAACAGCAGAGGTCTCACTCCGAATCAGTCGAGCGGCAATATCTTTCCATCGGATGCGTAACTCTGTGTGGAAGCTACCTGGTCTGTCGCTCCGCACTAAGCTTCAGGTCTTCTCGGCCACGGTCATTCCCTCCCTTCTCTACGCTTGCGAAATGTGGACACCCCTAATGGAACATCTTCGCCAGTTAGAAACATTTAGGCTAGCCTGCCTACGATCCATCCTGGGATTAACCAGGCTGGATTGTGTGAGGAGCTCACAAATCCTTGAAAGATCTGGCCAATGTCCCATCGGTGAGCTCCTCCGGCAGGCAAGGCTGCGTTGGTTGGGTCATGTAGCCCGCATGCCCAGCCACCGCATGCCTAAACAGCTTTTGTTCGGCAGGATTGAGGGGGCTAAACGGGCGCGGCACGGGCTAGAGAAGAGATGGAGTGATGTGGTACAGGAGGACGTGGAGCTGAGTGGACTTGCCGATGACTTGTACCAGCGGTGTCAAGATCGGCCTCTGTGGAGGAGGCTCGTGAAGGACGCTACTGGGCAGTTGGAGGCAGTCGCCCTCCAACAACAGCGGAGGGCGGAGGAGCGATGCTCACAACAACGAGAGGAGCGCCGGGTGGCTAAAGCACAGCAGGTTGGCACAGTAGGGGGCACAGGTGGTGCATCAGCCAGTCATCTCAGTCATCTTAGTCAGTCTACCCGTGGCACCTGGGTCTGCCCCGTGACCTCCTGCCAGCGGGCGTTCGACACTTCACGTGGCCTCAAGGTGCACATGGCCTGGCACAAGCGTCGTGGTGACGTCACCGCCACTTAGTGGCGAATGGCAGTTGTTGTTGTTGTTGTTGTGTGTGTGTGTGTGTGTGCGTGCGAGGCCTGTTGTGCCTGTGAAGCCTTGTACTTGCCTGAGCGTCGATCGGGGAGAAATCCGGGCAGAGTCGCTCCAGAGTCCTGAGCAACTCCAAGTACCCGGCCTGGAACCACCACAACCACCACCACCAACACCACAACCAACAACACATGCACCACAATCACCACAACCACCAACACAATCACCGCCACCAGCACAACCACCAAAACCACCACCAACATAACAACCACCACCAACACAGGCACCACAACAACCACCACTACCAACACAACAACAACCACCACCACCAACACAACAACCACCACCAACACAAGCACCACAACAACCACCACAATCACCAGCACAACAACCACGACCGCTACAACCACTCGAACCACCACCACCCCCACAACCATCACCACAACCACTACAACCACCACTACAACCACTACAACCACCACCACAACCATCACCAAAACCACTACAACCACCACCACAACCACCACAACCACTACCACCACCACCACAACCACCACCACAACCACTACAACCACCACCACAACCACTACAACCACCACCACAACCACCACTACAACCACTACAACCACCACTACAACCACCACTACAACCACTACAACCACCACTACAACCACTACAACCACCACCACCACTACAACCACCACCACAACCACTACAACCACCACCACACCCACCACTACAACCACTACAACCACCACTACAACCACTACAACCACCACCACAACCACCACAACCACTACAACCACCACCACAACCACCACCACCACAACCACTACAACCACCACCACAACCACCACTACAACCACCACTACAACCACTACAACCACCACAACCACTACAACCACCCCCACAACCACCACCACAACCACCACTACAACCACTACAACCACCACCACAACCACCACCACAACCACTACAACCACCACCACAACCATCACCAAAACCACTACAACCACCACCACAACCACCACCACAACCACTACAACCACCACTACAACCACCACAACCACCACTACAATCACTACAACCACCCCCACAACCATCACCAAAACCACTACAACCACCACCACAACCACCACTACAACCACTACAACAACCACCACCACCACAACCACTACAACCACCACCACAACCACCACCACAACCACTACAACCACTACAACCACCCCCACAACCATCACTACAACCACCCCCACAACCATCACCACAACCACCACCACCACAACCACTACAACCACCACTACAACCACCACCCTCAACCACCACCACAACGATAGGCAAGTGATCATCGGGGTTCATGCAGCCGTTGGCGATGGTGAGTGATGGTGAGTGATGGTGAGTGATGTTGGTGATGGTGAGTGATGCCGGTGATGGTGAGTGATGTTGGTGATGGTGAGTGATGATGAGTGATATTGGTGATGGTGAGTGATGGTGAGTGATGGTGAGTGATGATGAGTGATGGTGAGTGATGTTGGTGACGGTGAGTGATGTTGGTGACGGTGAGTGATGTTGGTGACGGTGAGTGATGTTGGTGACGGTGAGTGATGTTGGTGATGGTGAGTGATGTTGGTGATGGTGAGTGATGCCGGTGATGGTGAGTGATGTTGGTGATGGTGAGTGATGCCGGTGATGGTGAGTGATGTTGGTGATGGTGAGTGATGATGAGTGATATTGGTGATGGTGAGTGATGGTGAGTGATGGTGAGTGATGTTGGTGATGGTGAGTGATGCCGGTGAGTGATGTTGGTGATGGTGAATGATGATGAGTGATATTGGTGATGGTGAGTGATATTGGTGATGGTGAGTGATGTTGAGTGATGATGAGTGATGGTGAGTGATGTTGGTGACGGTGAGTGATGTTGGTGACGGTGAGTGATGTTGGTGATGTTGAGTGATGTTGGTGATGGTGAGTGATGTTGGTGATGTTGAGTGATGTTGGTGATGTTGGTGATGTTGGTGATGGTGAGTGATGTTGGTGATGGTTGAGTGATGTTGGTGACGGTGAGTGATGGTGAGTGATGTTGGTGATGGTGAGTGATGTTGGTGATGGTGAGTGATGTTGGTGATGGTGAGTGATGTTGGTGATGGTGAGTGATGATGAGTGATGTTGGTGATGGTGAGTGATGCCGGTGATGGTGAGTGATGTTGGTGATGGTGAGTGATGGTGAGTGATGATGAGTGATATTGGTGATGGTGAGTGATGGTGAGTGATGGTGAGTGATGTTGGTGATGGTGAGTGATGCCGGTGAGTGATGTTGGTGATGGTGAATGATGATGAGTGATATTGGTGATGGTGAGTGATATTGGTGATGGTGAGTGATGTTGAGTGATGATGAGTGATGGTGAGTGATGTTGGTGACGGTGAGTGATGTTGGTGACGGTGAGTGATGTTGGTGACGGTGAGTTATGATGGTGACGGTGAGTGATGTTGGTGACGGTGAGTGATGTTGGTGATGGTGAGTGATGATGGTGAGTGATGTTGGTGACGGTGAGTGATGATGGTGAGTGATGGTGAGTGATGTTGGTGATGGTGAGTGATGGTGAGTGATGATGAGTGATGTTGGTGATGGTGAGTTATGATGATGAGTGATGGTGAGTGATGTTGGTGACGGTGAGTTATGATGGTGACGGTGAGTGATGTTGGTGATGGTGAGTGATGATGGTGAGTGATGATGGTGATGGTGAGTGATGATGAGTGATGTTGGTGATGGTGAGTGATGTTGGTGACGGTGAGTGATGTTGGTGATGGTGAATGATGTTGGTGATGGTGAGTGATGTTGAGTGATGTTGGTGACGGTGAGTGATGTTGGTGACGGTGAGTTATGATGGTGACGGTGAGTGATGTTGGTGATGGTGAGTGATGATGGTGAGTGATGTTGGTGATGTTGAGTGATGTTGGTGATGGTGAGTGATGGTGAGTGATGTTGGTGATGGTGAGTGATGTTGGTGACGGTGAGTGATGTTGGTGATGGTGAGTGATGTTGAGTGATGTTGGTGACGGTGAGTGATGGTGAGTGATGTTGGTGATGGTGAGTGATGTTGGTGACGGTGAGTGATGATGGTGAGTGATGTTGGTGATGGTGAGTGATGATGGTGAGTGATGATGGTGAGTGATGTTGGTGACGGTGAGTGATGATAGTGAGTGATGTTGGTGAGTGATATTGGTGATGTTGAGTGATGTTGGTGACGGTGAGTGATGGTGAGTGATGTTGGTGATGGTGAGTGATGTTGGTGATGTTGAGTGATGTTGGTGACGGTGAGTGATGGTGAGTGATGTTGGTGACGGTGAGTGATGTTGGTGACGGTGAGTGATGGTGAGTGATGTTTAGTGATGGTGAGTGATGTTGGTGACGGTGAGTGATGATGAGTGATGTTGGTGACGGTGAGTTATGTTGGTGAGTGATTTTGGTGATGTTGGTGATGTTGAGTGATGTTGGTGATGGTGAGTGATGATGAGTGATGATGATGAGTGATGGTGAGTGATGTTGGTGATGGTGAGTGATGCTGGTGATGGTGAGTGATGTTGGTGATGTTGGTGACGGTGAGTGATGTTGGTGATGGTGAATGATGTTGGTGATGGTGAGTGATGCTGGTGATGGTGAGTGATGTTGGTGAGTGATGTTAGTGATGTTGGTGACGGTGAGTGATGTTGGTGATGGTGAGTGATGTTGGTGATGTTGGTGATGGTGAGTGATGTTGGTGATGATGAGTGATGTTGGTGATGGTGAATGATGTTCGTGATGTTGGTGACGGTGAGTGATGTTGGTGACGGTGAGTTATGATGATGAGTGATGATGAGTGATGTTGGTGACGGTGAGTGATGTTGGTGATGGTGAGTGATGTTGGTGATGGTGAGTGATGTTGGTGATGGTGAATGATGTTGGTGATGGTGAATGATGTTGGTGATGTTGAGTGATGATGAGTGATGTTGGTGACGGTGAGTGATGTTGGTGATGGTGAGTGATGTTGGTGATGTTGGTGACGGTGAGTGATGTTTGTGATGGTGAGTGATGTTGGTGATGGTGAATGATGTTGGTGATGGTGAATGATGTTGGTGATGGTGAGTGATGTTGGTGATGGTGAGTGATGTTGGTGATGTTGGTGATGGTGAGTGATGTTGGTAATGGTGAGTGATGTTGGTGATGTTGGTGATGGTGAGTGATGTTAGTGATGTTGGTGACGGTGAGTGATGTTGGTGATGGTGAATGATGTTGGTGATGTTGGTGACGGTGAGTGATGTTAGTGATGTTGGTGACGGTGAGTGATGTTGGTGATGGTGAGTGATGTTGGTGACGGTGAGTTATGATGATGAGTGATGATGAGTGATGTTGGTGACGGTGAGTGATGTTGGTGAGTGATGGTGAGTGATGTTGGTGACGGTGAGTGAGTGATGATGGTGAGTGACGATGAGTGATGTTGGTGAGTGATGTTGGTGATGATGAGTGATGTTGGTGAGTGATGATGGTGAGTGATGATCGTGATGGTGAGTGATGTTGGTGACAGTGAGTGATGATGAGTGATGTTGGTGAGTGATGTTGGTGACAGTGAGTGATGTTGGTGACGGTGAGTTATGATGGTGAGTGATGTTGGTGATGTTGGTGACGGTGAGTGAGTGATGATGAGTGACGGTGAGTGATGTTGGTGACGGTGAGTGATGTGGGTGAGTGATGTTGGTGATGTTGGTGACGGTGAGTGATGTTGGTGACGGTGAGTTATGATGATGAGTGATGATGATGAGTGATAGTGAGTGATGGTGAGTGATGTTGGTGACGGTGAGTGAGTGATGATGATGAGTGACGGTGAGTGATGTAGGCGAGTGATGTTGGTGACGATGAGTGATGTAGGCGAGTGATGTTGGTGACGGTGAGTGACGGTGAGTGACGGTGAGTGATGTAGGCGAGTGATGTTGTTGATGGTGAGTGACGGTGAGTGACGATGAGTGATGTAGGCGAGTGATGTTGGTGACGGTGAGTGACGGTGAGTGACGGTGAGTGATGTAGGCGAGTGATGTTGTTGATGGTGAGTGATGTTGGTGACGGTGAGTGACGGTGAGTGATGATGATGAGTGACGATGAGTGATGTAGGCGAGTGATGTTGTTGATGGTGAGTGATGTTGGTGATGATGAGTGACGGTGAGTGATGTTGGTGATGGTGAGTGATGATGATGAGTGACGATGAGTGATGTAGGCGAGTGATGTTGTTGATGGTGAGTGATGTTGGTGATGATGAGTGACGGTGAGTGATGTTGGTGACGGTGAGTGATGATGATGGTGAGTGATGTAGGTGAGTGATGATGATGAGTGATGATGAGTGATATTGGTGACGGTGAGTGACGGTGAGTGATGTAGGCGAGTGTTGTTGTTGACGGTGAGTGACGGTGAGTGAGTGATGAGTGATGTAGGTGAGTGATGTTGGTGACGGTGAGTGAGTGATGATGACAATGAGTGATGTAGGTGAGTGTTGTTGTTGATGGTGAGTGAGTGATGATGACAATGAGTGATGTAGGCGAGTGTTGTTGTTGACGTCGCCATCACCTGCGGGTGTCGCAGCCCGTGCCCCAGGATGGCGTGGAGCACGTCCCCCACGCGCCCGGGCCCCCAGGTCACCAGCCCCGTGCAGGGAGCCACAAGCAGCAAGAGGCGGCCCACGGCAGCTGACAGGCGGCTCAGCAGCGAGCAGCACTGGAGCCTGGGGTGGGTGAGCAAGGGGACGACACGCACACAGACAGAGCTCACCCGTGTAGCCTCCAACAGGCTGTAGGGGCAAGTGCTGTGAGTAGCGAGTAGCAGCAGCGCCTGTGAAGGTAGACACAGACAAAGGTCCCCCGTGTAGCCTCTAACAGGCTGTAGGGGCAAGTGCTGTTAGCGAGCAGCACCTGTGAAGGTAGACACAGACAAAGGTCCCCCGTGTAGCTTCTAACAGACTGTAGGGGCAAGTGCTGTGAGTAGCGAGTAGCAGCAGCACCTGTGAAGGTAGACACAGACAAAGGTCCCCCGTGTAGCCTCTAACAGGCTGTAGGGGCAAGTGCTGTGAAGGCTACCGGCACTGTGGCACACGAGGGGGTAGGAGTGTCCAGCAACCACGCCCGACCGCCTTTGTCTTCCCACCCCCCCTCCCCCACGCGACATAAACGATGTTCACGACACGTGGCACCAGGCTACTCATTTAAGGCTGAGTCGACCTAGGAGCCTCAAGATCAAAATCATCATTCACATTCTTGGTTCTTTCGGTAAAGTCACCACCACGTTAGAAGGGGAAACAATAAAATAATAAAAATATAAAACAATACAATTCTCGCGACGTTTCGACTGCAAACACAAGCAATCATCATCAGGTGTGAAAAACACAGCAAGAAAATTTGAAAAAAAAATTT
The DNA here is from genome assembly GCF_010993605.1 of Petromyzon marinus. Classification (NCBI taxonomy): domain Eukaryota; kingdom Metazoa; phylum Chordata; class Hyperoartia; order Petromyzontiformes; family Petromyzontidae; genus Petromyzon; species Petromyzon marinus. The sequence continues at coordinate 3,142,280 of NC_046135.1, read as the reverse complement.
TCTTGCTGTGGTTTTTCACACCTGATGATGATTGCTTGTGTTGCAGTCGAAACGTCGTGAGAATTTCTATTGTTTTATATGTATATTTTAATTATTTTATTGTTTCCCTTCGACCTGATGATTGCTTGTGTTGCAGTCTTAACGTCGTGAGAATTGTATCGTTTTATATATTTTTATTTTATTATTTCCCTTCTACGTGACTTTACCGAAAGAATCAAGAATATCAAAATCATCGTTTATGCTGGGGGGAGGAAGAGGAGGGGGATTTATTTCGCGTTGTTTTTTAGTTTTTAAAACTGAAGACAAAAAAAGACAGCGCGGTTTATAAGACAATTATTAACACGACGCGAGTTTAATAATAACAACAATAATATTATTATAAAATTGTTCTTATCTGCCGCACAGAAACGTCGGCTAAGAACACCGTTGCGAATGCTGAGGCAGCGTTGGTAAAAAAAACCCCGCAGTAATTTAGTCCACCCACCCCCCTATATATACACGCACTTAAGCGGCGTTATTTAATAATAATGATAATAATGATGTTGTTTGTAAATATTCGCAGCTCGATTAGCGACAAATGAATTCCCCCACACGGCGTAAACGATCCGGTATATATATTCTTGGTTCTTTCGGTAAAGTCACGTAGAAAGGGAAACAATAAAATAATTTTAAAAATATATATATTCTAACGTGGTGACTTTACCGAAAGAACCAAGAATATGAATCCCTGCAGTCACGAAAGCTTTAAAACAATCCGGTAAATGTCGACGAGGCCTAACCCCGGGAGGAGGCACCGGCCTCTCCTAGTTTCTCTACCGCTCGACACGCGCCTCGCCCGGCAGGGGTGTGCAAGAGGGGGGGGGGTCGTACCGGGGATCACTGTCGTCCATTGGGGTCAACCGGTTGTGAGGAGAGGAGGGAGAAAAACAACTAACGAAATAAATTTACATTTTAGCGCGATAACTATCGCTCGACATGCCGAGTCGTTCATTTAAAACGTCGCTTCATGTTTGTTTGTTTATTTTTGTTAGATTGTTGTGTTCGTGGTGGCGGTTGCTGTTGAGTGGACGGACGGCGCTTCCTCGTCGCAATAAAACCTTCACCGGCTCAGGCCGAAGCAGTCGATCGCAGAGTCCGGAGATCGATCGCAGAGGTCGGAGATCGATCGCTGCGGCGATGGAGATCGACGGTGTTGTCGACTCGGCAATCGATTGCAAGGGGCGTGTGTGTAGTGTAGTGTGTGTGGTGTGTGTGGTGTGTGTGTGTCCGGAAAAAAACAACCCCCTACCTATTCAATTCTAGATGTAAAGCGTTCGTGACTGCTAGGATCCATACTCTTTGGTTCTATTGGGTAAAGTCACGTAGGTGAAAAATAAAATAACAAAAAATCACGACGTTTCGGCCACAACACAAGCGGCCTTCATCAGGTGAAGGGACGAGACTGTCTGGAGGACAGCGCTGGAGTGAAAAAGCCACGCTCAGATCACGACCTTTAAGCTGTGTGAGAAGAAACAAAGCGCCTTGACAAAGGAATTAGCATATAATTTAGCATTGAAATGGCTCATTGAAATAGCTAAGTTAAAGTATACACATCCGCAGAGGTACCCCTTGACAAAGGAATTAGCATAGAATTTAGCATTGAAATAGCTAAGTTAAAGTATACACATCCGCAGAGGTACCCCTTGACAAAGGAATTAGCATCGAATTTAGCATTGAAATGGCTCATTGAAATAGCTAAGTTAAAGTATACACATCCGCAGAGGTACCCCTTGACAAAGGAATTAGCATCGAATTTAGCATTGAAATAGCTAAGTTAAAGTATACACATCCGCAGAGGTACCCCTTGACAAAGGAATTAGCATCGAATTTAGCATTGAAATGGCTCATTGAAATAGCTAAGTTAAAGTATACACATCCGCAGAGGTACCCCTTGACAAAGGAATTAGCATAGAATTTAGCATTGAAATAGCTAAGTTAAAGTATACACATCCGCAGAGGTACCCCTTGACAAAGGAATTAGCATAGAATTTAGCATTGAAATGGCTCATTGAAATAGCTAAGTTAAAGTATACACATCCGCAGAGGTACCCCTTGACAAAGGAATTAGCATAGAATTTAGCATTGAAATAGCTAAGTTAAAGTATACACATCCGCAGAGGCACCCCTTGACAAAGGAATTAGCATAGAATTTAGTATTGAAATAGCTGAGTGATTAGCTTGTAACTGGTCACAGAAATAGCTATGTTAAAGTCAAAGCATATACATTCACCGAGGCACCTAGTACAAATCAAACTGGAGAATTTAGCGAAACACAACCATGCTCAGACAGCGGACCTTTAAACTGTGTGCGAGCAAACAAGGTGTCCTGACAAAGAAATTAGCATAACAATTAGCATTTGATTGGCCGATTTTAGAAAAGAGGTGGTGTACGTGCCGGTGGACTTGCCGTTTGGCGCGGGGGGGGGGGGGGGGAGTTTACCTATTGATGGTGTGAAAAGGGAATTTATAAGAGCTGCGAAAGTTTGGGGTACCACTACTTGAAAAAATATACTGTACCATTGAAATTAGTTTAATGTTTAGTTCGATTTAGAACATCTTTCCAATGGTTGCTTAATTTGAAACCATCCTCGCGGTGCCGGACGGGCAACTCTGTCGTGGACAGTGCTGTGGGGGGAGGTCCAATTTTGATTGGCTCCTCCCCTCATGGCATATGTGTCCACCACAGGGGCTAAACGGGGGCTCTGGACGGGTGCGAGGGGCTGGTAACCCCTCCACCTTCAATTAATTACCAGTAAACCACGAGTTAAACTGAAATATGTAACTAATAAGCTTGTGCCGTAGGCCCCGGGGGGCTAGGCGTCTATGACGTCTCCTGGCCAAACCCCAATTGGCGGAGCCAGGGGATTGAATATCTACCCTCGGGGCTCCTCCAGAAACAACGAAAAGCCACTACGTGTGGCCACGTGGAATGTTCGAACGCTCACAGCGGAGGAGAGGCTGCCACTCCTCTGTCGGGAGCTGGACCGGTACCGCCTGGAGCTATGTGGCATTCAGGAGGTCCGGTGGACCGGCTCTGGCTCCTGCCACCATGAGGGGTGGACAGTCCTCTACTCGGGGCAGCAGACTGCCAAACAACAGGGTGTGGCTCTTCTTTTGAACAAAAGAATGAAGGGGGCGGGGGAGCGTGGCGGTGAGGCGTGGGAAGCTGTAAGCACCAGGCTACTTTGGGCTCGCCTTCCATCAACCAGAGGCGAGGAATGGTGGTCGTGGTTACTTATGCCCCCACTGAAGATGAACATCCGTAGAGGGATGCAGGCAAGGCCGATGAGTCAGATGCCTTCTATGACCTCCTGTCACAGGTGCTGGCTAAAGTGGCCCCTCAGGATAGAGTCATCATGTTGAGTGACTTCAATGCCCGAGTTGGTCATGATACTGGCACCTGGTCTGGAGTGATTGGAGGGCATGGGCCAGATCAGCTCAATAACAACGGTAGGAGGCTGCTAGATTTTTGTGCAGCCCATGGGCTTGTAATTACCAACACGCTGTTCCGGCATCGGCGCATCCACACAACATCATGGTTGCATGCCGGGTCCAAGCAAGAACATCTGCTGGACTACATAGTGACGGACCAGCGGATGCGAGCCCATGTCCTTGACACCAGGACCTACCGTGGAGCTGATCTGCCCTCTGACCATCGACCAGTCATCTGTAAGATGCGCCTGCCATTCTTCCACTCCGGTGGTGGGTGTACACCCAGGACCCCATTCCAACCTAAAGTGGCCTGGTCTCAGTTATCTGATGAAAGTTGCAAGCGAGAATTTCATCATCGCTTGCGGCTGGGATTGACATCGTCCCCGACTCCTCCTGATGTCGAGGGTAAATGGGCGAGGTTTAGGACTGTGACTCATGCAGCTGCAATGGCTGCTTTGGGTATGCGGTCCAGACCTCCCCAGAGACCCTGGCTGACAGAGGAGGTGTTCAGGATGGTTGAGAAAAAGCGACAGGCCCACAGTCATCGGCTACAGAATCCCACGTCAGAGAATGAGGAGGCTTACCGCAGCCTTCGCTCGGAGGTTCGGAGAGCCGTGAGGCGCTGCAAGGATGGGTGGTGGTCGCGGGTTGCTGAGGAGATGGAGTCTGCCTCAGTGGCACGTGATCACAAATCTCTATTTAACTCCATCAAAAAAGTAACCTGCAGCGCCACACCTATTACCATCATTAGGAGAAAAAACGGTGATCCAATCTCCGACCCCCAGGAACAGGTTTGCAGATTTGCTGAGCATTTCTGTGAGGTCCTGGGGGAGGGAAAATCCCTCAGCCAGGAAAACATCGCGGCACAAAGTGAGGATGACCCTCCTGAGGCTGCGGTGCCTCAAATATTGGAAGTCACCCCCTGTGAGTGGCTGGCTGAGGTGCCATCTGTTGAGGAAGTACTGAAGGCAATCCGGAGTCTGAGACCAGGAAAGGCAGCGGGCAGAGATGATCTCCAAAGCGAAATGTCGAGGGAGGGTGGTGTTTGTGCACAGACTACCCTATATGACATCATAACAACGGTCTGGACCACTGGACGGGTTCCGCACGATTGGAAGGATGCCCTGGTGGTCCCCCTTTTTAAGAAGGGGGACCGCACAGACTGTAACAACTACAGGGGCATCTCACTCCTCAGTGTGCCGGGAAAGGTCCTGGCAAGGATTATTCAGCATCGCCTTGCCAGGCACGCTGAGGAGAGGCTTGCGAAGCCCCAATGCGGTTTCAGGAAAGGGCGGTCCTGCACAGATGCCATATTTTCTGTCCGTCTGCTACAGCAGAGGTGTAGGGAATTCCAACAAGACCTACATCTCTGCTTTATTGACCTGGTCAAGGCCTATGATACCATCAGTAGGCCTGGGCTCTGGGTTGTTCTTCGTGCTTTTGGAGTACCTGACCCTCTGCTCACGATCATTAAGGACCTTCATGATGGTGAGCGGGCCCGGGTAAAATTACGTGGCCGGGAGTCAGAGCCATTCCCTCTACACCTTGGGGTGCGACAGGGATGTCCTCTGGCTCCCACATTATTTAACATCTATTTTGACCACGTAGTTCGTGAAGCCTTCAATAGCTGTACTGGGGGAATCTCCATATGGTACAGATATAATGGGAGGCTGATCGATGCCCGGGTGCGGTCAAGGGATGGCTCCCTATTGCTCAACCACGTTATGTATGCTGATGATTTGGTAATAGCTGCTCATTCAGAGGAGGAGTTGGAGACGCTGCTGCTGAGACTGGAGCGTGCCACTAAGAGATGGGGCCTTACCATCAGCCCCACCAAAACTAAGCACCTGCCTGGGTATTTTGTACCATCGGACACTCCACCCCCACAACTCCCAATCGGTGATGGGGCAGTTGTGGAGAGAGTGGAGAGTTTCCCATACCCGGGCAGTGTGCTTATGACTGGCTCCAGTTTAACAGCAGAGGTCTCACTCCGAATCAGTCGAGCGGCAATATCTTTTCATCGGTTGCGTAACGCTGTGGAAGCTACCTGGTCTGTCGCTCCGCACTAAGCTTCAGGTCTTCTCGGCCACGGTCATTCCCTCCCTTCTCTACGCTTGCGAAACGTGGACCCCCCAAATGGAACATCTTCACCGGTTAGAAACATTTAGGCTGGCCTGCCTACGATTCATCCTGAGTTTAACCAGACTGGATTGTGTGAGCTCACAAATCCTTGAAAGATCTGGGCAAGGTCCCATCGGTGAGCTCCTCCGGCGGGGAAGGCTGCGATGGCTGGGTCATGTAGCCCGCATGCCCAGCCACCGCATGCCGAAACAGCTTTTGTTCGGCCGGATTGAGAGGGCTATGCGGGCGCGGCACGGGCTAGAGAAGAGATGGAGTGATGTGGTACAGGAGGACATGGAGCTGAGTGGACTTGCCGATGACTGGTACCAGCGGTGTCAAGATCGGCCTCTGTGGAGGAGGCTCGTGAAGGACGCTACTGAAGGAGGGCGACTACCTCCAACTGCCCAGAACAACGAGCGGAGTGCCGGGTGGCTAAAGAACAGCAGGTTGGCACAGTAGGGGGCACAGGTGGTGCATCAGCCAGTCATCTCAGTCAGTCGACCCGTGGCACCTGGGTCTGCCCCGTGACCTCCTGCCAGCGGGAGTTCGACACTTCACGTGGCCTCAGGGTGCACATAGCCTGGCACAAGCGTCGTGGTGACGTCACCGCCACTTAGCGGCGAATGGCGGTTGTTGTTGTTGTGTGTGTGTAGTGTGTGTGGTGTAGTGTGTGTAGTGTGTAGTGTGTGTAGTGTAGTGTGTGGTGTGTGTGTAGTATGCTTGTGTGTAGTGTGTGGTGTGTGTGGTGTGTGTAGTGTGTGTATTGTGTGTAGTGTGTAGTGTAGTGTGGTGTGTGTAGTGTAGTGTGTGTAGTGTAGTGTGGTGTGTGTAGTGTAGTGTGTGGTGTGTGTAGTGTGGTGTGTGTAGTGTAGTGTGTGTGTAGTGTAGTGTGTGGTGTAGTGTGGTGTGGGTAGTGTAAGGTGTGTGTGTGGTGTGTGTAATGTGTGTGGTGTGTGTAGTGTGTGGTGTGTGTAGTGTGTAGGTAGTGTGTGTGTATTGTGTCTGCGTGTGTGTAGTGTATGTGTAGTGTGTGTGTCTGCTGACAGCGGCTGTGTCAGGCGGTTCTCACGATGGCTGTGTCAGGGGATTTATAATTGCTGTGTCAGGCTGTCCCCAATGGCTGTGTCACGGGGTTTCTCACTTTGGCTGTGTTAGGCGATTCTCACGATGTCCGTGTCGGTATTTGCCCGCTCTCGCAGAGAGAACGAACGTCAAGGCGGCAGCAGCAGGCCGGCGAGCTGCCGGTAACGATACCAACAATTTCCCAAGTTCTGCGGTCCTCTACGTATGAAGGTGGTGGTGGGTGAGGGTGTTAGCGGCCACATGTAACGAGCGCGGCAGGAGGAACGCAGAGACGTCACTCCATCCACAATCAGAACCTTGACCCAAGCGCGCAAGGGCGAATCCGATGACCTTTGGAAGCTCTTTCTGTTGTTGTTGATTTTTCTTCTTCCTTACACCCCCCCCCCCCCCCCCCACAGAGGTCCAGCAACGCCACGCAGCAGATGGGACAGCGTGTTCAGGGGCTCCTTGCCACTGCCGTTCCACTCCAGTGCCGGATTATAATGTAATTATAATTCTATATATTATTTGTTCTTTCGGTAAAGTCACGTTGAAGGGAAACAATAAAATATATATTTTATAATTTATATATTTTACAATTTTATTGTTTCCCTTCAACGTGACTTTACCGAAAGAACCAAGAATATGAATCACTGCAGTCACGAAAGCTTTAAATCAAAATTTATATTATTATAATTATATATATTTATAATTATATTATAATTATATTACGAATATATTATCATAATTATATACTTACAATTATATTATATAATCATATTACAAATATATTATACTTAGATTATAATTATGTTATTGCTATTATATTATATAATTATAATAATGCTATTATAGTGATATAATGATAACTGTTATGATTCCGATAGCACAAGTAGCTCCACATGCTAGCGGGCAGCACCCCGCACTTTCAAGGGGCCCCGCTCGCGAAATGCAATCGAGCTCTCAATTCCGGTTCAGCGATTCTGCACTTGCTTTGTAACTAGAGTACTATACTGCCTTCGACTTGTACGAACGAGCGGGTTGTTTAAGGTTAGCGATTTGTCGAATTATCCGGGCTGTTTGGCAAATGAAAAAAATAACAATTAGCTTTCCGTAGATAGATTCAAATAAAAGAACATTATTTTATTTGAAACCCATCTACGTGACTTTAACAAAAGACCCAAAGATTATGAAACATTATGAATTCCTGCAGTCACGAAAGCTTTAAGTAAAGATTTAAAACTGTTTTTAATTTTCGATTTTGCTTTCGTGACTGCAATGATTCATCTTCTTTGGTTCTTTCGGTAAAGTCACGTAGAATGAGAATAAAATAAAACAATTAAATTCTCACGACGTTTCGGCCACAACACAAGTGGCCTTCTTCAGGTGAAAGGAACAAACCTGTCGGGACGACAGAGCTACAATGAATTAATTTGTTCCTTTCACCTGAAGAAGGCCACTTGTGTTGTGGCCGAAACGTCGTCAGAATTGTATTGTTTTATTTTATTATTTTATTCTCATTCTACGTGGTGACTTTACCGAAAGAACCAAAGAAGATGTGTTTTTAATATTTACGTGTTTTAAAATAAATGAATAAATGTAGAGCCCCTTTAAAAAACACAACGTGCTCCAGGTCACGCACTAGCTTCATGCGGCACTTGCTCTATTACTATAGTACTATACTGCCTTTAGCTTTTATGAACGACTGGGTGTTGAAGGTTAGCGATTTGTCGAATTATCTGGGCTGTGTGGCAAATGAAAAAAAAATAACAATTACTTTACTATGCAAGTTTTAAAAAAAACTGTGTGTTTTAATATTTAAGTGTTTTATATAAAAAAAATGTAGAGCCCCTTATTAAAACAACATACCGTGCTCCAGGCATCGCAATAGCTTCATGCGGCACTGACTCCCTCCGACACGGCCATCGTGAACCCCCCCCCACACACCCCCAGTAGAACGAGCGAGACAAAATCAACATCGGAGAGAGACATTGATGGAATCCGACCGCCCCCCAACTCCGCCTTGGGTTTTTAAAATGTAAGGCGACTTTTATTGCTCAGTTTACACACAAAACACAAACACACACACACAGAGAGACGAACGACAGTCATGGGAGGTCGTCGTGATCGCCGTCGTCAGCGTGGGAAGAGGTGGTGGTGATGGTGATGATGGGAGCCCAGACTCGTGTCTCAATACAAGCACCGAGACAGGGACGGAGGACCCACGCCGTGTCGCCCTTCGGGGAGCGGCGGGCGGACCGGAGGAGGGCCGTGTGCTCGGTGGAGCTCTGCTCGGAATGTTGGCGAGCGACCCGCGTCGGAGGCCGTAGGGGGTCTAGCGGGCAAGGGGGCTCTGGAGGGTGCAGATGCAGCACTTGTCGTAGATTAATAATAATGATGATGATAGACACAGAGTAGGGCGAGAGAGGGTAGAGAGAGAGAGAGGAGGAGGGGGGGTAGAGAGGGAAAGGTGTAAGGAGAGCAGAGCGAGACATATTTTGTTAAATCTTACATTTAAAAAGGGTGGTGGGTGGGTGGGTGCGGGAGGAGGTTTACATAAAGCAAAGCATTTTTTTAAAAAAAAAAACTCGAAATGAACTAAGCCAAATGCCGACTACACCGAGCATCTTCTCGTCTCCTCTGATCGTAATAAAAAAAAGGAGAGGGAGAAGAGAGAGAAGAGAAGAGAGAGACCGCACGAGGTGACACCTTTGAGAAGCAAACTTAAATAATCAAAGTTAAATAACAACAACAACAGAGCGAATATTGAACAGCAACCACGCAGCAACGCAGAGTCTCGGTCTCGGGGAGCCTCGCGAGACTGACTAGACCCTGAGCCGTCCCTGGGGCGGGGGGGGGAGTTGTCCCCCTCCTCCTCCACCTCCTCCACCTCCCCCCAAAGTGCGGGTCCCGGGGCAATCGCCCCAATTCGCCCGTTGCACCCCAGCGACTCTCGACTTGAACTCGTGGCGACACAGAAGAGGGGGAAAGACAAACCCCAAGTGTGACTATGGGGGGTGGGGGGGGGAGAGGGGGGAGAGGGGGGGGAGAAGGGGGAGGGTAGAAGGGGGGGAGGGGAGAAGGGGGGGGAGAAGGGGGAGGGTAGAAGGGGGGAGGGGGAAGGGTAGAAGGGGGGGGTGTAGAAGGGGGGAGGGGATAAGGGGGGGGGAGAAGGGGAGGGGATAAGGGGGGGGGGTAGAAGGGGGGAGGGGAGAATGGGGGGGGGAGAAGGGGGGGGGGGGAGAGAAGGGGGGGAGAAGGGGGAGGGGAGAAGGGGGATTGGAGAAGGGGGAGGGGATAAGGGGGGGGGGGTAGAAGGGGGTAGAAGGGGGGGTAGAAGGGGGTAGAAGGGGGGGAGGGGAGAAGAGGGATTGGAGAAAGGGGGGGGTAGAAGGGGGTATGTAAATAACCCCACGCAAAACCCCATCACCACCCAATGAGTATCACTCCCCACCGCCAGGCTTCCCCCTCCCCGCCAACTAACTGGTGGTATCGCCCAGGCCGGAGAGGACCACAATTAGAAGTGGAACGAACCATTCTCACGTGTGGGGGGGGGGGGCAGGGGGAAGAATAGGGGGTGGTGGGCTAAATAGAACATTGTAACTCACAATACACACAGCCCTTGCCTAGCAGTAGCTACACAGTGTGTGTCTGTGTCTGTGACACGCACACAGCCCTTGCCTAGCAGTAGCTACACACTCTGTGTCTGTGACACGTACACAGCCCTTGCCTAGCAGTAGCTACACACTGTGTCTGTGACACGTACACAGCCCTTGCCTAGCAGTAGCTACACACTGTGTCTGTGTCTGTGACACGCACACAGCCCTTGCCTAGCAGTAGCTACACACTGTGTCTGTGTCTGTGACACGTACACAGCCCTTGCCTAGCAGTAGCTACACACTGTGTCTGTAACACGCACACAGCCCCTGCCTAGCAGTAGCTACACACTGTGTCTGTGACACGCACACAGCCCCTGCCTAGCAGTAGCTACACAGTCTCTGTCTGTAACACGCACACAGCCCTTGCCTAGCAGTAGCTACACACTGTGTCTGTGTCTGTGACACGCACACAGCCCTTGCCTAGCAGTAGCTACACTCTCTGTCTGTGACACGTACACAGCCCTTGCCTAGCAGTAGCTACACTCTCTGTTTGTGACACGTACACAGCCCTTGCCTAGCAGTAGCTACACAGTCTGTCTGTGCCTGTGACACGCACACAGCCCTTGCCTAGCAGTAGCTACACTGTCTGTGACACGTACACAGCCCTTGCCTAGCAGTAGCTACACTGTCTGTAACATGCACACAGCCCTTACCTAGCAGTAGCTACACACTGTGTCTGTGACACGCACACAGCCCTTGCCTAGCAGTAGCTACACAGTGTCTGTGACACGCACACAGCCCTTGCCTAGCAGTAGCTACACACTGTCTGTGTCTGTGACACGCACACAGCCCTTGCCTAGCAGTAGCTACACTCTCTGTGTCTGTGACACGTACACAGCCCTTGCCTAGCAGTAGCTACACTCTGTCTGTGACACGCACACAGCCCTTGCCTAGCAGTAGCTACACACAGTCTGTGTCTGTGACACGCACACAGCCCTTGCCCAGCAGTAGCTACACACTCTGTATGTGACACGCACACAGCCCTTGCCTAGCAGTAGCTACACACTCTGTGACACGCACACAGCCCTTGCCTAGCAGTAGCTACACACACTGTCTGTGTCTGTGACACGCACACAGCCCTTGCCTAGCAGTAGCTACACAGTGTATGTGTCTGTAACACGTACACAGCCCTTGCCTAGCAGTAGCTACACACTCTGTGACACGCACACAGCCCTTGCCTAGCAGTAGCTACACACACTGTCTGTGTCTGTGACACGCACACAGCCCTTGCCTAGCAGTAGCTACACAGTGTCTGTGTCTGTAACACGTACACAGCCCTTGCCTAGCAGTAGCTACACAGTCTGTAACACGCACACAGCCCTTGCCTAGCAGTAGCTACACAGTGTGACACGCACACAGCCCTTGCCTAGTAATAGCTACACACTGTGTCTGTGTCTGTAACACGCACACAGCCCTTGCCTAGCAGTAGCTACACACTGTCTGTGTCTGTGACACGCACACAGCCCTTGCCTAGCAGTAGCTACACACTGTCTGTGTCTGTGACACGCACACAGCCCTTGCCTAGCAGTAGCTACACTCTGTGTCTGTGACACGAACACAGCCCTTGCCTAGCAGTAGCTACACACTCTGTGACACGCACACAGCCCTTGCCTAGCAGTAGCTACACAGTCTGACACGCACACAGCCCTTGCCTAGTAATAGCTACACACTGTGTCTGTAACACGCACACAGCCCTTGCCTAGCAGTAGCTACACTCTCTGTGTTTGTGACACGTACACAGCCCTTGCCTAGCAGTAGCTACAGTGTGTCTGTGACACGCACACAGCCCTTGCCTAGCAGTAGCTACACTGTCTGTGACACGCACACAGCCCTTGCCTAGCAGTAGCTACACACTGTCTGTGTCTGTAACACGCACACAGCCCTTGCCTAGCAATAGCTACACACTGTGTCTGTGACACGCACACAGCCCTTGCCTAGCAGTAGCTACACACTGTGTGTCTGTGTCTGTGACACGCACACAGCCCTTGCCTAGCAGTAGCTACACAGTCTGACACGCACACAGCCCTTGCCTAGCAGTAGCTACACACTGTGTGTCTGTGACACGCACACAGCCCTTGCCTAGCAGTAGCTACACACTGTCTGTGACACGCACACAGCCCTTGCCTAGCAGTAGCTACACACTGTGTCTGTGTCTGTAACACGCACTCCTCTACACATCAATACGAATTCGTGTTTTGTAACAAAAGCCCGTGGCTTAAAAAAGAGTTTGCGAGCCCGCAACAAAGACAAAGGTCCCCCATGTAGCCTCTAACAGGCTGTAGAGGCAAGTGCTGTGAGTAGCGAGTAGGAGCAGCACCTGTGAAGGTAGACACAGACAAAGGTCCC
>NC_046135.1:3114621-3124621 GCF_010993605.1 Petromyzon marinus | reverse complement strand
GGTTAGCGTCGGTGTTAGGTGCTGGGTCGGGTTGGCGGTCAGGGATCGAGATTGCAGCAGCAGCAGCAGTAGCAGCTGCAGCAGCAGCAGCTGCAGCAGCAGCAGTTGCAGCAGCAGCAGCAGTAGCAGCAGCAGCTGCAGCAGTAGCAGCAGCAGTAGCAGCTGCAGCAGCAGCAGCAGTAGCAGCAGCAGTAGCAGCTGCAGCAGCAGCAGCAGTAGCAGCAGCAGCAGCAGCTGCAGCAGCAGCAGCTGCAGCAGCAGCAGTAGCAGCTGCAGCAGCAGCAGCAGTAGCAGCAGCAGCAGCAGAAGCAGCAGCAGCAGTAGCAGCAGCAGCAGCAGCTGTAGCAGCAGCAGCAGTAGCAGCTGCAGCAGCAGCAGCTGCAGCAGCAGCAGCAGCAGCTGCAGCAGCAGCAGCTGCAGCAGCAGCAGCAGAAGCAGCAGCAGCAGCTGCAGCAGCAGCAGCAGTAGCAGCTGCAGCAGCAGCAGCAGAAGTAGCAGCTGCAACAGCAGAAGTAGCTGCAACAGCAGCAGCAGAAGTAGCAGCTGTAGCATCAGAAGTAGCTGCAACAGCAGCAGCAGCAGCAGAAGCAGCAGCAGCAGCTGCAGCAGCAGAAGCAGCAGTAGCAGCAGCAGCTGTAGCAGCAGCAGCAGTAGCAGCTGCAGCAGCAGCAGCAGTAGCTGCAGCAGCAGCAGCAGCAGCAGCAGCTGCAGCAGCAGCAGCAGCAGCAGCAGCAGTAGCAGCAGTAGCAGCAGCAGTAGCAGCAGCAGCAGTAGCAGCAGTAGCAGCTGCAGCAGCAGCAGCAGCTGCAGCAGCAGCAGCTGCAGCAGCAGCAGCAGCTGCAGCAGCAGCAGCTGGAGCAGCAGCAACAGCAGCTGCAGCAGCAGCAGCTGCAACAGCAGCAGCTGCAGCAGCAGCTGCAGCAGCAGCAGCAGCAAGAGATCACGTCGGACTTTTTGGCGGTGCCCAACAACCCCGTCGCGCTCGCTCCGGCAGCTCTCTCTTTCAGAAGCCATCACAAACGGTGGCTCAACGGGGACGGAGCGGCCTATCTTATCCGTAGGCGTGCCGACGCCGACTTCCAAACGTGGAGGGCGGCGGCGGCGGGGAAAAGCCGCAGGAAAACCGGAGAGAAATTCCACGCGACCCCGGCGAGAGAGAGAGAGAGACGCACGCAGACTGCAAATATACAGCAGCGGGCGTGATCACGGTCGGGATCGAACCCACGACCTCCTGCGTACCAGGCGAGGTAGTCAACATCTCCTAGCCACCGTGATGATGATGATGAGAGAGAGAGACGCAGACTCCACAAATACAGCAGCAGGCATCGTCAGGGTCGGGATGGAACCCACGACCTCCTGTATACCAGGCGAGGTAGTTAACATCTAATAGCCACAGTGATGATGATGATGATAGAGACACGTGGAAATTCCAATGATACAGGGGTCAGGGTCGGGATCGAACCCACGACCTCCTGTAGACCTGGCGAGGTAGTCAACATCTCTCAGGGTAATCGAACCCACGACCTCCTGTACACCAGGCGAGGTAGTTAACATCTCCTAGCCACCGTGATGATGATGATGATGAGAGAGAGACGCAGACTGCAAATATACAGCAGCAGTCGTGATCAGGGTCGGGATCGAACCCACGACCTCCTGTGTACCAGGCGAGGCAGTCAACATCTCCTAGCCACCATTAGAGTTAGGGTTGGAGGCCTTGGGGTCGGGGGTCGTGCGAAGCTCAGGGTTTGACGTTGAGTCAAGGTCACGAATTGAGGTCAGGCGAGAGTGATCGTGAGTGGGACGAGTTTGAGGGCTGTCGGGGCCTGGGTGAGGCTCGCCGGGGCTAGGGTTATGGTGGGGGTTAGGGTCGGGCCCAGGACGAGTGACGTGCCTGTGTAGTGGATAGGTTCGTGGTTACGCACACACCAACAAAGACAAAAGATCCCCCCCCCACCGCGTAGCCTTTTAATGTAGGGGCAAAGTGCTGTTAGCGAGCAGCACCTATGAAGGCCTGCACTGCACACGAGGGGGTGGGTGGCCAGCAACACGCCCGGCCGCCTTTGTCTCCCCAGTGGCGATGTTGACTAAACACCGCACCAGGTACTCTTTTGGGCCCGAGTCAACCTAGGGGAGGCCCGGCACCGGTTCAGATAATCGTCACCGGTGCTGGCCGTGAGCGGGAATCGAACTCCGGCCTGCCGGGTTCCTAGCGCAGCGTAGCGCTAACCGCTACACCCACCGCTCCCCACAACTACTGCCACACACAGACACAAAGATAAAGATCCCCCGTATAGCCTCTAACAGACTGTAGGGGCAAGTGCTGTTAGCGAGCAGCACCTATGAAGGCCGGCACTGCACACGAGGGGGTGGGTGGCCACCACCACGCCCGACCGCCTTTGTCTCCCCAGTGGCAATCTTTTTATCCACCGCGCCAGCTACTCATTTGAGGCCGAGTCGACCTAGCGGAGGCCCGGCACCGGTTCAGATAATCGTCACTAGTGGTGTTGGCCGTGAGCGGGAATCGAACCCCGGGTCGCCAGGTTCATAGCGCAGCGTAGCGCTAACCGCTACACCACCGCTCCCCACACAGACACACGCACACAGACACACACCGTACACACCACACACAGACAACAACAACAACAACCGCCATTCGCCCTGCTACACCACCGCTCCCCACACAGACACACGCACACACACACACACCGTACACACCACACACAGACAACAACAACAACAACCGCCATTCGCCCCGCTACACCACCGCTCCCCACACAGACACACGCACACACAGACACACCGTACACACCACACACAGACAATAACAACAACAACCGCCATTCGCCCCGCTACACCACCGCTCCCCACACAGACACGCACACACAGACACACCGTACACACCACACACAGACAATAACAACAACAACCGCCATTCGCCCCGCTACACCACCGCTCCCCACACAGACACACGCACACAGACACACCGTACACACCACACAAAGACAACAACAACCGCCATTCGCCCCGCTACACTACCGCTCCCCACACAGACACGCACACACACACACCGTACACACCACACAAAGACAATAACAACAACCGCCATTCGCCCCGCTACACCACCGCTCCCCACACAGACACACGCACACAGACACACCGTACACACCACACACAGACAACAACAACCGCCATTCGCCCCGCTAAACCACCGCTCCCCACACAGACACGCACACACAGACACACACCGTACACACCACACACAGACAACAACAACAACCGCCATTCGCCCCGCTACACCACCGCTCCCCACACAGACACACGCACACACACACACACACCGTACACACCACACACAGACAACAACAACAACCGCCATTCGCCCCGCTACACTACCGCTCCCCACACAGACACACGCACACACACACACACCGTACACACCACACACAGACAACAACAACCGCCATTCGCCAACTGAGTGGCGGTGACGGCACTTGCCCCGACGGCCTACTGCAGGCGACGCGCGGGGGGCGCTTGGTGCGTCTCTGCGTCTCTCTGTCTCTGAACCCAATTTCGAGGCGTGCACCGCCCCTGCGGGCACCCAAGCGGGCCAACGTTCCCGCAGTGCCCACCGGCGTCAACGCCACCCTCCACGGCCCACGCGGGAGTGGGCGACAGAGAGGTAACCTCTGGTGCACGCACAGCAGAGGGCAGCGTCTCACGCTCGCTAGGGACACATCCACGTGCATCGGGTCCTGTCAGTGGTAGGGGGTGGCGATGGTTGTTCTTGTTGTTGTTGCTGTGTGTGTGGTCTAGCCTAGGGGCACCCCCAGCGGCAGCTGTCTCTGTGCATCGGTCCTGTCAGTAGTAGGGGGTGGTGATGATTGTTGCCGCTGTGTGGGTCTAGCCTAGGGACACCCCCAGTGGCAGCTGTCCCTGTGCATCAGTCTGTCAGTAGTAGGGGGTGGTGATGATTGACTGCTGTGTGGTCTAGCCTAGGGGCACCCCCAGTGGCAGCTGTCCCCGTGCATCGGTCCTGTCAGTAGTAGGGGTGGCGATGGTTGTTGCTGTGTGGGTCTAGCCTAGGGGCACCCCCAGTGGCAGCTGTCCCTGTGCATCAGTTTGTCAGTAGTAGTGGGTGGTGATGGTTGACTGCTGTGTGGTCTAGCCTAGGGGCACCCCCAGTGGCAGCTGTCCCTGTGCATCGGTCCTGTCAGTAGTAGGGGTGGTGATGGTTGTTGCTGTTGTATGGTCTAGCCTAGGGGCACCCCCAGTGGCAGCTGTCCCCGTGCATCGGTCCTGTCAGTAGTAGGGGTGGTGATGATTGACTGCTGCTGTGTGGGTCTAGCCTAGGGACACCCCCAGTGGCAGCTGTCTGTCAGTAGTAGGGGGTGGTGATGGTTGCTGCTGTGTGGTCTAGCCTAGGGGCACCCCCAGTGGCAGCTGTCTCTGTGCATCAGTCTGTCAGTAGTAGGGGTGGTGATGATTGACTGCTGTGTGGTCTAGCCTAGGGGCACCCCCAGTGGCAGCTGTCCCTGTGCATCAGTCTGTCAGTAGTAGGGGGTGGTGATGGTTGTTGCCGCTGTGTGGGTCTAGCCTAGGGGCACCCCCAGCGGCAGCTGTCTCTGTGCATCAGTCTGTCAGTAGTAGGGGTGGTGATGGTTGCTGCTGCTGCTGTGGGTCTAGCCTAGGGGCACCCCCAGTGACAGCTGTCCCTGTGCATCGGTCCTGTCAGTAGTAGGGGTGGTGATGATTGACTGCTGTGTGTGGGTCTAGCCTAGGGGCACCCCCCAGTGGCAGCTGTCTCTGTGCATCAGTCTGTCAGTAGTAGTGGGTGGTGATGATTGTTGCTGCTGCTGTGTGTGGGTCTAGCCTATGGGCACCCCCAGCGGCAGCTGCCCCTGTGTGCGTGCGACCACCTCCCCCCTCACCTGGGCGCCCGCTGGCCACGCGTGTCCCCCTGCGACTGAGCGGAAGACGTCCGGCACGAGGCAAGCGGTGACCAGCAGCACCGTGCCCAGCCACAGCGAGAGGCTGGACAGCAGCTCGGCAAACACGCCCCGCATGCCCTGTGCCTTAAGCAGCGGCCTGCGGCGTTGCGCGCACGCACGGCATCACACACACACACACAGACACACACACACACACAGACACACACACACACAAACACACACACAAACACACACACACACAAACACAAACACACACGGCGTCACACATACACACGCGCGGTGTCACACACGCGCAGTGTCACACACGCGCAGTGTCACACACGCGCGGTGTCACACACGCACGGCATCACACGCGCGGTGTGTGTGTGCGTGTCTCCGTGTACGTGTCTCCGTGTGCGTGTCTCCGTGCGCGTGTCTCCGTGTCTCCGTGTGTGTGTCTCCGTGTCTCCGTGTGCGTGTCTCCGTGTGTGTGTCTCCGTGTGCGTGTCTCCGTGTCTCCGCGTCTCCGTGTGTCTCCGTGTCTCCGTGTGTGTGTCTCCGTGTGTGTGTCTCCGTGTCTCCGTGCGTGTGTCTCCGTGTCTCCGTGCGCGTGTCTCCGTGTGCGTGTCTCCATGTCTCCGTGTGCATGTCTCCGTGTCTCCGTGTGTCTCCGTGTGTGTGTGTCTCCGTGTCTCCGTGTGCGTGTCTCCGTGTCTCCGTGTGCATGTCTCCGTGTCTCCATGTCTCCGTGTGTCTCCATGTCTCCGTGCGTGTGTCTCCGTGTGTCTCCGTGTCTCCGTGCGTGTGTCTCCGTGTCTCCGTGTGCGTGTCTCCGTGGCTCCGTGTGCGTGTCTCCGTGGCTCCGTGTGCGTGTCTCCGTGTGCGTGTCTCCGTGTCTCCGTGTGTCTCCGTGTCTCCGTGTGTGTGTCTCCATGTCTCCGTGCGTGTGTCTCCGTGTCTCCGTGTCTCCGTGTGCGTGTCTCCGTGGCTCCGTGTGCGTGTCTCCGTGTGCGTGTCTCTGTGTCTCCGTGCGCGTGTCTCCGTGTCTCCGTGTGTGTGTCTCCATGTCTCCGTGCGTCTGTCTCCGTGTCTCCGTGTCTCCGTGTGCGTGTCTCCGTGGCTCCGTGTGCGTGTCTCCGTGTGCGTGTCTCCGTGTCTCCGTGCGCGTGTCTCCGTGTCTCCGTGTGCGTGTCTCCGTGTCTCCGTGTGCGTGTCTCCGTGTCTCCGTGTCTCCGTGTCTCCGTGTCCGTGTCTCCGTGTGCATGTCTCCGTGTCTCCATGTGTGTGTCTCCATGTCTCCGTGTGTGTGTCTCCGTGTCTCCGTGCGTGTGTCTCCGTGTCTCCGTGTCTCCGTGCGTGTGTCTCCGTGTCTCCGTGTCTCCGTGTCTCCGTGCGTGTGTCTCCGTGTCTCCGTGTCTCCGTGTCTGCGTGTCTCCGTGTGCGTGTCTCCGTGGCTCCGTGCGCGTGTCTCCGTGTGTGTGTCTCCGTGTCTCCGTGTGCGTGTCTCCGTGTCTCCGTGCGCGTGTCTCCGTGTCTCCGTGTCTCCGTGTGCGTGTCTCCGTGTCTCCGTGCGCGTGTCTCCGTGTCTCCGTGCGCGTGTCTCCGTGTGCGTGTCTCCGTGTCTCCGTGTCTCCGTGTCTGCGTGTCTCCGTGTGCGTGTCTCCGTGGCTCCGTGCGCGTGTCTCCGTGTGCGTGTCTCCGTGTCTCCGTGTCTCCGTGTGTGTGTCTCCGTGTCTCCGTGTGCGTGTCTCCGTGTCTCCGCGTGTCTCCGTGTCTCCGTGTGTGTGTCTCCGTGTCTCCGTGTCTACGTGTCTCGGGGTGCGTGTCTCCGTGTCTCCGTGTGCGTGTCTCCGTGTCTCCGCGTGTCTCCGTGTCTCCGTGCGTGTGTCTCCATGTCTCCGTGTCTCCGTGTGCGTGTCTCCGTGTCTCCGTGTCTCCGTGTGCGTGTCTCCGTGTCTCCGTGTCTCCGTGTGCGTGTCTCCGTGTCTCCGTGTCTGCGTGTCTCCGTGTCTCCGTGTCTCCGTGGCTCCGTGTGCGTGTCTCCGTGTGCGTGTCTCTGTGTCTCCGTGCGCGTGTCTCCGTGTCTCCGTGTCTCCGTGTCTCCGTGTCTCCGTGCGCGTGTCTCCGTGTGCGTGTCTCCGTGTCTCCGTGTCTCCGTGTCTCCGCGTCCCCGCGCGAGTCACCAGTGCACGCCGCCGTAGAAGAGCGAGAAGGCGACGTAGAAGATCAGCGTCCCCCACGTGACGAAGTGGTTCACCCACGTCCAGTAGCGAGTGTCCAGCGCCAGCTGGACACACGCGGGGTGGAGGGGGGGACACAGGTGGTGCACCAGCCAGTCATCTCAGTCGTCTCAGTCATCTCAGTCATCTCAGTCGTCTCAGTCGTCTCACTCATCTCAGTCATCTCAGTCGTCTCAGTCATCTCAGTCGTCTCAGTCATCTCAGTCATCTCAGTCATCTCAGTCATCTCAGTCGTCTCAGTCATCTCAGTCGTCTCAGTCATCTCAGTCATCTCAGTCGTCTCAGTCGTCTCACTCATCTCAGTCGTCTCAGTCGTCTCAGTCATCTCAGTCGTCTCAGTCATCTCAGTCGTCTCAGTCATCTCAGTCATCTCAGTCATCTCAGTCGTCTCAGTCATCTCAGTCATCTCAGTCGTCTCAGTCATCTCAGTCGTCTCAGTCGTCTCAGTCATCTCAGTCATCTCAGTCGTCTCAGTCGTCTCAGTCATCTCAGTCGTCTCAGTCGTCTCAGTCATCTCAGTCGTCTCAGTCGTCTCGGGCATCTCAGTCGTCTCAGTCGTCTCAGTCGTCTCAGTCGTCTCAGTCATCTCAGTCGTCTCAGTCATCTCAGTCGTCTCAGTCATCTCAGTCGTCTCAGTCGTCTCAGTCGTCTCAGTCGTCTCAGTCATCTCAGTCGTCTCAGTCATCTCAGTCATCTCAGTCGTCTCAGTCGTCTCAGTCATCTCAGTCGTCTCAGTCGTCTCAGTCGTCTCAGTCATCTCAGTCATCTCAGTCGTCTCAGTCATCTCAGTCATCTCAGTCATCTCAGTCATCTCAGTCGTCTCAGTCATCTCAGTCGTCTCAGTCATCTCAGTCGTCTCAGTCGTCTCAGTCATCTCAGTCATCTCAGTCGTCTCAGTCGTCTCAGTCATCTCAGTCGTCTCAGTCGTCTCAGTCATCTCAGTCGTCTCAGTCGTCTCGGGCATCTCAGTCGTCTCAGTCGTCTCAGTCGTCTCAGTCATCTCAGTCGTCTCAGTCGTCTCAGTCGTCTCAGTCATCTCAGTCGTCTCAGTCATCTCAGTCGTCTCAGTCATCTCAGTCGTCTCAGTCGTCTCAGTCATCTCAGTCATCTCAGTCATCTCAGTCGTCTCAGTCATCTCAGTCGTCTCAGTCATCTCAGTCATCTCAGTCGTCTCAGTCATCTCAGTCGTCTCAGTCGTCTCGGGCATCTCAGTCGTCTCAGTCGTCTCAGTCGTCTCAGTCATCTCAGTCGTCTCAGTCGTCTCAGTCGTCTCAGTCGTCTCAGTCGTCTCAGTCATCTCAGTCGTCTCAGTCGTCTCACTCGTCTCAGTCGTCTCAGTCATCTCAGTCGTCTCAGTCGTCTCAGTCATCTCAGTCGTCTCAGTCATCTCAGTCGTCTCAGTCATCTCAGTCATCTCAGTCGTCCCAGTCGTCCCAGTCGTCCCAGTCATCTCAGTCGTCTCAGTCGTCTCAGTCGTCTCAGTCATCTCAGGCATCTCAGTCATCTCAGTCATCTCAGTCGTCTCAGTCGTCTCACTCGTCTCAGTCATCTCAGTCGTCTCAGTCGTCTCAGTCGTCTCAGTCATCTCAGTCGTCTCAGTCATCTCAGTCATCTCAGTCGTCTCAGTCGTCTCAGTCATCTCAGTCGTCTCAGTCGGTCGTCTCAGTCATCTCAGTCGTCTCAGTCGTCTCAGTCGTCTCAGTCGTCTCAGTCATCTCAGTCGTCTCAGTCGTCTCAGTCGTCTCAGTCGTCTCAGTCGTCTCAGTCGTCTCAGTCATCTCAGTCATCTCAGTCGTCTCAGTCGTCTCAGTCGTCTCAGTCGTCTCAGTCGTCTCAGTCGTCTCAGTCGTCTCAGTCATCTCAGTCGTCTCACTCATCTCAGTCATCTCAGTCGTCTCAGTTGTCTCAGTCATCTCAGTCATCTCAGTCGTCTCAGTCGTCTCAGTCGTCTCAGTCGTCTCAGTCGTCTCAGTCATCTCAGTCGTCTCAGTCGTCTCAGTCGCCTCAGTCGTCTCAGTCATCTCAGTCATCTCAGTCGTCTCAGTCGTCTCAGTCATCTCAGTCGTCTCAGTCGTCTCAGTCGTCTCACTCATCTCAGTCATCTCAGTCGTCTCAGTCATCTCAGTCGTCTCAGTCGTCTCAGTCATCTCAGTCGTCTCAGTCGTCTCAGTCGTCTCAGTCGTCTCAGTCGTCTCAGTCGTCTCAGTCATCTCAGTCATCTCAGTCGTCTCAGTCATCTCAGTCGTCTCAGTCGTCTCAGTCATCTCAGTCGTCTCAGTCGTCTCAGTCGTCTCAGTCGTCTCAGTCGTCTCAGTCGTCTCAGTCGTCTCAGTCGTCTCAGTCATCTCAGTCGTCTCACTCATCTCAGTCATCTCAGTCGTCTCAGTTGTCTCAGTCATCTCAGTCATCTCAGTCGTCTCAGTCGTCTCAGTCGTCTCAGTCGTCTCAGTCGTCTCAGTCATCTCAGTCGTCTCAGTCGTCTCAGTCGCCTCAGTCGTCTCAGTCATCTCAGTCATCTCAGTCGTCTCAGTCGTCTCAGTCATCTCAGTCGTCTCAGTCGTCTCAGTCGTCTCACTCATCTCAGTCATCTCAGTCGTCTCAGTCATCTCAGTCGTCTCAGTCGTCTCAGTCATCTCAGTCATCTCAGTCGTCTCAGTCGTCTCAGTCGTCTCAGTCGTCTCAGTCGTCTCAGTCATCTCAGTCATCTCAGTCGTCTCAGTCATCTCAGTCGTCTCAGTCGTCTCAGTCATCTCAGTCGTCTCAGTCGTCTCAGTCATCTCAGTCGTCTCAGTCGTCTCAGTCGTCTCAGTCGTCTCAGTCATCTCAGTCATC
>NC_046135.1:3094621-3109621 GCF_010993605.1 Petromyzon marinus | reverse complement strand
CCCAGTAGCATCCTTCACGAGCCTCCTCCACAGAGGCTGGTCTTGACACCGCTGGTACCAGTCATCGGCAAGTTCACTCAGCTCCACGTCCTCCTGTACCACATCACTCCATCTCTTCTCTAGCCCGTGCCGCGCCCGCTTAGCCCCCTCGATCCGGCCGAACAAAAGCTGTTTCGGCATGCGGTGGCTGGGCATGAGGGCTACATGACCCAGCCATCGCAGCCTTGCCCGCCGGAGGAGCTCACCGATGGGACCTTGTCCAGATCTTTCAAGGATTTTTGAGCTCCTCACACAATCGAGTCTGGTTAAACCCAGGATGGATCATAGGCAGGCCAGCCTAAATGTTTCTAACCGGCGAAGATGTTCCAATAGGGGGGGTCCACGTTTTCCAAGCGTAGAGAAGGGAGGGAATGACCGTGGCCGAGAAGACCTGAAGCTTAGTGCGGAGCGACAGACCAGGTAGCTTCCACACAGCGTTACGCAACCGATGAAAAGATATTGCCGCTCGACTGATTCGGAGTGAGACCTCTGCTGTTAAACTGGAGCCGGTCATAAGCACACTTCCCAGGTATGGGAAACTCTCCACTCTTTCCACAACTGCCCCATCACCGATTGGGAGTTGTGGGGGTGGAGTGCCCGATGGTACAAAATACCCAGGTAGGTGCTTAGTTTTGGTGGGGCTGATGGTAAGGCCCCATCTCTTAGTGGCACGCTCCAGTCTCAGCAGCAGCGTCTCCAACTCCTCCTCTGAATGAGCAGCTATTACCAAATCATCAGCATACATAACGTGGTTGAGCAATAGGGAGCCATCCCTTGACCGCACCCGGGCATCGATCAGCCTCCCATTATATCTGTACCATATGGAGATTCCCCCGGTACAGCTATTGAAGGCTTCACGAACTACGTGGTCGAAATAGATGTTAAATAATGTGGGAGCCAGAGGACATCCCTGTCGCACCCCAAGGTGTACAGGGAAAGGCTCGGACTCCCGGCCACGTAGTTTTACCCGGGCCCGCTCACCATCATGAAGGTCCTTAATGATCGTGAGCAGAGGGTCAGGTACTCTAAAAGCACGAAGAACAACCCAGAGCCCAGGCCTATTGATGATATCATAGGCCTTGACCAGGTCAATAAAGCAGAGATGTAGATCTTGCTGGAATTCCCTATACCTCTGCTGTAGCAGACGAACAGAAAATATGGCATCTGTGCAGGACCGCCCTTGTGAAATGCCCCTGTAGTTGTTACAGTCTGTGCGGTCCCCCTTCTTAAAGAGGGGGACCACCAGGACATCCTTCCAATCCTGCCGAACCCGTCCAATGGTCCAGACTGTTGTTATGATGTCATATAGGGCAGTCTGTGCACAAACTCCACCCTCCCTCAGCATTTCGCTTGGGAGATCATCTCTGCCCGCTGCCTTTCCTGGTCTCAGACTCCGGATCGCCCTCAGTACTTCCTCAACAGATGGCACCTCAGCCAGCCACTCACAGGGGGTGACGTCTTCCAATATTTGAGGCACCGCAGCCTCAGCAGGGTCATCCTCACTTTGTGCCACAATGTTTTTCTGGCTGAGGGATTTTCCCTCCCCCAGGACCTCACAGAAATGCTCAGCAAATCTGCAAACCTGTTCCTGGGGGTCGAAGATTGGATCACCGTTTTTTCTCCTAATGATGGTGATAGGTGTGGCGCTGCAGGTTACTTTTTGATGGAGTTAAATACTGATGGAGTTAAATAGAGATTTGTGATCGCGGGCCACTGAGGCAGACTCCATCTCCTCAGCAACCCGCGACCACCACCCATCCTTGCAGCGCCTCATGGCTCTCCGAACCTCCGAGCGAAGGCTGTGGTAAGCCTCCTCATTCTCTGACGTGGGATTCTGTAGCCGATGACAGTGGGCCTGTCGCTTTTTCTCAACCATCCTGAACACCTCCAATGTCAGCCAGGGTCTTTGGGGAGGTCCTGACCGCGTACCCAAAGCAGACATTGCAGCCGCATGAGTCCTAAACCTCGCCCATTTACCCTCGACATTAGGAGGAGTGGGGGACGATGCCAACCCCAGCCGCAGACGATGATAAAATTCTCGCTTGCAACTTTCATCAGATAACTGAGACTAGGCCACTTTAGGTTGGAATGGGGTCCTGGGTGTACACCCACCACCGGAGCGGAAGAATGGGCGGCGCATCTTACAGCATCATGATCAACTCGGGCATTGAAGTCACCCAACAAGATGACTCTATCCCGATGGGCCACTTTAGCCAGCACCTGTGACAGGAGGTCATTGAAGGCATCTGACTCATTGGCTTTGCCTGCATCCCTCCACGGATGTTCGTCTTCGGTGGGGGCATAAGTAACCACGACCACCACTCCTCACCTCAGGTTGATGGGAAGAAGAGCCCAAAGTAGCCTGGGACTTACAGCTTCCCACACCTCACCGCTGCGCTCCCACGTCCCCTTCATTCTTTTGTTCAAAAGAAGAGCCACACCCTGTTGTTTGGCAGTCTGCTGCCCCGAGTAGAGGACTGTCCACCCCTCATGGTGGCAGGAGCCAGAACCGGTCCACCGGACCTCCTGAATGCCAAAGAGATCCAGGCGGTACCGGTCCAGCTCCCGACAGAGGAGTGGCAGCCTCTCCTCCGCAGTGAGTGTTCGAACATTCCACGTGGCCATCCGTACACACACATACACACACATACATACACACGTACACACACACGTACATACACACATACACACACGTACAGACATACACACACACACACGTACACACGTATATAGACACATACATACACATAGACACAACAACAACAACCGCCATTCGCCACTAAGTGGCGGTGACGTCACGTACACACACACATACACGTACACACACACACGGGTACACACGCAGGTACACACACACACAGGTACACACACACACAGGTACACACACACACACTAACACACACACACAAAGATCCCCCATATAGCCTTAACAGACTGTAGGGGCAAGTGCTGTTAGCGAGCACCTATGAAGGCCAGAACGGTACACGAGGGGGTGGGTGGCCAGCACCACGCCCGACCGCCTTTGTCTCCCTAGTGGCAATGTTTACACACCGCACCAGGTACTCATTTGAGGCTGAGTCTACCTAGGGGAGGCCCGGGACCGGTTCAGATAATCGTCACTGGTGTTGGCCGTGAGCGGGAATCGAACCCGGGTCGCCAGGTTCATAGCGCAGTGCGCTAACCGCTACACTACCGCTCCCCACACACACACACACAGGTACACACACACACACAGGTACACACACACACACAGGTACACACACACAGGTACACACACACACAGGTACACACGCAGGTACACACACAGGCACACACACACACAGGTACACACACAGGTACACACACACAGGTACACACACACAGGTACACACACAGGTACACACACACAGGTACACACACACAGGTACACACACACACAGGTACACACACAGGTACACACACACACACAGGTACACACACATGTACACACACATAGATACACACGCACAAAGTTACACACACACAGGTACGCACACACACAGGTACGCACACACACAGGTACACACACACACAGGTACACACACACACACAGGTACACACACACACACAGGTACACACACACACACAGGTACACACACACAGGTACACACACACACACACAGGTACACACACACACACAGGTACACACACACACAGGTACACACACACACACAGGTACACACACACAGGTACACACACACATGTACACACACACAGGTACACACACAGGTACACACACACACAGGTACACACACACACAGGTACCCACACACATAGATACACACGCACAAAGTTACACACACACAGGTACACACACACAGGTACACACACACAGGTACACACACACACAGGTACACACACACACAGGTACACACACAGGTACACACACACAGGTACACACACACACAGGTACACACACAGGTACACACACACACAGGTACACACACAGGTACACACACACAGGTACAAACACACACACACACAGGTACCTGTAGAGGGCGGGTCGCCTCTCCAGCTGGGCCATGCTGCGCTGCTGCTCCAGCAGGCCGTAGGCCAGGATGGGCAGCGAGGTGAAGCACAGATTGTAGATGGTGAGGTAGGAGCTGTCATAGAGCGTCTACCAGACACCACACACACACACAGATTGTAGATGGTGTGGTAGGAGCTGTCATAGAGCGTCTAGCAGACACCACACACACACAGATTGTAGATGGTGTGGTAGGAGCTGTCATAGAGCGTCTAGCAGACACCACACACACACACACAGATTGTAGATGGTGAGGTAGGAGCTATCGTACAGCGTCTAGCAGACACCACACACACACACAGATTGTAGATGGTGTGGTAGAAGCTGTCATAGAGCGTCTAGCAGACACCACACACACAGATTGTAGATGGTGTGGTAGGAGCTGTCATAGAGCGTCTAGCAGACACCACACACACACACACAGATTGTAGATGGTGTGGTAGGAGCTGTCATAGAGCGTCTAGCAGACACCACACACACACAGATTGTAGATGGTGAGGTAGGAGCTGTCATAGAGCGTCTAGCAGACACCACACACACACACACAGATTGTAGATGGTGTGGTAGGAGCTGTCATAGAGCGTCTAGCAGACACCACACACACACAGATTGTAGATGGTGAGGTAGGAGCTGTCATAGAGCGTCTAGCAGACACCACACACACACAGATTGTAGATGGTGTGGTAGGAGCTATCGTACAGCGTCTAGCAGACACCACACACACACAGATTGTAGATGGTGTGGTAGGAGCTGTCTTAAAGCGTCTACCAGACACCACACACACACAGATTGCAGATGGTGTGGTAGGAGCTGTCATAGAGCGTCTAGCAGACACCACACACACACACACAGATTGTAGATGGTGTGGTAGGAGCTATCGTGCAGCGTCTAGCAGACACCACACACACACAGATTGTAGATGGTGTGGTAGGAGCTGTCATACAGCGTCTAGCAGACACCACACACACACAGATTGTAGATGGTGTGGTAGGAGCTGTGGTACAGCGTCTAGCAGACACCACACACACACACACAGATTGTAGATGGTGTGGTAGGAGTTGTCGTACAGCGTCTAGCAGACACCACACACACACACACAGATTGTAGATGGTGAGGTAGGAGCTGTCATAGAGCGTCTAACAGACACCACACACACACAGATTGTAGATGGTGTGGTAGGAGCTGTCATAGAGCGTCTAGCAGACACCACACACACACACAGATTGTAGATGGTGAGGTAGGAGCTGTGGTACAGCGTCTAGCAGACACCACACACACACAGATTGTAGATGGTGAGGTAGGAGCTGTCATAGAGCGTCTAGCAGACACCACACACACACACACAGATTGTAGATGGTGTGGTAGGAGCTGTCATACAGCGTCTAGCAGACACCACACACACAGATTGTAGATGGTGAGGTAGGAGCTGTCATAGAGCGTCTAGCAGACACCACACACACACAGATTGTAGATGGTGTGGTAGGAGCTGTCATAGAGCGTCTAGCAGACACCACACACACACAGATTGTAGATGGTGTGGTAGGAGCTGTCATAGAGCGTCTAGCAGACACCACACACACACAGATTGTAGATGGTGAGGTAGGAGCTGTCATAGAGCGTCTAGCAGACACCACACACACACAGATTGTAGATGGTGTGGTAGGAGCTGTCGTACAGCGTCAAGCAGACACCACACACACACACAGATTGTAGATGGTGTGGTAGGAGCTGTGGTACAGCGTCTAGCAGACACCACACACACACAGATTGTAGATGGTGAGGTAGGAGCTGTCATAGAGCGTCTAGCAGACACCACACACACACACACAGATTGTAGATGGTGTGGTAGATGCTGTCGTACAGCATCTAGCAGACCCCACACACACACACACAGATTGTAGATGGTGAGGTCTAGGCATAGGGGTGAGGGTCTAGGCATAGGGGTGAGGCCTAGGCATAGGGGGGTGAGGTCTAGGCATAGGATGGTGAGGCCTAGGCAAAGTAGGGGGGTGAGGCCTAGGCATAGGGGTGAGGCCTAGGCATAGGGGGGTGAGGTCTAGGCATAGGGGTGAGGCCTAGGCATAGGGGGGTGAGGTCTAGGCATAGGGGTGAGGCCTAGGCAAAGTAGGGGGGTGAGGCCTAGGCATAGGGGTGAGGCCTAGGCAAAGTAGGGGGGTGAGGTCTAGGCATAGGGGTGAGGCCTAGGCAAAGTAGGGGGTGAGGCCTAGGCATGGTCGGGGGGTGGTGAGTGAGGCCACTCACCTGGTGAGAGAATCCGCAGTAGAATTGGAAGAGAAACTGTGGAGTCATGAAGCAGACGTTCTGTACCCAACACACGCACAAAGACAAAGGTCCCCCATGTAGCCTCACCAGACTGCAGGGGCAAGTGCTGTTAGCGAGCAGCACCTGTGAAGGCTGCCGGCACTGTGGCACACGAGAGGGTGGGTGGCTACCAGCACCACGCCCGGCCGCCTTTGTCTCCCCAGTGGCGATGTTTACTACTTCACACCGCTACACCAGGTACTCATTTGTAGCCGAGTCGACCTAGGGGAGGCCCAGGACCGGTTCAGATAATCGTCACTGGTGTTGGCCGTCAGCGGGAATCGAACCCCGGGTCGCCAGGTTCGTAGCGCAGCGTAGCGCTAACCGCTGCACTACCGCTCCCCACAACTACCCACCACCACTACCATCTAAACGACCACCACCACCACTACCACAATTACCACTACGACTAACACTACCAACAACACCACCACTACCACCACTACCACCCCCCACTACCCAGTGGGTCACTGGGTCGCAAAGACGGCGGGTAACAGCAGTGGTGGTGGTAGTGGTGGTGGTGGTCCTGGTGGTGGTGGTGGTAGTGGTGGTAGTGGTCCTGGTGGTGGTCCTGGTGGTGGTCCTGGTGGTGATGGTGGTGGTGATGGTGGTGGTGATGGTGGTGATGGTAGTGGTGGTAGTGGTCCTGGTGGTGGTCCTGGTGGTGATGGTGGTGGTGATGGTGGTGATGGTACTGACGGTAGAGGTGGTAGTGGTGGTCGTAGTGGTGATAGTGGTAGTAGTGGTGGTAGTGGTAGTAGTGGTAGTAGTGGTAGTAGTGGTGGTAGTGGTAGTAGTGGTGGTAGTGGTAGTAGTGGTGGTAGTGGTAGTAGTGGTGGTGGTAGTGGTAGTAGTAGTGGTAGTAGTGGTGGTAGTGGTAGTAGTGGTGGTAGTAGTGGTGGTAGTAGTTGTAGTGGGTAATGGTGGTAGTGGTGGTAGTGGTGGTAGCCGTGGTAGTGGTAGTAGTGGTGGTAGTGGTGGTGGTAGTGGTGGTAGTAGTGGTGATGGTAGTGGTGGTAGTGGTAGTAGTAGTGGCAGTCGTGGTGGTGGTAGTGGTTGTAGTGGTGGTAGTAGTGGTAGTGGTGGTAGTAGTGGTAGTTGTAGTGGTAGTAGTGGTGATACTAGTAGTAGTGGTAGTAGTAGTAGTGGTAGTAGTGGTAGTAGTAGTGGTGGTAGTGGTAGTAGTGGTGGTAGTAGTAGTGGTAGTTGTAGTAGTGGTAGTTGTAGTGGTAGTAGTAGTGGTAGTAGTAGTGGTAGTAGTAGTGGTAGTAGTGATAGTTGTAGTGGTAGTAGTGGTGATAGTAGTAGTAGTGGTAGTAGCAGTGGAAGGAATAGTATTGGTATTAGTAGTGGTAGTAGTTGTAGTGGTAGTAGTGGTAGTGGTAGTAGTGGTGGTAGTAGTAGTGGTAGTAGTAGTGGTAGTAGTTGTAGTGGTAGTAGTAGTAGTGGTAGTAGTAGTAGTGGTAGTAGTACTAGTTGTAGTACTAGTAGTACCTTGTAGAAGAAGTACTGCACCAGCTGTGCGATGCGTACGTAGTACAGGTGGTAGTAGTACTAGTACTAGTGGTAGTAGTAGTGGTAGTACTAGTAGTACTAGTGGTAGTAGTACCTTGTAGAAGAAGTACTGCACCAGCTGTGCGATGCGTACGTAGTAGAGGTGGTAGTAGTGGTAGTAGTGGTAGTACTAGTTGTAGTACTAGTAGTGGTACTAGTACTAGTGGTAGTAGTGGTACCTTGTAGAAGAAGTACTGCACCAGCTGTGCGATGCGTACGTAGTACAGGTGGTGGTAGTAGTAGTAGTGGTAGTACTAGTTGTAGTACTAGTAGTAGTGGTAGCAGTAGTGGTACTAGTACTAGTAGTACTAGTAGTGGTAGTAGTACCTTGTAGAAGAAGTACTGCACCAGCTGTGCGATGCGTACGTAGTAGAGGTGGTAGTAGTGGTAGTAGTGGTAGTACTAGTTGTAGTACTAGTAGTGGTACTAGTACTAGTAGTAGTACTAGTGGTAGTAGTAGTACCTTGTAGAAGAAGTACTGCACCAGCTGTGCGATGCGTACGTAGTACAGGTGGTAGTAGTAGTAGAGGTGGTAGTAGTGGTAGTGGTACTAGTAGTACTAGTACTAGTGGTAGTAGTACCTTGTAGAAGAAGTACTGCACCAGCTGTGCGATGCGTACGTAGTAGAGGTGGTAGTAGTGGTAGTAGTGGTAGTACTAGTTGTAGTACTAGTAGTGGTACTAGTACTAGTGGTAGTAGTGGTACCTTGTAGAAGAAGTACTGCACCAGCTGTGCGATGCGTACGTAGTACAGGTGGTGGTAGTAGTAGTAGTGGTAGTACTAGTTGTAGTACTAGTAGTAGTGGTAGTAGTAGTGGTACTAGTACTAGTAGTAGTAGTACTAGTAGTGGTAGTAGTACCTTGTAGAAGAAGTACTGCACCAGCTGTGCGATGCGTACGTAGTAGAGGTGGTAGTAGTGGTAGTAGTGGTAGTACTAGTTGTAGTACTAGTAGTGGTACTAGTACTAGTAGTAGTACTAGTGGTAGTAGTAGTACCTTGTAGAAGAAGTACTGCACCAGCTGTGCGATGCGTACGTAGTACAGGTGGTAGTAGTAGTAGAGGTGGTAGTAGTGGTAGTGGTACTAGTAGTACTAGTACTAGTGGTAGTAGTACCTTGTAGAAGAAGTACTGCACCAGCTGTGCGATGCGTACGTAGTAGAGGTGGTAGTAGTGGTAGTAGTGGTACTAGTACTAGTAGTGGTACTAGTACTAGTAGTAGTAGTAGTTGTAGTAGTAGTACCTTGTAGAAGAAGTACTGCACCAGCTGTGCGATGCGTACGTAGTACAGGTGGTAGTAGTAGTAGAGGTGGTAGTAGTGGTAGTGGTACTAGTAGTACTAGTACTAGTGGTAGTAGTACCTTGTAGAAGAAGTACTGCACCAGCTGTGCGATGCGTACGTAGTACAGGTGGTAGTAGTAGTGGTAGTAGTAGTGGTAGTAGTAGTAGTACTAGTGGTAGTAGTAGTACCTTGTAGAAGAAGTACTGCACCAGCTGTGCGATGCGTACGTAGTAGAGGTGGTAGTAGTGGTAGTAGTGGTAGTACTAGTTGTAGTACTAGTAGTGGTACTAGTACTAGTGGTAGTAGTACCTTGTAGAAGAAGCACTGCACCAGCTGTGCGATGCGTACGTAGTAGAGGTGGTGGTAGTCGTAGTAGTGGTAGTACTAGTTGTAGTACTAGTAGTGGTACTAGTACTAGTGGTAGTAGTACCTTGTAGAAGAAGTACTGCACCAGCTGTGCGATGCGTACGTAGTAGAGGTGGTGGAAGTAGTAGTAGTGGTAGTACTAGTTGTAGTACTAGTAGTGGTACTAGTACTAGTGGTAGTAGTACCTTGTAGAAGAAGTACTGCACCAGCTGTGCAATGCGTACGTAGTACAGGTGGTAGTAGTAGTAGAGGTGGTAGTAGTGGTACTAGTAGTACTAGTAGTGGTACTAGTACTAGTGGTAGTAGTACATTGTAGAAGAAGTACTGCACCAGCTGTGCGATGCGTACGTAGTACAGGTGGTGGAAGTAGTGGTAGTGGTGGTACTAGTTGTAGTACTAGTAGTGGTACTAGTACTAGTGGTAGTAGTGGTACCTTGTAGAAGAAGTACTGCACCAGCTGTGCGATGCGTACGTAGTACAGGTGGTAGTAGTAGTAGAGGTGGTAGTAGTGGTAGTAGTAGTGGTAGTAGTAGTGGTAGTAGTTGTAGTGGTAGTAGTAGTAGTGGTAGTAGTAGTAGTGGTAGTAGTACTAGTTGTAGTACTAGTAGTGGTACTAGTACTACTAGTAGTGGTACCTTGTAGAAGAAGTACTGCACCAGCTGTGCGATGCGTACATAGTAGAGGTGGTAGTAGTGGTAGTACTAGTTTTAGTACTAGTAGTGGTACTAGTACTAGTGGTAGTAGTGGTACCTTGTAGAAGAAGTACTGCACCAGCTGTGCGATGCGTACGTAGTAGAGGTGGTGGTAGTAGTAGTAGTGGTAGTACTAGTTGTAGTACTAGTAGTGGTACTAGTACTAGTGGTAGTAGTACCTTGTAGAAGAAGTACTGCACCAGCTGTGCGATGCGTACGTAGTAGAGGTGGTAGTAGTGGTAGTAGTGGTAGTACTAGTTGTAGTACTAGTAGTGGTACTAGTACTAGTGGTAGTAGTACCTTGTAGAAGAAGTACTGCACCAGCTGTGCGATGCGTACGTAGTACAGGTGGTAGTAGTAGTGGTAGTGGTGGTACTAGTTGTAGTACTAGTAGTGGTACTAGTACTAGTGGTAGTAGTGGTACCTTGTAGAAGAAGTACTGCACCAGCTGTGCGATGCGTACGTAGTACAGGTGGTAGTAGTAGTAGAGGTGGTAGTAGTGGTAGTAGTAGTGGTAGTAGTAGTGGTAGTAGTTGTAGTGGTAGTAGTAGTAGTGGTAGTAGTAGTAGTGGTAGTAGTACTAGTTGTAGTACTAGTAGTGGTACTAGTACTACTAGTAGTGGTACCTTGTAGAAGAAGTACTGCACCAGCTGTGCGATGCGTACGTAGTAGAGGTGGTAGTAGTGGTAGTACTAGTTGTAGTACTAGTAGTGGTACTAGTACTAGTGGTAGTAGTGGTACCTTGTAGAAGAAGTACTGCACCAGCTGTGCGATGCGTACGTAGTAGAGGTGGTGGTAGTAGTAGTAGTGGTAGTACTAGTTGTAGTACTAGTAGTGGTACTAGTACTAGTAGTACCTTGTAGAAGAAGTACTGCACCAGCTGTGCGATGCGTACGTAGTAGAGGTGGTAGTAGTGGTAGTAGTGGTAGTACTAGTTGTAGTACTAGTAGTGGTACTAGTACTAGTGGTAGTAGTAGTACCTTGTAGAAGAAGTACTGCACCAGCTGTGCGATGCGTACGTAGTACAGGTGGTAGTAGTGGTAGTACTAGTAGTAGTGGTACTAGTACTAGTAGTGGTACTAGTACTAGTGGTAGTAGTACCTTGTAGAAGAAGTACTGCACCAGCTGTGCGATGCGTACGTAGTAGAGGTGGTGGTAGTAGTGGTAGTACTAGTTGTAGTACTAGTAGTGGTACTAGTAGTAGTGGTAGTAGTACCTTGTAGAAGAAGTACTGCACCAGCTGTGCGATGCGTACGTAGTAGAGGTGGTGGTAGTAGTAGTAGTGGTAGTAGTAGTGGTAGTAGTAGTGGTAGTACTAGTAGTGGTACTAGTACTAGTAGTAGTGGTACCTTGTAGAAGAAGTACTGCACCAGCTGTGCGATGCGTACGTAGTAGAGGTGGTAGTAGTAGTAGTAGTGGTAGTACTAGTTGTAGTACTAGTAGTGGTACTAGTACTAGTGGTAGTAGTGGTACCTTGTAGAAGAAGTACTGCACCAGCTGTGCGATGCGTACGTAGTAGAGGTGGTGGTAGTAGTAGTAGTGGTAGTACTAGTTGTAGTACTAGTAGTGGTACTAGTACTAGTGGTAGTAGTACCTTGTAAAAGAAGTACTGCACCAGCTGTGCGATGCGTACGTAGTACAGGTGGTAGTAGTAGTAGTAGTGGTAGTACTAGTTGTAGTACTAGTAGTGGTACTAGTACTAGTGGTAGTAGTACCTTGTAGAAGAAGTACTGCACCAGCTGTGCAATGCGTACGTAGTACAGGTGGTAGTAGTGGTAGTACTAGTAGTAGTAGTACTAGTAGTAGTACCTTGTAGAAGAAGTACTGCACCAGCTGTGCGATGCGTACGTAGTACAGGTGGTGGTAGTGGTAGTAGTAGTGGTAGTAGTAGTGGTAGTACTAGTGGTAGTAGTAGTACCTTGTAGAAGAAGTACTGCACCAGCTGTGCGATGCGTACGTAGTACAGGTGGTAGTAGTGGTAGTACTAGTAGTAGTGGTACTAGTACTAGTAGTAGTACTAGTGGTACTAGTGGTACCTTGTAGAAGAAGTACTGCACCAGCTGTGCGATGCGTACGTAGTACAGGTGGTAGTAGTAGTACTAGTGGTAGTAGTAGTACTAGTACTAGTGGTAGTAGTAGTACCTTGTAGAAGAAGTACTGCACCAGCTGTGCGATGCGTACGTAGTACAGGTGGTGGTAGTGGTAGTACTAGTAGTACTAGTAGTACTAGTGGTACTAGTAGTACCTTGTAGAAGAAGTACTGCACCAGCTGTGCGATGCGTACGTAGTACAGGTGGTAGTAGTAGTAGAGGTGGTAGTAGTGGTAGTGGTACTAGTAGTACTAGTAGTACTAGTGGTAGTAGTGGTACCTTGTAGAAGAAGTACTGCACCAGCTGTGCGATGCGTACGTAGTACAGGTGGTAGTAGTAGTGGTAGTAGTAGTAGTGGTACTAGTACTAGTAGTAGTACTAGTAGTGGTACCTTGTAGAAGAAGTACTGCACCAGCTGTGCGATGCGTACGTAGTAGAGGTGGTAGTAGTGGTAGTAGTAGTGGTACTAGTACTAGTAGTGGTAGTAGTACCTTGTAGAAGAAGTACTGCACCAGCTGTGCGATGCGTACGTAGTACAGGTGGTAGTAGTAGTGGTAGTAGTAGTGGTACTAGTAGTAGTACTAGTGGTAGTAGTAGTACCTTGTAGAAGAAGTACTGCACCAGCTGTGCGATGCGTACGTAGTACAGGTGGTAGTAGTAGTAGAGGTGGTAGTAGTGGTAGTAGTAGTGGTACTAATACTAGTAGTACTAGTGGTAGTAGTAGTACCTTGTAGAAGAAGTACTGCACCAGCTGTGCGATGCGTACGTAGTAGAGGTGGTAGTAGTGGTAGTAGTGGTAGTACTAGTTGTAGTACTAGTAGTGGTACTAGTACTAGTGGTAGTAGTAGTACCTTGTAGAAGAAGTACTGCACCAGCTGTGCGATGCGTACGTAGTACAGGTGGTAGTAGTGGTAGTACTAGTAGTAGTGGTACTAGTACTAGTAGTGGTACTAGTACTAGTGGTAGTAGTACCTTGTAGAAGAAGTACTGCACCAGCTGTGCGATGCGTACGTAGTAGAGGTGGTAGTAGTAGTAGTGGTAGTAGTAGTAGTGGTACTAGTACTAGTAGTGGTACTAGTAGTACCTTGTAGAAGAAGTACTGCACCAGCTGTGCGATGCGTACGTAGTAGAGGTGGTGCTAGTAGTAGTAGTGGTAGTACTAGTTGTAGTACTAGTAGTGGTACTAGTACTAGTGGTAGTAGTACCTTGTAGAAGAAGTACTGCACCAGCTGTGCGATGCGTACGTAGTACAGGTGGTAGTAGTGGTAGTACTAGTAGTAGTGGTACTAGTACTAGTAGTGGTACTAGTACTAGTGGTAGTAGTACCTTGTAGAAGAAGTACTGCACCAGCTGTGCGATGCGTACGTAGTAGAGGTGGTGGTAGTAGTAGTAGTGGTAGTACTAGTTGTAGTACTAGTAGTGGTACTAGTACTAGTGGTAGTAGTACCTTGTAGAAGAAGTACTGCACCAGCTGTGCGATGCGTACGTAGTAGAGGTGGTGGTAGTAGTAGTAGTGGTAGTACTAGTTGTAGTACTAGTAGTGGTACTAGTACTAGTGGTAGTAGTACCTTGTAGAAGAAGTACTGCACCAGCTGTGCGATGCGTACGTAGTAGAGGTGGTAGTAGTAGTGGTAGTACTAGTTGTAGTACTAGTAGTGGTACTAGTAGTAGTGGTAGTAGTACCTTGTAGAAGAAGTACTGCACCAGCTGTGCGATGCGTACGTAGTAGAGGTGGTGGTAGTAGTAGTAGTGGTAGTACTAGTTGTAGTACTAGTAGTGGTACTAGTACTAGTGGTAGTAGTACCTTGTAGAAGAAGTACTGCACCAGCTGTGCGATGCGTACGTAGTACAGGTGGTAGTAGTGGTAGTAGTGGTAGTACTAGTTGTAGTACTAGTAGTGGTACTAGTACTAGTAGTAGTGGTACCTTGTAGAAGAAGTACTGCACCAGCTGTGCGATGCGTACGTAGTACAGGTGGTAGTAGTAGTAGTACTAGTAGTAGTGGTACTAGTACTAGTAGTGGTACCTTGTAGAAGAAGTACTGCACCAGCTGTGCGATGCGTACGTAGTACAGTTGGTAGTAGTAGTGGTAGTAGTAGTGGTACTAGTACTAGTAGTAGTACTAGTGGTAGTAGTGGTACCTTGTAGAAGAAGTACTGCACCAGCTGTGCGATGCGTACGTAGTACAGGTGGTAGTAGTAGTAGAGGTGGTAGTAGTGGTAGTAGTAGTGGTACTAATACTAGTAGTAGTAGTGGTAGTAGTGGTACCTTGTAGAAGAAGTACTGCACCAGCTGTGCGATGCGTACGTAGTACAGGTGGTAGTAGTACTAGTAGTAGTAGTACTAGTAGTAGTGGTAGTAGTACCTTGTAGAAGAAGTACTGCACCAGCTGTGCGATGCGTACGTAGTAGAGGTGGTAGTAGTACTAGTAGTAGTAGTACTAGTAGTAGTGGTAGTAGTACCTTGTAGAAGAAGTACTGCACCAGCTGTGCGATGCGTACGTAGTAGAGGTGGTGGTAGTAGTAGTAGTGGTAGTACTAGTTGTAGTACTAGTAGTAGTACTAGTAGTAGTGGTAGTAGTACCTTGTAGAAGAAGTACTGCACCAGCTGTGCG
>NC_046135.1:3048262-3094121 GCF_010993605.1 Petromyzon marinus | reverse complement strand
GTCTGTGCACAAACGCCACCCTCCCTCAGCATTTCGTTTGGGAGATCATCTCTGCCCGCTGCCTTTCCTGGTCTCAGACTCCGGACCGCCTTCAAAACTTCCTCAGCAGATGGCACCTCAGCCAGCCACTCACAGGGGGTGACTTCTTCCAATATTTGAGGCACCGCAGCCTCAGCAGGGTCATCCTCACTTTGTGCCACGATGTTTTCCTGGCTGAGGGATTTTCCCTCCCCCAGGACCTCACAGAAATGCTCAGCAAATCTGCGAACCTGTTCCTGGGGGTCGGAGATTGGATCACCGTTTTTTCCCCTAATGATGGTAATAGGTGTGGCGCTGCAGGTTACTTTTTTGATGGAGTTAAATAGAGATTTGTGATCACGGGCCACTGAGGCAGACTCCATCTCCTCAGCAACCCGCGACCACCACCCATCCTTGCAGCGCCTCACGGCTCTCCGAACCTCCGAGCGAAGGCTGCGGTAAGCCTCCTCATTCTCTGACGTGGGATTCTGTAGCCGATGACAGTGGGCCTGTCGCTTTTTCTCAACCATCCTGAACACCTCCTCTGTCAGCCAGGGTCTCTGGGGAGGTCTGGACCGCGTACCCAAAGCAGCCTTGCAGCTGCATGAGTCACAGTCCTAAACCTCGCCCATTTACCCTCGACATCAGGAGGAGTCGGGGACGATGCCAATCCCAGCCGCAAGCGATGATGAAATTCTCGCTTGCAACTTTCATCAGATAACTGAGACCAGGCCACTTTATGTTGGAATGGGGTCCTGGGTGTACACCCACCACCGGAGTGGAAGAATGGCAGGCGCATCTTACAGATGACTAGTCGATGGTCAGAGGGCAGATCAGCTCCACGGTAGGTCCTGGTGTCAAGGACATGGGCTCGCATTCGCTGGTCCGTCACTATGTAGTCCAGCAGATGTTCTTGCTTGGACCCGGCATGCATCCATGATGTTGTGTGGATGCGCCGATGCCGGAACAGCGTGTTGGTAATTACAAGCCGATGGGCTGCACAAAAATCTAGCAGCCTCCTACCGTTGTTATTGAACTGATCTGGCCCATGCCCTCCAATCACTCCAGACCAGGTGCCAGTATCATGACCAACTCGGGCATTGAAGTCACCCAACATGATGACT
Organism: Petromyzon marinus; assembly: GCF_010993605.1. NCBI lineage: Eukaryota > Metazoa > Chordata > Hyperoartia > Petromyzontiformes > Petromyzontidae > Petromyzon > Petromyzon marinus. The sequence goes on along the minus strand of NC_046135.1, from coordinate 3,092,979 downwards.
CTATCCCGAGGGGCCACTTTAGCCAGCACCTGTGACAGGAGGTCATAGAAGGCATCTGACTCATCGGCTTTGCCTGCATCCCTCCACGGATGTTCATCTTCGGTGGGGGCATAAGTAACCACGACCACCATTCCTCGCCTCCGGTTGATGGGAAGGCGAGCCCAAAGTAGCCTGGGGCTTACAGCTTCCCACACCTCACCGCCACGCTCCCACGCCCCCTTCATTCTTTTGTTCAAAAGAAGACCCACACCCTGTTGTTTGGCAGTCTGCTGCCCCGAGTAGAGGACTGTCCACCCCTCATGGTGGCAGGAGCCAGAGCCGGTCCACCGGACCTCCTGAATGCCGCATAGATCCAGGCGGTACCGGTCCAGCTCCCGACAGAGGAGTGGCAGCCTCTCCTCTGCAGTGAGCGTTCGAACATTCCACGTGGCCACCCGTAGTGGCTTTTCGTTGTTTCTGGAGTAGCCCCGAGGGTAGGTATTCAATCTCCTGGCTCCGCCAATTGGGGTTTGGCCAGGAGACGTCATAGACGCCTGGCCCCCCGGGGCCTCCGGCACAAGCTTATTAGTTACATATTTCAGTTTAATTCGTGGTTTTGTGGTAATTAATTGAAGGTGGAGGGGTTACCAGCCCCTCGCACCCGTCCAGAGCCCCCGTTTAGCCCCTGTGGTGGACACATATGCCATGAGGGGAGGAGCCAATCAAAATTGGATCTCCCCCCACAGCACTGTCCACGACAGAGTTGCCCGTCCGGCACCGCGAGAAGGTAGGGGGTTGTTTTGTACACACGCGTACACACACACACACGTGTACACACGCGTACACACACACACGTGTACACACGCGTACACACACACACACGTGTACACACACGTGCTTACACACACACACGCGTACACACACACACACACACGTGCGTGCGTACCTGCGTAGAGACTTCCCACGGGGTGAGGCTGCAGCAGCAGTGGGCTCAGCAGGCGGGACAGCGCGAGCGAGCGCATCGCCTGGCTCAGCCAACGCACCGCCGGCTGGCTGGGATCCCCGGACCCGAGCGCAATGGACTCCTCCTGCTCCTGCTCCAGGCCCTGCTTGTGCACGCAAAGACAAAGGTCCCCCGTGTAGCCTCTAACAGACTCTAGGGGGCAAGTGCCGCTAGCGAGCAGCACCTGCGAAGGCCGGAAACGGCACACGGAGGCGGTGGGCGGCTACCGGCACCACGCCCGGCCGCCTTTGTCTCCCCCAGTGGCGATGTTTTACACACAGCAGCAGCAGGTATTCATTTGAGGCTGAGTCGACCTAGGGGAGGGCCCGGGACCGGTTCAGATAATCGTCGCCCGGGGGGGTGTTGGCCGGGAGCGGGAATCGAACCCGGGTGGCCAGGTTCACAGCGCAGCGTAGCGCTAACCGCTACACCCACCGCTCCACACACACAGACACACAGACACACACAGACAGACACACAGACACACACACAGAGGTCCCCTGTGTAGCCCACACCTGCGCACATACGTGTACACATGTAGACAAACGCACGTGTGTGTGTGCGTGTGTGTGTGTGCATGTGGTGTGCGTGTGTGTGTGTGCGTGTGTGTGTGCGTGTGTGTGCATGTGGTGTGCGTGTGCGTGTGTGTGCGTGTGTGGTGTGTGTGTGTGTGTGACCACGTAGTTCGTGAAGCCTTCTATAGCTGTGCCGGGGGAATCTCCATTTGGTACAGATATAATGGGAGGCTGATCGATGCCCGGGTGCGGTCAAGGGATGGCTCCCTATTGCTCAACCACGTTATGTATGCCGATGATTTGGTAATAGCCGCTCATTCAGAGGAGGAGTTGGAGACGCTGCTGCTGAGACTGGAGCGTGCCACTAAGAGGTGGGGCCTTACCATCAGCCTCACCAAAACTAAGCACCTGCCTGGGTATTTTGCAAAATCGGACACTCCACCCCCACAACTCCCAATCGGTGATGGGGCAGTTGTGGAGAGATTGGAGAGTTTCCCATACCTGGGCAGTGTGCTCATGACTGGCTCCAGTTTAACAGCAGAGGTCTCACTCCGAATCAGTCGAGCGGCAATATCTTTCCATCGGATGCGTAACTCTGTGTGGAAGCTACCTGGTCTGTCGCTCCGCACTAAGCTTCAGGTCTTCTCGGCCACGGTCATTCCCTCCCTTCTCTACGCTTGCGAAATGTGGACACCCCTAATGGAACATCTTCGCCAGTTAGAAACATTTAGGCTAGCCTGCCTACGATCCATCCTGGGATTAACCAGGCTGGATTGTGTGAGGAGCTCACAAATCCTTGAAAGATCTGGCCAATGTCCCATCGGTGAGCTCCTCCGGCAGGCAAGGCTGCGTTGGTTGGGTCATGTAGCCCGCATGCCCAGCCACCGCATGCCTAAACAGCTTTTGTTCGGCAGGATTGAGGGGGCTAAACGGGCGCGGCACGGGCTAGAGAAGAGATGGAGTGATGTGGTACAGGAGGACGTGGAGCTGAGTGGACTTGCCGATGACTTGTACCAGCGGTGTCAAGATCGGCCTCTGTGGAGGAGGCTCGTGAAGGACGCTACTGGGCAGTTGGAGGCAGTCGCCCTCCAACAACAGCGGAGGGCGGAGGAGCGATGCTCACAACAACGAGAGGAGCGCCGGGTGGCTAAAGCACAGCAGGTTGGCACAGTAGGGGGCACAGGTGGTGCATCAGCCAGTCATCTCAGTCATCTTAGTCAGTCTACCCGTGGCACCTGGGTCTGCCCCGTGACCTCCTGCCAGCGGGCGTTCGACACTTCACGTGGCCTCAAGGTGCACATGGCCTGGCACAAGCGTCGTGGTGACGTCACCGCCACTTAGTGGCGAATGGCAGTTGTTGTTGTTGTTGTTGTGTGTGTGTGTGTGTGCGTGCGAGGCCTGTTGTGCCTGTGAAGCCTTGTACTTGCCTGAGCGTCGATCGGGGAGAAATCCGGGCAGAGTCGCTCCAGAGTCCTGAGCAACTCCAAGTACCCGGCCTGGAACCACCACAACCACCACCACCAACACCACAACCAACAACACATGCACCACAATCACCACAACCACCAACACAATCACCGCCACCAGCACAACCACCAAAACCACCACCAACATAACAACCACCACCAACACAGGCACCACAACAACCACCACTACCAACACAACAACAACCACCACCACCAACACAACAACCACCACCAACACAAGCACCACAACAACCACCACAATCACCAGCACAACAACCACGACCGCTACAACCACTCGAACCACCACCACCCCCACAACCATCACCACAACCACTACAACCACCACTACAACCACTACAACCACCACCACAACCATCACCAAAACCACTACAACCACCACCACAACCACCACAACCACTACCACCACCACCACAACCACCACCACAACCACTACAACCACCACCACAACCACTACAACCACCACCACAACCACCACTACAACCACTACAACCACCACTACAACCACCACTACAACCACTACAACCACCACTACAACCACTACAACCACCACCACCACTACAACCACCACCACAACCACTACAACCACCACCACACCCACCACTACAACCACTACAACCACCACTACAACCACTACAACCACCACCACAACCACCACAACCACTACAACCACCACCACAACCACCACCACCACAACCACTACAACCACCACCACAACCACCACTACAACCACCACTACAACCACTACAACCACCACAACCACTACAACCACCCCCACAACCACCACCACAACCACCACTACAACCACTACAACCACCACCACAACCACCACCACAACCACTACAACCACCACCACAACCATCACCAAAACCACTACAACCACCACCACAACCACCACCACAACCACTACAACCACCACTACAACCACCACAACCACCACTACAATCACTACAACCACCCCCACAACCATCACCAAAACCACTACAACCACCACCACAACCACCACTACAACCACTACAACAACCACCACCACCACAACCACTACAACCACCACCACAACCACCACCACAACCACTACAACCACTACAACCACCCCCACAACCATCACTACAACCACCCCCACAACCATCACCACAACCACCACCACCACAACCACTACAACCACCACTACAACCACCACCCTCAACCACCACCACAACGATAGGCAAGTGATCATCGGGGTTCATGCAGCCGTTGGCGATGGTGAGTGATGGTGAGTGATGGTGAGTGATGTTGGTGATGGTGAGTGATGCCGGTGATGGTGAGTGATGTTGGTGATGGTGAGTGATGATGAGTGATATTGGTGATGGTGAGTGATGGTGAGTGATGGTGAGTGATGATGAGTGATGGTGAGTGATGTTGGTGACGGTGAGTGATGTTGGTGACGGTGAGTGATGTTGGTGACGGTGAGTGATGTTGGTGACGGTGAGTGATGTTGGTGATGGTGAGTGATGTTGGTGATGGTGAGTGATGCCGGTGATGGTGAGTGATGTTGGTGATGGTGAGTGATGCCGGTGATGGTGAGTGATGTTGGTGATGGTGAGTGATGATGAGTGATATTGGTGATGGTGAGTGATGGTGAGTGATGGTGAGTGATGTTGGTGATGGTGAGTGATGCCGGTGAGTGATGTTGGTGATGGTGAATGATGATGAGTGATATTGGTGATGGTGAGTGATATTGGTGATGGTGAGTGATGTTGAGTGATGATGAGTGATGGTGAGTGATGTTGGTGACGGTGAGTGATGTTGGTGACGGTGAGTGATGTTGGTGATGTTGAGTGATGTTGGTGATGGTGAGTGATGTTGGTGATGTTGAGTGATGTTGGTGATGTTGGTGATGTTGGTGATGGTGAGTGATGTTGGTGATGGTTGAGTGATGTTGGTGACGGTGAGTGATGGTGAGTGATGTTGGTGATGGTGAGTGATGTTGGTGATGGTGAGTGATGTTGGTGATGGTGAGTGATGTTGGTGATGGTGAGTGATGATGAGTGATGTTGGTGATGGTGAGTGATGCCGGTGATGGTGAGTGATGTTGGTGATGGTGAGTGATGGTGAGTGATGATGAGTGATATTGGTGATGGTGAGTGATGGTGAGTGATGGTGAGTGATGTTGGTGATGGTGAGTGATGCCGGTGAGTGATGTTGGTGATGGTGAATGATGATGAGTGATATTGGTGATGGTGAGTGATATTGGTGATGGTGAGTGATGTTGAGTGATGATGAGTGATGGTGAGTGATGTTGGTGACGGTGAGTGATGTTGGTGACGGTGAGTGATGTTGGTGACGGTGAGTTATGATGGTGACGGTGAGTGATGTTGGTGACGGTGAGTGATGTTGGTGATGGTGAGTGATGATGGTGAGTGATGTTGGTGACGGTGAGTGATGATGGTGAGTGATGGTGAGTGATGTTGGTGATGGTGAGTGATGGTGAGTGATGATGAGTGATGTTGGTGATGGTGAGTTATGATGATGAGTGATGGTGAGTGATGTTGGTGACGGTGAGTTATGATGGTGACGGTGAGTGATGTTGGTGATGGTGAGTGATGATGGTGAGTGATGATGGTGATGGTGAGTGATGATGAGTGATGTTGGTGATGGTGAGTGATGTTGGTGACGGTGAGTGATGTTGGTGATGGTGAATGATGTTGGTGATGGTGAGTGATGTTGAGTGATGTTGGTGACGGTGAGTGATGTTGGTGACGGTGAGTTATGATGGTGACGGTGAGTGATGTTGGTGATGGTGAGTGATGATGGTGAGTGATGTTGGTGATGTTGAGTGATGTTGGTGATGGTGAGTGATGGTGAGTGATGTTGGTGATGGTGAGTGATGTTGGTGACGGTGAGTGATGTTGGTGATGGTGAGTGATGTTGAGTGATGTTGGTGACGGTGAGTGATGGTGAGTGATGTTGGTGATGGTGAGTGATGTTGGTGACGGTGAGTGATGATGGTGAGTGATGTTGGTGATGGTGAGTGATGATGGTGAGTGATGATGGTGAGTGATGTTGGTGACGGTGAGTGATGATAGTGAGTGATGTTGGTGAGTGATATTGGTGATGTTGAGTGATGTTGGTGACGGTGAGTGATGGTGAGTGATGTTGGTGATGGTGAGTGATGTTGGTGATGTTGAGTGATGTTGGTGACGGTGAGTGATGGTGAGTGATGTTGGTGACGGTGAGTGATGTTGGTGACGGTGAGTGATGGTGAGTGATGTTTAGTGATGGTGAGTGATGTTGGTGACGGTGAGTGATGATGAGTGATGTTGGTGACGGTGAGTTATGTTGGTGAGTGATTTTGGTGATGTTGGTGATGTTGAGTGATGTTGGTGATGGTGAGTGATGATGAGTGATGATGATGAGTGATGGTGAGTGATGTTGGTGATGGTGAGTGATGCTGGTGATGGTGAGTGATGTTGGTGATGTTGGTGACGGTGAGTGATGTTGGTGATGGTGAATGATGTTGGTGATGGTGAGTGATGCTGGTGATGGTGAGTGATGTTGGTGAGTGATGTTAGTGATGTTGGTGACGGTGAGTGATGTTGGTGATGGTGAGTGATGTTGGTGATGTTGGTGATGGTGAGTGATGTTGGTGATGATGAGTGATGTTGGTGATGGTGAATGATGTTCGTGATGTTGGTGACGGTGAGTGATGTTGGTGACGGTGAGTTATGATGATGAGTGATGATGAGTGATGTTGGTGACGGTGAGTGATGTTGGTGATGGTGAGTGATGTTGGTGATGGTGAGTGATGTTGGTGATGGTGAATGATGTTGGTGATGGTGAATGATGTTGGTGATGTTGAGTGATGATGAGTGATGTTGGTGACGGTGAGTGATGTTGGTGATGGTGAGTGATGTTGGTGATGTTGGTGACGGTGAGTGATGTTTGTGATGGTGAGTGATGTTGGTGATGGTGAATGATGTTGGTGATGGTGAATGATGTTGGTGATGGTGAGTGATGTTGGTGATGGTGAGTGATGTTGGTGATGTTGGTGATGGTGAGTGATGTTGGTAATGGTGAGTGATGTTGGTGATGTTGGTGATGGTGAGTGATGTTAGTGATGTTGGTGACGGTGAGTGATGTTGGTGATGGTGAATGATGTTGGTGATGTTGGTGACGGTGAGTGATGTTAGTGATGTTGGTGACGGTGAGTGATGTTGGTGATGGTGAGTGATGTTGGTGACGGTGAGTTATGATGATGAGTGATGATGAGTGATGTTGGTGACGGTGAGTGATGTTGGTGAGTGATGGTGAGTGATGTTGGTGACGGTGAGTGAGTGATGATGGTGAGTGACGATGAGTGATGTTGGTGAGTGATGTTGGTGATGATGAGTGATGTTGGTGAGTGATGATGGTGAGTGATGATCGTGATGGTGAGTGATGTTGGTGACAGTGAGTGATGATGAGTGATGTTGGTGAGTGATGTTGGTGACAGTGAGTGATGTTGGTGACGGTGAGTTATGATGGTGAGTGATGTTGGTGATGTTGGTGACGGTGAGTGAGTGATGATGAGTGACGGTGAGTGATGTTGGTGACGGTGAGTGATGTGGGTGAGTGATGTTGGTGATGTTGGTGACGGTGAGTGATGTTGGTGACGGTGAGTTATGATGATGAGTGATGATGATGAGTGATAGTGAGTGATGGTGAGTGATGTTGGTGACGGTGAGTGAGTGATGATGATGAGTGACGGTGAGTGATGTAGGCGAGTGATGTTGGTGACGATGAGTGATGTAGGCGAGTGATGTTGGTGACGGTGAGTGACGGTGAGTGACGGTGAGTGATGTAGGCGAGTGATGTTGTTGATGGTGAGTGACGGTGAGTGACGATGAGTGATGTAGGCGAGTGATGTTGGTGACGGTGAGTGACGGTGAGTGACGGTGAGTGATGTAGGCGAGTGATGTTGTTGATGGTGAGTGATGTTGGTGACGGTGAGTGACGGTGAGTGATGATGATGAGTGACGATGAGTGATGTAGGCGAGTGATGTTGTTGATGGTGAGTGATGTTGGTGATGATGAGTGACGGTGAGTGATGTTGGTGATGGTGAGTGATGATGATGAGTGACGATGAGTGATGTAGGCGAGTGATGTTGTTGATGGTGAGTGATGTTGGTGATGATGAGTGACGGTGAGTGATGTTGGTGACGGTGAGTGATGATGATGGTGAGTGATGTAGGTGAGTGATGATGATGAGTGATGATGAGTGATATTGGTGACGGTGAGTGACGGTGAGTGATGTAGGCGAGTGTTGTTGTTGACGGTGAGTGACGGTGAGTGAGTGATGAGTGATGTAGGTGAGTGATGTTGGTGACGGTGAGTGAGTGATGATGACAATGAGTGATGTAGGTGAGTGTTGTTGTTGATGGTGAGTGAGTGATGATGACAATGAGTGATGTAGGCGAGTGTTGTTGTTGACGTCGCCATCACCTGCGGGTGTCGCAGCCCGTGCCCCAGGATGGCGTGGAGCACGTCCCCCACGCGCCCGGGCCCCCAGGTCACCAGCCCCGTGCAGGGAGCCACAAGCAGCAAGAGGCGGCCCACGGCAGCTGACAGGCGGCTCAGCAGCGAGCAGCACTGGAGCCTGGGGTGGGTGAGCAAGGGGACGACACGCACACAGACAGAGCTCACCCGTGTAGCCTCCAACAGGCTGTAGGGGCAAGTGCTGTGAGTAGCGAGTAGCAGCAGCGCCTGTGAAGGTAGACACAGACAAAGGTCCCCCGTGTAGCCTCTAACAGGCTGTAGGGGCAAGTGCTGTTAGCGAGCAGCACCTGTGAAGGTAGACACAGACAAAGGTCCCCCGTGTAGCTTCTAACAGACTGTAGGGGCAAGTGCTGTGAGTAGCGAGTAGCAGCAGCACCTGTGAAGGTAGACACAGACAAAGGTCCCCCGTGTAGCCTCTAACAGGCTGTAGGGGCAAGTGCTGTGAAGGCTACCGGCACTGTGGCACACGAGGGGGTAGGAGTGTCCAGCAACCACGCCCGACCGCCTTTGTCTTCCCACCCCCCCTCCCCCACGCGACATAAACGATGTTCACGACACGTGGCACCAGGCTACTCATTTAAGGCTGAGTCGACCTAGGAGCCTCAAGATCAAAATCATCATTCACATTCTTGGTTCTTTCGGTAAAGTCACCACCACGTTAGAAGGGGAAACAATAAAATAATAAAAATATAAAACAATACAATTCTCGCGACGTTTCGACTGCAAACACAAGCAATCATCATCAGGTGTGAAAAACACAGCAAGAAAATTTGAAAAAAAAATTTTCTTGCTGTGGTTTTTCACACCTGATGATGATTGCTTGTGTTGCAGTCGAAACGTCGTGAGAATTTCTATTGTTTTATATGTATATTTTAATTATTTTATTGTTTCCCTTCGACCTGATGATTGCTTGTGTTGCAGTCTTAACGTCGTGAGAATTGTATCGTTTTATATATTTTTATTTTATTATTTCCCTTCTACGTGACTTTACCGAAAGAATCAAGAATATCAAAATCATCGTTTATGCTGGGGGGAGGAAGAGGAGGGGGATTTATTTCGCGTTGTTTTTTAGTTTTTAAAACTGAAGACAAAAAAAGACAGCGCGGTTTATAAGACAATTATTAACACGACGCGAGTTTAATAATAACAACAATAATATTATTATAAAATTGTTCTTATCTGCCGCACAGAAACGTCGGCTAAGAACACCGTTGCGAATGCTGAGGCAGCGTTGGTAAAAAAAACCCCGCAGTAATTTAGTCCACCCACCCCCCTATATATACACGCACTTAAGCGGCGTTATTTAATAATAATGATAATAATGATGTTGTTTGTAAATATTCGCAGCTCGATTAGCGACAAATGAATTCCCCCACACGGCGTAAACGATCCGGTATATATATTCTTGGTTCTTTCGGTAAAGTCACGTAGAAAGGGAAACAATAAAATAATTTTAAAAATATATATATTCTAACGTGGTGACTTTACCGAAAGAACCAAGAATATGAATCCCTGCAGTCACGAAAGCTTTAAAACAATCCGGTAAATGACGAGGCCTAACCCCGGGAGGAGGCACCGGCCTCTCCTAGTTTCTCTACCGCTCGACACGCGCCTCGCCCGGCAGGGGTGTGCAAGAGGGGGGGGGGGTCGTACCGGGGATCACTGTCGTCCATTGGGGTCAACCGGTTGTGAGGAGAGGAGGGAGAAAAACAACTAACGAAATAAATTTACATTTTAGCGCGATAACTATCGCTCGACATGCCGAGTCGTTCATTTAAAACGTCGCTTCATGTTTGTTTGTTTATTTTTGTTAGATTGTTGTGTTCGTGGTGGCGGTTGCTGTTGAGTGGACGGACGGCGCTTCCTCGTCGCAATAAAACCTTCACCGGCTCAGGCCGAAGCAGTCGATCGCAGAGTCCGGAGATCGATCGCAGAGGTCGGAGATCGATCGCTGCGGCGATGGAGATCGACGGTGTTGTCGACTCGGCAATCGATTGCAAGGGGCGTGTGTGTAGTGTGTGTGTGTGGTGTGTGTGTGTCCGGAAAAAACAACCCCCTACCTATTCTTAGTTTTTTCGGTAAAGTCACGTTGAAGAGAAACAACAAAATAACAAAATATATATAAAACAATAAAAAATTCTCACGACGTTTCGACCATAACTCAAACGGTCATCATCAGGTGTGTCGGTTTGCATAAATTTATTTTGAAAACGGCATATTTATTTATATATATAAAAATAACGTTTGCGTCACGCGCAACGATGGCAGTTTGCCCAGGACTAGTCCATCTATTTTTTTTTTTGAAAAGAGGAGGGGGGAGACGAAATTTGTTTTTATGTATGCTGTCTGAAAGGCACTGTAAGCGTGAACAATCAATCAAGAACTGAAATGATTTATCAAATCTTTCCAATGATTGCTAAGATAGAATCCATCTTCTCGGTTGAAATTGTCTCTGTGTTTGTATATGTGGATAGCCTCATGAACGAATCTCTCATGGAAGCCAGATGGCTTACAAAGAACCTCCGTCTTGGAAAAGTCAATGGCATGTGAGCCTACTGAATTAGAACAATGATCTGCTACGGCCGAGGTGTTGGTCCTACCGTGTTTAAGGTCTGCTTTATGTTCACGAATGCGGTCCGAGATATGGCGTTTGGTTTCTCCAATGTAACTACTACCACAGAGGCAACTTAGTTTGTAGACACCAGGGTATTGTATGTCCGGAATCACATCTTTTACAGACGGAACCAGATCACGGATTTTATGTAATGTGTTGAAACGGACCTGGATCTTGTGTTTATTCAAGATTTTGGAGATCTTTTTTGTGATCCCAGCAATGTAGGGTAAAGTGATGGTTTTGAAAGGCTCCTCAAGAGGGTTCTTCTTCATGGTTTGAGTGATAGCTTTGCGGATTGTATAGTCGGAGTAACCATTAGCCCTAAGAGCTTGGTGTACGTGCTTGAGTTCACTGCTTATGTGTTCCTGGTCGGATATGCATTGGGCTCTATGATACAGAGTCTTGATGAGAGAATTCTTCTGTGATGGATGGTGGTGGGAATCCGTGGGAAGGCTATCCACATATACAAACACAGAGACAATTTCAACCGAGAAGATGGATTCTATCTTAGCAATCATTGGAAAGATTTGATAAATCATTTCAGTTCTTGATTGATTGTTCACGCTTACAGTGCCTTTCAGACAGCATACATAAAAACAAATTTCGTCTCCCCCCTCCTCTTTTCAAAAAAAAAATAGATGGACTAGTCCTGGGCAAACTGCCATCGTTGCGCGTGACGCAAACGTTATTTTTATATATATAAATAAATATGCCGTTTTCAAAATAAATTTATGCAAACCGACACACCTGATGATGACCGTTTGAGTTATGGTCGAAACGTCGTGAGAATTTTTTATTGTTTTATATATATTTTGTTATTTTGTTGTTTCTCTTCAACGTGACTTTACCGAAAAAACTAAGAATATGAATTACTGCAGTCACGAAAGCTTTAAATCAAAATTTAACCCCCTACCTATTCAATTCTAGATTTAAAGCGTTCGTGACTGCTAGGATCCATACTCTCTGGTTCTATTGGGTAAAGTCACGTAGGTGAAAAATAAAATAACAAAAAATCACGACGTTTCGGCCACAACACAAGCGGCCTTCATCAGGTGAAGGGACGAGACTGTCTGGAGGACAGCGCTGGAGTGAAAAAGCCACGCTCAGATCACGACCTTTAAGCTGTGTGAGAAGAAACAAAGCGCCTTGACAAAGGAATTAGCATAGAATTTAGCATTGAGATAGCTAAGTTAAAGTATACACATCCGCAGAGGTACCCCTTGACAAAGGAATTAGCATGGAATTTAGCATTGAAATAGCTAAGTTAAAGTATACACATCCGCAGAGGTACCCCTTGACAAAGGAATTAGTATAGAATTTAGCATTGAAATGGCTCATTGAAATAGCTAAGTTAAAGTATACACATCCGCAGAGGTACCCCTTGACAAAAGAATTAACATAGAATTTAGCATTGAAATAGCTAAGTTAAAGTATACACATCCGCAGAGGTACCCCTTGACAAAGGAATTAGCATAGAATTTAGCATTGAAATGGCTCATTGAAATAGCTAAGTTAAAGTATACACATCCGCAGAGGTACCCCTTGACAAAGGAATTAGCATAGAATTTAGCATTGAAATAGCTAAGTTAAAGTATACACATCCGCAGAGGTACCCCTTTACAAAGGAATTAGCATAGAATTTAGTATTGAAATAGCTGAGTGATTAGCTTGTAACTGGTCACAGAAATAGCTATGTTAAAGTCAGATCATATACATTCACCGAGGCACCTAGTACTAATCAAACTGGAGAATTTAGCGAAACACAACCACGCTCAGACAGCGGACCTTTAAACTGTGTGCGAGCAAACAAGGTGTCCTGACAAAGAAATTAGCATAAAAATTTGCATTTGATTGGCCGATTTTAGAAAAGAGGTGGTGTACGTGCCGGTGGACTTGCCGTCTGGCGCGGGGGGGGGGGGGAGTTGACCTATTGATGGTGTGAAAAGGGAATTTATAAGAGCTGCGAAAGTTTGGGGTACCACTACTTAAAAAATTTACTGTACCATTGAAATTAGTTTAATGTTTAGTTCGATTTAGAACATCTTTCCAATGGTTGCTTAATTTGAAACCATCCTCGCGGTGCCGGACGGGCAACTCTGTCGTGGACAGTGCTGTGGGGGGAGGTCCAATTTTGATTGGCTCCTCCCCTCATGGCATATGTGTCCACCACAGGGGCTAAACGGGGGCTCTAGACGGGTGTGAGGGGCTGGTAACCCCTCCACCTTCAATTAATTACCACTAAACCACGAGTTAAACTGAAATATGTAACTAATAAGCTTGTGCCGTAGGCCCCGGGGGGCTAGGCGTCTATGACGTCTCCTGGCCAAACCCCAATTGGCGGAGCCAGGGGATTGAATATCTACCCTCGGGGCTCCTCCAGAAACAACGAAAAGCCACTACGTGTGGCCACGTGGAATGTTCGAACGCTCACAGCGGAGGAGAGGCTGCCACTCCTCTGTCGGGAGCTGGACCGGTACCGCCTGGAGCTATGTGGCATTCAGGAGGTCCGGTGGACCGGCTCTGGCTCCTGCCACCATGAGGGGTGGACAGTCCTCTACTCGGGGCAGCAGACTGCCAAACAACAGGGTGTGGCTCTTCTTTTGAACAAAAGAATGAAGGGGGCGGGGGAGCGTGGCGGTGAGGCGTGGGAAGCTGTAAGCACCAGGCTACTTTGGGCTCGCCTTCCATCAACCAGAGGCGAGGAATGGTGGTCGTGGTTACTTATGCCCCCACTGAAGATGAACATCCGTAGAGGGATGCAGGCAAGGCCGATGAGTCAGATGCCTTCTATGACCTCCTGTCACAGGTGCTGGCTAAAGTGGCCCCTCAGGATAGAGTCATCATGTTGAGTGACTTCAATGCCCGAGTTGGTCATGATACTGGCACCTGGTCTGGAGTGATTGGAGGGCATGGGCCAGATCAGCTCAATAACAACGGTAGGAGGCTGCTAGATTTTTGTGCAGCCCATGGGCTTGTAATTACCAACACGCTGTTCCGGCAACGGCGCATCCACACAACATCATGGTTGCATGCCGGGTCCAAGCAAGAACATCTGCTGGACTACATAGTGACGGACCAGCGAATGCGAGCCCATGTCCTTGACACCAGGACCTACCGTGGAGCTGATCTGCCCTCTGACCATCGACCAGTCATCTGTAAGATGCGCTTGCCATTCTTCCACTCCGGTGGTGGGTGTACACCCAGGACCCCATTCCAACCTAAAGTGGCCTGGTCTCAGTTATCTGATGAAAGTTGCAAGCGAGAATTTCATCATCGCTTGCGGCTGGGATTGACATCGTCCCCGACTCCTCCTGATGTCGAGGGTAAATGGGCGAGGTTTAGGACTATGACTCATGCAGCTGCAATGGCTGCTTTGGGTATGCGGTCCAGACCTCCCCAGAGACCCTGGCTGACAGAGGAGGTGTTCAGGATGGTTGAGAAAAAGCGACAGGCCCACAGTCATCGGCTACAGAATCCCACGTCAGAGAATGAGGAGGCTTACCGCAGCCTTCGCTCGGAGGTTCGGAGAGCCGTGAGGCGCTGCAAGGATGGGTGGTGGTCGTGGGTTGCTGAGGAGATGGAGTCTGCCTCAGTGGCACGTGATCACAAATCTCTATTTAACTCCATCAAAAAAGTAACCTGCAGCGCCACACCTATTACCATCATTAGGAGAAAAAACGGTGATCCAATCTCCGACCCCCAGGAACAGGTTTGCAGATTTGCTGAGCATTTCTGTGAGGTCCTGGGGGAGGGAAAATCCCTCAGCCAGGAAAACATCGCGGCACAAAGTGAGGATGACCCTGCTGAGGCTGCGGTGCCTCAAATATTGGAAGTCACCCCCTGTGAGTGGCTGGCTGAGGTGCCATCTGTTGAGGAAGTACTGAAGGCAATCCGGAGTCTGAGACCAGGAAAGGCAGCGGGCAGAGATGATCTCCAAAGCGAAATGCTGAGGGAGGGTGGTGTTTGTGCACAGACTACCCTATATGACATCATAACAACGGTCTGGACCACTGGACGGGTTCCGCACGATTGGAAGGATGCCCTGGTGGTCCCCCTTTTTAAGAAGGGGGACCGCACAGACTGTAACAACTACAGGGGCATCTCACTCCTCAGTGTGCCGGGAAAGGTCCTGGCAAGGATTATTCAGCATCGCCTTGCCAGGCACGCTGAGGAGAGGCTTGCGAAGCCCCAATGCGGTTTCAGGAAAGGGCGGTCCTGCACAGATGCCATATTTTCTGTCCGTCTGCTACAGCAGAGGTGTAGGGAATTCCAACAAGACCTACATCTCTGCTTTATTGACCTGGTCAAGGCCTATGATACCATCAGTAGGCCTGGGCTCTGGGTTGTTCTTCGTGCTTTTGGAGTACCTGACCCTCTGCTCACGATCATTAAGGACCTTCATGATGGTGAG
This sequence comes from Petromyzon marinus, assembly GCF_010993605.1. NCBI lineage: Eukaryota > Metazoa > Chordata > Hyperoartia > Petromyzontiformes > Petromyzontidae > Petromyzon > Petromyzon marinus. The sequence goes on along the minus strand of NC_046135.1, from coordinate 3,077,459 downwards.
CGGGCCCGGGTAAAATTACGTGGCCGGGAGTCAGAGCCATTCCCTCTACACCTTGGGGTGCGACAGGGATGTCCTCTGGCTCCCACATTATTTAACATCTATTTTGACCACGTAGTTCGTGAAGCCTTCAATAGCTGTACTGGGGGAATCTCCATATGGTACAGATATAATGGGAGGCTGATCGACGCCCGGGTGCGGTCAAGGGATGGCTCCCTATTGCTCAACCACGTTATGTATGCTGATGATTTGGTAATAGCTGCTCATTCAGAGGAGGAGTTGGAGACGCTGCTGCTGAGACTGGAGCGTGCCACTAAGAGGTGGGGCCTTACCATCAGCCCCACCAAAACTAAGCACCTGCCTGGGTATTTTGTACCATCGGACACTCCACCCCCACAACTCCCAATCGGTGATGGGGCAGTTGTGGAGAGAGTGGAGAGTTTCCCATACCTGGGCAGTGTGCTTATGACTGGCTCCAGTTTAACAGCAGAGGTCTCACTCCGAATCAGTCGAGCGGCAATCTTTTCATCGGTTGCGTAACGCTGTGTGGAAGCTACCTGGTCTGTCGCTCCGCACTAAGCTTCAGGTCTTCTCGGCCACGGTCATTCCCTCCCTTCTCTACGCTTGCGAAACGTGGACCCCCCAAATGGAACATCTTCACCGGTTAGAAACATTTAGGCTGGCCTGCCTACGATTCATCCTGAGTTTAACCAGACTGGATTGTGTGAGCTCACAAATCCTTGAAAGATCTGGGCAAGGTCCCATCGGTGAGCTCCTCCGGCGGGGAAGGCTGCGATGGCTGGGTCATGTAGCCCGCATGCCCAGCCACCGCATGCCGAAACAGCTTTTGTTCGGCCGGATTGAGAGGGCTATGCGGGCGCGGCACGGGCTAGAGAAGAGATGGAGTGATGTGGTACAGGAGGACATGGAGCTGAGTGGACTTGCCGATGACTGGTACCAGCGGTGTCAAGATCGGCCTCTGTGGAGGAGGCTCGTGAAGGACGCTACTGGGCAGTTGGAGGTAGTCGCCCTCCAACTGCCCAGAACAACGAGCGGAGCGCCGGGTGGCTAAAGAACAGCAGGTTGGCACAGTAGGGGGCACAGGTGGTGCATCAGCCAGTCATCTCAGTCAGTCGACCCGTGGCACCTGGGTCTGCCCCGTGACCTCCTGCCAGCGGGAGTTCGACACTTCACGTGGCCTCAGGGTGCACATAGCCTGGCACAAGCGTCGTGGTGACGTCACCGCCACTTAGTGGCGAATGGCGGTTGTTGTTGTTGTGTGTAGTGTAATGTGTAGTGTGTGTGGTGTAGTGTGTGTAGTGTAGTGTGTAGTGTGTGTAGTGTAGTGTGTGGTGTGTGTGTAGTATGCTTGTGTGTAGTGTGTGGTGTGTGTGGTGTGTGTAGTGTGTGTATTGTGTGTAGTGTAGTGTGGTGTGTGTAGTGTAGTGTGTGTAGTGTAGTGTGGTGTGTGTAGTGTAGTGTGTGGTGTGTGTAGTGTGGTGTGTGTAGTGTAGTGTGTGGTGTGTGTGTAGTGTAGTGTGTGGTGTAGTGTGGTGTGGGTAGTGTAAGGTGTGTGTGTGGTGTGTGTAATGTGTGTGGTGTGTGTAATGTGTGTGGTGTGTGTGTAGTGTGTAGGTAGTGTGTGTGTATTGTGTCTGCGTGTGTGTAGTGTATGTGTAGTGTGTGTGTCTGCTGACAGCGGCTGTGTCAGGCGGTTCTCACGATGGCTGTGTCAGGGGATTTATAATTGCTGTGTCAGGCTGTCCCCAATGGCTGTGTCACGGGGTTTCTCACTTTGGCTGTGTTAGGCGATTCTCACGATGTCCGTGTCGGTATTTGCCCGCTCTCGCAGAGAGAACGAACGTCAAGGCGGCAGCAGCAGGCCGGCGAGCTGCCGGTAACGATACCAACAATTTCCCAAGTTCTGCGGTCCTCTACGTATGAAGGTGGTGGTGGGTGAGGGTGTTAGCGGCCACATGTAACGAGCGCGGCAGGAGGAACGCAGAGACGTCACTCCATCCACAATCAGAACCTTGACCCAAGCGCGCAAGGGCGAATCCGATGACCTTTGGAAGCTCTTTCTGTTGTTGTTGATTTTTCTTCTTCCTTACACCCCCCCCCACAGAGGTCCAGCAACGCCACGCAGCAGATGGGACAGCGTGTTCAGGGGCTCCTTGCCACTGCCGTTCCACTCCAGTGCCGGATTATAATGTAATTATAATTCTATATATTATTTGTTCTTTTCGGTAAAGTCACGTTGAAGGGAAACAATAAAATATATATTTTATAATTTATATATTTTACAATTTTATTGTTTCCCTTCAACGTGACTTTACCGAAAGAACCAAGAATATGAATCACTGCAGTCACGAAAGCTTTAAATCAAAATTTATATTATTATAATTATATTACGAATATATTATCATAATTATATACTTACAATTATATTATATAATCATATTACAAATATATTATACTTAGATTATAATTATGTTATTGATATTATATTATATAATTATTATAATGCTATTATAGTGATATGATAACTGTTATGATTCCGATAGCACAAGTAGCTTCACATGCTAGCGGGCAGCACCCCGCACTTTCAAGGGGCCCCGCTAGCGAAATGCAATCGAGCTCTCAATTCCGGTTCAGCGATTCTGCACTTGCTTTGTAACTAGAGTACTATACTGCCTTCGACTTGTACGAACGAGCGGGATGTTTAAGGTTAGCGATTTGTCGAATTATCCGGGCTGTTTGGCAAATGAAAAAAATAACAATTAGCTTTCCGAAGATAGATTCAAATAAAAGAACATTATTTTATTTGAAACCCATCTACGTGACTTTAACAAAAGACACAAACATTATGAATTCCTGCAGTCACGAAAGCTTTAAGTAAAGATTTAAAACTGTGTTTTTAATTTTCGACTTAAAGCTTTCGTGACTGCAAGGATTCATCTTCTTTGGTTCATTCGGTAAAGTCACCACCACGTAGAATGAGAATAAAATAATAAAATAAAACAATTCATTGTAGCTCTGTCGTCCCGACAGGTTTGTTCCTTTCACCTGAAGAAGACCACTTGTATTAGCTCTTTCGGTAAAGTCACGTGGAAGGGAAACAATAAAATATATAAAACAATAAAAAAATGCTCGTTTCGACCATAACACAAACGGTCGTCATCAGGTGTGTCGGTTTGCGTTAATTTATAAATAAATTTGGTTTGCGTTAATTTATAAATAAATTTATAAATAAATTAACGCAAACCGACACACCTGATGACGACCGTTTGTGTTATGGTCGAAACGTCGTGAGAATTTTTATTGTTATATATATTATTGTTTCCCTTCAACGTGACTTTACCGAAAGGGCTAAGAATATGAATTACTGCAGTCACGAAAGCTTTAAATCAAAAGGCCACTTGTGTTGTGGCCGAAACGTCGTGATAATTTTATTGTTTTATTTTATTATTTCATTCTCATTCTACGTGGTGACTTTACCGAAAGAACCAAAGAAGATGTGTTGTTAATATTTACGTGTTTTTAAATAAATGTAGAGCCCCTTTAAAAAACGTGCTCCAGGTCCCGCACTAGCTTCATGCGACACTTGCTCTATTGCTATAGTACTATACTGCCTTTAGCTTTTATGAACGACTCGGTGTTTAAGGTTTGCGATTTGTCGAATTATCCGGGCTGTTTGGCAAATGAAAAAAAATAACAGCTTTCTGGAGATTCAAATAAAAGAACGTTCTTTTATTTGAAACTCATCTACGTGACTTTACCAAAAGACCCAAAGATTATGAATTCCTGCAGTCACGAAAGCTTTAAGTAAAGATTTAAAACTGTGTTTTTAATTTTCGATTTTGCTTTCGTGACTGTAAGGATTCATCTTCTTTGGTTCTATCGGTAAAGTCACGTAGAATGAGAATAAAATAATAAAATAAAACAATAAAATTCTCACGACGTTTCGGCCACAACACAAGTGGCCTTCTTCAGGTGAAAGGAACAAACCTGTCGGGACGACAGAGCTACAATGAATTCATTTGTTCCTTTCACCTGAAGAAGGCCACTTGTGTTGTGGCCGAAACGTCGTGGGAATTTTATTGTTTTATTTTATTATTTTATTCTCATTCTACGTGGTGACTTTACCGAAAGAACCAAAGAAGATGTGTTTTTAATATTCACGTGTTTTTAAATAAATGTAGAGCCCCTTTAAAAAACACAACAACGTGCTCCAGGTCCCGCACTAGCTTCATGCGGCACTTGCTCTATTACTATAGTACTATACTGCCTTTAGCTTTTATGAGCGACTGGGTGTTGAAGGTTAGCGATTTGTCGAATTATCTGGGCTGTTTGGCAAATGGAAAAAAAAATAACAATTACTTTACTATGCAAGTTTAAAAATAAAACTGTTTTAATATTTAAGTGTTTTATATAAAAAAATGTAGAGCCCCTTATTAAAAAAACAACACGTGCTCCAGGCATCGCAATAGCTTCATGCGGCACTGACTCCCTCCGACACGGCCATCGTGAACCACCCCCCACCTCCCCCAGTAGAACGAGCGAGACAAAATCAACATCGGAGAGAGAGAGACATTGATGGAATCCGACCGCCCCCCAACTCCGCCTTGGGTTTTTAAAATGTAAGGCGACTTTTATTGCTCAGTTTACACACAAAACACACACACACAGAGACGAACGACAGTCATGGGAGGTCGTCGTGATCGCCGTCGTCAGCGTGGGAAGAGGTGGTGGTGATGGTGATGATGATGGTGATGGGAGCCCAGGCTCCTGTCTCAATACAAGCACCGAGACAGGGATGGAGGACCCACGCCGTGTCGCCCTTCGGGGAGCGGCGGGCGGACCGGAGGAGGGCCGTGTGCTCGGTGGAGCTCTGCTCGGAATGTTGGCGAGCGACCCGCGTCGGAGGCCGTAGGGGGTCTAGCGGGCAAGGGGGTTCTGGAGGGTGCAGATGCAGCACTTGTCGTAGATTAATAATAATGATGATGATAGACACAGAGTAGGGCGAGAGAGGGTAGAGAGAGAGAGAGGAGGAGGGGGGGTAGAGAGGGAAAGGTGTAAGGAGAGCAGAGCGAGACATATTTTGTTAAATCTTACATTTAAAAAGGGTGGTGGGTGGGTGGGTGCGGGAGGAGGTTTACATAAAGCAAAGCATTTTTTTTTTAAAAAAACTCGAAATGAACTAAGCCAAATGCCGACTACACCGAGCATCTTCTCGTCTCCTCTGATCGTAATAAAAAAAAGGAGAGGGAGAAGAGAGAGAAGAGACGAGAGAGACCGCACGAGGTGACACCTTTGAGAAGCAAACTTAAATAATCAAAGTTAAATAACAACAACAGAGCGAATATTGAACAGCAACCACGCAGCAACGCAGAGTCTCGGTCTCGGGGAGCCTCGCGAGACTGACTAGACCCTGAGCCGTCCCTGGGGCGGGGGGGGGAGTTGTTCCCCTCCTCCTCCACCTCCTCCACCTCCCCCCAAAGTGCGGGTCCCGGGGCAATCGCCCCAATTCGCCCGTTGCACCCCAGCGACTCTCGACTTGAACTCGTGGCGACACAGAAGAGGGGGAAAGACAAACCCCAAGTGACTATGGGGGGTGGGGGGGGAGAGGGGGGGGGGGGAGAAGGGGGGAGAGAAGGGGGGAGAAGGGGGAGGGTAGAAGGGGAGGAGGGGAGAAGGGGGAGGAGAGAAGGGGGGGGGGGGGGAGAAGGGGGAGGGGATAAGGGGGGGAGAAGAGGGAGAGAAGGGGGAGGGGATAAGGGGGGGGAGAAGGGGGGGGGGGTAGAAGGGGGGAGGGGAAAAGGGGGGGGAGAAGGGGGAGAGGATAAGGGGGGGAGAAGGGGGGGAGGGGAAAAGGGGGGGGGGGAGAAGGGGGAGGGGATAAGGGGGGGGGGGAAGGGGGATTGGAGAAGGGGGGGGGATAAGGGGGAGGGGATAAGGGGGGGGTAGAAGGGGGGGTAGAAGGGGGGGAGGGGAGAAGGGGGGGTAGAAGTGGGGGTATGTAAATAACACCACGCAAAAACCCCATCACTACCCAATGAGCATCACTCCCCACCGCCAGGCTTCCCCCCCCTCCCCCGCCAACTGGTGGTATCGCCCAGGCCGGAGAGGACCACTATTAGAAGTGGAACGAACCATTCTCACGTGTGGGGGGGCAGGGGGAAGAATAGGGGGTGGTGGGCTAAATAGAACATTGTAACTCACAATACACACAGCCCTTGCCTAGCAGTAGCTACACACTGTGTCTGTGACACGCACACAGCCCTTGCCTAGTAATAGCTACACAGTGTGTGTCTGTGACACGCACACAGCCCTTGCCTAGCAGTAGCTACACACTGTGTGTCTGTGACACGCACACAGCCCTTGCCTAGCAGTAGCTACACTCTGTCTGTGACACGCACACAGCCCTTGCCTAGCAGTAGCTACACTGTGTCTGTGACACGTACACAGCCCTTGCCTAGCAGTAGCTACACTGTCTGTGACACGTACACAGCCCTTGCCTAGCAGTAGCTACACTCTGTCTGTGACACGCACACAGCCCTTGCCTAGCAGTAGCTACACACTGTGTATCTGTGTCTGTGACACGCACACAGCCCTTGCCTAGCAGTAGCTACACACTGTGTCTGTGACACGCACACAGCCCTTGCCTAGCAGTAGCTACACAGTCTGTCTGTGACACGAACACAGCCCTTGCCTAGCAGTAGCTACACTGTGTCTGTGACACGTACACAGCCCTTGCCTAGCAGTAGCTACACTGTGTCTGTGTCACGTACACAGCCCTTGCCTAGCAGTAGCTACACACTGTGTGTCTGTGACACGCACACAGCCCTTGCCTAGCAGTAGCTACACACTCTGTGACACGTACACAGCCCTTGCCTAGCAGTAGCTACACTGTCTGTGACACGTACACAGCCCTTGCCTAGCAGTAGCTACACACTGTGTCTGTAACACGCACACAGCCCTTGCCTAGCAGTAGCTACACTGTGTCTGTGACACGCACACAGCCCTTGCCTAGCAGTAGCTACACACTGTGTCTGTGACACGTACACAGCCCTTGCCTAGCAGTAGCTACACTGTCTGTGACACGTACACAGCCCTTGCCTAGCAGTAGCTACACTCTGTCTGTGACACGCACACAGCCCTTGCCTAGCAGTAGCTACACACTGTGTATCTGTGTCTGTGACACGCACACAGCCCTTGCCTAGCAGTAGCTAAGGTAGACACAGACAAAGGTCCCCCGTGTAGCCTCTAACAGACTGTAGGGGCAAGTGCTGTTAGCGAGCATCACCTGTGAAGGCTACCGGCACCGTGGCACACGAGGGGGTGGGTGGCTACCAGCACCACGCCCGACCGCCTTTGTCTCTCCAGTGGCGATGTTCACTATACACCGCTACACCAGCCTCAAGTGAGTACCTGGTACACAACATCAACAGCAGCAGCATTGGGGAGATTCAGGCGGATGGGCGTGGTGGTGGTAGTCGGTGGTGGTGGGTGGTGATGGGTGGTAGTGGGTGGTGGTGGTTGGTGGTGCTGGTAGTGGGTGGTGGTTGGTGGTGCTGGTGGTGGGTGGTGGTGGTTGTTGGTGGCACTGTGGGGGGGGGGGGGGTGGGGGCGTGTGTGTCTGTGTGTGTCTGTGTGTGTGTCTGTGTGTCTATGTGTGTGTCTATGTGTGTGTCTATGTGTGTGTCTATGTGTGTGTCTATGTGTGTGTGGGGAGCGATAGTGTAGCGGTTAGCGCTACGCTGCGCTATGAACCTGGCGACCCGGGTTTGATTCCCGCTCACGGCCAACACCAGTGACGATTATCTGAACCGGTCCCGGGGCCGGGCCTCCCCTAGGTCGACTCAGCCTCAAATGAGTACCTGGTGCGGTGTGTAAACATTGCCACTGGGGAGACAAAGGCGGTCGGGCGTGGTGCTGGCCACCCACCCCCTCGTGTACCGTTCCGGCCTTCATAGGTGCTCGCTAACAGCACTTGCCCCTACAGTCTGTTAAGGCTAAATGGGGGATCTTTGTTATCTTTATTATCTTTGTTGTCTGTGTGGGTGTCTGTGTCTCTGTGTGTCTATGTGTGTGTCTGTCTGTGTCTCTGTGGGTCTCTGTGTATCTCTGTGTATCTCTGTGGGTCTCTGTGGGTCTCTGTGGGTCCCTGTGTATCTCAGAGTATCTGTGTATCTCTGTGGGTCTCTCTGTATCCCTAAGTATCTCTATGGTTGACTTGCAGAACGAGACTCCATCCTAGTCTCTTCACGCCTCACTGCAATTACTCCACCACCACAACCACCACCACAACCACCACCACCACGACCACCACAACCAACACCACCGCCACCACCACGACCACCACAACCACCACCACCACGACCACCACAACCAACACCACCGCCACCACCACGACCACCACAACCAACACCACCGCCACCGCCACCACCACCACCACCACCACCGCCGCCACCACCGCCACCACGACCACCACCAACACCACCAGTACCACCACGACCACCACCCCCACCGCCACCACCACCACCACCACTGCCACCACCCCCACCCCCACCACCACCACGACCACCACAACCAACACCGCCACCACCGCCACCACCACCACCACCACCCTCACCACCACCACCGCCACCACCACCACCACCACCTCCACCGCCACCACCACCACCACGACCACCCACCACCACCACCCTCACCACCACCACCACCGCCACCACCACCACCACCACCACCGCCACCACCACCACCACGACCACCACCACCACCACCCTCACCACCACCACCGCCACCACCACCACCACCACCACCGCCACCGCCACCACCACCACCACGACCACCACCACCACCACCCTCACCACCACCACCACCGCCACCACCACCACCACCGCCACCACCACCACCACCACCACGACCACCACCACCACCACCCTCACCACCACCACCGCCACCACCACCACCACCACCACCGCCACCGCCACCACCACCACCACCACCACCACCGCCACCACCACCACCACCACGCTCGCCCCTCGTCACACGCTCGTCTCTCCCCGCAGGCCGCCCAGCGCCACCGTGCCGGGCGCGCCCACCCACGTGACCCCCACCCCCCCCACCGCCCCCACCCCCCCCCCTCGCCGCTGGGTCCGCCGGGAGGGCCGCCGCCGAGCGTGGCGCCAGCGGCGTGCGCTCCCCCCCGCCACGCCACCACCGCCTCCACCGCCTCCACCGCCACGGCCGCAGCCTCGCCAGCGTCCCACTCATCATCTAGGGTGGGCAGCGGGGGGGAGAGGGGGACAGGGGGGAGAGGTGACAGTGAGTGACATCACAGCCGCAGCAGCCTTTATTCAAGCATGTGAGACATCGTCAGCGTCGTCAGCGTCGATGATCGTGACGTCGATGATCGTGACGACGATGATCGTGATGACGACGATGATGATGACGACGACGATGACGTTTCAGCCGTGGGGACCCCGTGGGGACCGGCCGTGCGAGAGAGAGGGGTGGTGGTGGTGGTGGTAGTGGTGGTGGTGGTGGTAGTGGTGGTAGTGGTGGTGGTAGTGGTGGTGGTAGTGGTGGTGGTGGTAGTAGTGGTGGTGGTAGTGGTAGTGGTGGTAGTGGTGGTGGCGGTGGTGGTGGTAGTGGTGGTAGTGGTGGTGGCGGTGGTGGTGGTAGTGGTGGTAGTGGTGGTGGCGGTAGTGGTGGTGGTAGTGGTGGTGGCGGTGGTGGTGGTGGTAGTGGTGGTAGTGGTGGTGGCGGTAGTGGTGGTGGTAGTGGTGGTAGTGGTGGTGGCGGTAGTGGTGGTGGTAGTGGTGGTGGCGGTGGTGGTGGTGGTAGTGGTGGTAGTGGTGGTGGCGGTAGTGGTGGTGGTAGTGGTGGTGGTGGTGATGGTGGTAGTAGTGGTGGTGGTGGTGGTAGTGGTGGTAGTGGTGGTGGTAGTGGTGGTGGTAGTGGTGGTAGTGGTAGTAGTGGTGGTGGTGGTAGTGGTGGTAGTGGTGGTGGTAGTGGTGGTGGTGGTAGTAGTGGTGGTGGTAGTGGTAGTGGTGGTAGTGGTGGTGGCGGTGGTGGTGGTAGTGGTGGTAGTGGTGGTGGCGGTGGTGGTGGTAGTGGTGGTAGTGGTGGTGGCGGTAGTGGTGGTGGTAGTGGTGGTGGCGGTGGTGGTGGTGGTAGTGGTGGTAGTGGTGGTGGCGGTAGTGGTGGTGGTAGTGGTGGTGGTGGTGATGGTGGTAGTAGTGGTGGTGGTGGTGGTAGTGGTGGTAGTGGTGGTGGTAGTGGTGGTGGTAGTGGTGGTAGTGGTAGTTAGTGGTGGTGGTGGTAGTGGTGGTAGTGGTGGTGGTAGTGGTGGTGGTAGTGGTAGTGGTGGTAGTGGTGGTGGTAGTGGTGGCGGTAGTGGTGGTAGTGGTGGTGGTGGTGGTGATGGTGGTAGTAGTGGTGGTGGTGGTGGTAGTGGTGGTAGTGGTGGTGGCGGTGGTGGTGGTAGTGGTGGTGGCGGTGGTGGTGGTAGTGGTGGTAGTGGTGGTGGCGGTAGTGGTGGTGGTAGTGGTGGTGGTGGTGATGGTGGTAGTAGTGGTGGTGGTGGTGGTAGTGGTGGTAGTGGTGGTGGTGGTAGTGGTGGTGGTAGTGGTGGTAGTGGTAGTAGTGTGGTGGTGGTAGTGGTGGTAGTGGTGGTGGTAGTGGTGGTGGTAGTGGTGGTAGTGGTGGTGGCGGTGGTGGTAGTGGTGGTGGTAGTGGTAGTAGTGGTGGTAGTGGTGGTAGTGGTGGTGGTAGTGGTGGTGGTAGTGGTGGTGGCGGTGGTGGTGGTAGTGGTGGTAGTGGTGGTGGTGGTAGTGGTGGTGGTAGTGGTGGTGGTAGTGGTAGTAGTGGTGATGGTGGTGGTGGTAGTGGTGGTGTTGGTAGTGGTAGTAGTGGTGATGGTGGTGTTGGTGGTGGTGGTAGTGGTGTTGGTGGTGGTGTTGGTAGTGGTAGTAGTGGTGGTGGTAGTGGTGGTAGTGGTGTTGGTGGTGGTGTTGGTAGTGGTAGTAGTGGTGATGGTGGTGTTGGTGGTGGTGGTGTTGGTATTGGTAGTAGTGGTGATGGTGGTGTTGGTGGTGGTGGTGTTGGTAGTGGTGGTGGTAGTAGTGGTGTTGGTAGTGGTGGTAGTGATGGTAGTAGTGGTGGTGGTAGTGGTAGTGGTGTTGGTGGTGGTGTTGGTAGTGGTAGTAGTGGTGATGGTGGTGTTGGTGGTGGTGGTGTTGGTAGTGGTGGTGGTAGTAGTGGTGTTGGTAGTGGTGGTAGTGATGGTAGTAGTGGTGGTGGTAGTGGTAGTGGTGTTGGTGGTGGTGTTGGTAGTGGTAGTAGTGGTGATGGTGGTGTTGGTAGTAGTGGTGATGGTGGTGGTAGTGGTAGTGGTGGTGTTGGTGGTGGTGGTGGTGTTGGTGGTGGTAGTGGTGGTAGTGGTGGTGGTAGTGGTGGTGGTGGTGTTGGTGGTGGTAGTGGTGGTAGTGGTGGTGTTGGTGGTGGTAGTGGTGGTGTTGGTGGTGGTAGTGGTAGTAGTGGTGGTGGTGGTGATGGTGGTGATGGTGGTGGTGGTGGTGGTGATGTTGGTGGTGGTGGTGGTGGACACACCGCCCTGCGCTGAGCCTTGCAAGCGGCGCCGCTCAGCCGCCAGTCCATTGTGGGGGGGGGGGGGGGGGGGCTGGCACACCCCACTTGTGTTGTGGTGACGCTGCCGGTGTTGGTGCTGTGTTGGTGTTGTGTTGGTGCCGTGTTGGTGCTGTGTTGGTGCTGTGTTGGTGCTGTGTTGGTGCTGTGTTGGTGCTGTGTTGGTGCTGTGTTGGTGCAGTGTTGGTGCTGTGTTGGTGCTGTGTTGGTGCCGTGTTGGTGCCGTGTTTGGTGCTGTGTTGGTGCTGTGTTGGTGCTGTGTTGGTGTTGCGTTGGCGCTGTGTTGGTGCAGTGTTGGCGCAGTGTTGGCGCAGTGTTGGCGCTGTGTTGGTGCCGTGTTGGTGCCGTGTTTGGTGCTGTGTTGGTGCAGTGTTGGTGTTGTGTTGGTGCTGTGTTGGTGCCGTGTTGGTGCTGTGTTGGTGCTGTGTTGGTGTTGTGTTGGTGCTGTGTTGGTGTTGTGTTGGTGCAGTGTTGGTGCTGTGTTGGTGCTGTGTTGGTGTTGGTGCTGTGTTGGTGTTGTGTTGGTGTTGCGTTGGTGTTGTGTTGGTGTTGTGTTGGTGTTGTGTTGGTGCTGTGATGGTGCTGTGTTGGTGCTGTGTTGGTGCAGTGTTGGTGCTGTGTTGGCGCTGTGTTGGTGCTGTTGTTGGTGCTGTGTTGGTGCAGTGTTGGCGCTGTGTTGGTGTTGTGTTGGTGCTGTGTTGGTGCAGTGTTGGTGCAGTGTTGGTGCTGTGTTGGTGCAGTGTTGGTGCAGTGTTGGTGCTGTGTTGGTGCTGTGTTGGTGCTGTGTTGGTGTTGGTGCTGTGTTGTGTGCAGTGTTGGTGCAGTGTTGGTGCTGTGTTGGTGCTGTGTTGGTGCTGTGTTGGTGCTGTGTTGGTGCTGTGTTGGTGTTGGTGCTGTGTTGGTGCAGTGTTGGTGCAGTGTTGGTGCAGTGTTGGTGCTGTGTTGGTGCTGTGTTGGTGCAGTGTTGGCGCAGTGTTGGCGCAGTGTTGGCGCTGTGTTGGTGCCGTGTTGGTGCCGTGTTTGGTGCTGTGTTGGTGCAGTGTTGGTGTTGTGTTGGTGCTGTGTTGGTGCCGTGTTGGTGCCGTGTTGGTGTTGTGTTGGTGTTGTGTTGGTGCTGTGTTGGTGTTGTGTTGGTGCTGTGTTGGTGCTGTGTTGGTGCAGTGTTGGTGTTGTGTTGGTGCTGTGTTGGTGCCGTGTTGGTGCCGTGTTGGTGTTGTGTTGGTGTTGTGTTGGTGCTGTGTTGGTGTTGTGTTGGTGCCGTGTTGGTGTTGTGGTGACGCTGCCGGTGTTGGTGCAGTGTTGGTGCAGTGTTGGCGCTGTGTTGGTGCGGTGTTGGTGCTGTGTTGGTGCCGTGTTGGTGCCGTGTTTGGTGCTGTGTTGGTGCTGTGTTGGTGCTGTGTTGGTGCTGTGTTGGTGTTGCGTTGGCGCTGTGTTGGTGCAGTGTTGGTGCAGTGTTGGCGCTGTGTTGGTGCTGTGTTGGTGCTGTGTTGGTGCTGTGTTGGTGCTGTGTTGGTGTTGTGTTGGTGCTGTGTTGGTGTTGTGTTGGTGCAGTGTTGGTGCTGTGTTGGTGCTGTGTTGGTGTTGGTGCTGTGTTGGTGTTGTGTTGGTGTTGCGTTGGTGTTGTGTTGGTGTTGTGTTGGTGTTGTGTTGGTGCTGTGATGGTGCTGTGTTGGTGCTGTGTTGGTGCAGTGTTGGTGCTGTGTTGGCGCTGTGTTGGTGCTGTTGTTGGTGCTGTGTTGGTGCAGTGTTGGCGCTGTGTTGGTGTTGTGTTGGTGCTGTGTTGGTGCAGTGTTGGTGCAGTGTTGGTGCTGTGTTGGTGCAGTGTTGGTGCAGTGTTGGTGCTGTGTTGGTGCTGTGTTGGTGCTGTGTTGGTGTTGGTGCTGTGTTGGTGCAGTGTTGGTGCAGTGTTGGTGCTGTGTTGGTGCTGTGTTGGTGCTGTGTTGGTGCTGTGTTGGTGCTGTGTTGGTGTTGGTGCTGTGTTGGTGCAGTGTTGGTGCAGTGTTGGTGCAGTGTTGGTGCTGTGTTGGTGCTGTGTTGGTGCTGTGTTGGTGCTGTGTTGGTGTTGTGTTGGTGCTGTGTTGGTGTTGTGTTGGTGTTGTGTTGGTGTTGTGTTGGTGTTGTGTTGGGGCTGTGTTGGTGCTGTGTTGGTGCTGTGTTGGTGCTGTGTTGGTGCTGCGTTGGTGCTGTGGCCGGAGTTACGTGGCTGGGGAGGGAACGTAGAATGGCTGGTCGTCATCCTCCCTGAGTCTGACCCGTGACCCCCGTGACCTCTCACACCACTCCACGCAGAGCCCCTAGAGCGCAGGGGATGGGGGTCAAGGGTCAAGGGTCAGGCTCTACGCTAGGGCCAAAGTCTAAGGGTTAGCGTCGGTGTTAGGTGCTGGGTCGGGTTGGCGGTCAGGGATCGAGATTGCTACGACCCCGCCACCGTTTTTGTGTTTTTACTTCACCAGTCAAGGCTGTCACAAGGTGTGAAACAAACGCAGCAAGGGGGACCTGCTGATGGAGGACTAAGAGCAGCAGCAGTAGCAGTACCAGCAGCAGCAGCAGCTGCAGCAGCAGCAGTAGCAGCAGTAGCAGGCAGCAGCAGAAGCAGCAGCTGCAGCAGCAGCAGCTGCAGCAGCAGCAGTAGCAGCACCAGCAGCAGCAGCAGTAGCAGCAGCAGCAGCTGCAGCAGCAGCAGCAGCTGCAGCAGCAGCAGCAGCTGCAGCAGCTGCAGCAGCAGCAGCTGCAGCAGCAGCAGCAGCTGCAGCAGCAGCAGCTGCAGCTGCAGCAGCTGCAGCAGCAGCAGTAGCAGCACCAGCAGCAGCAGCAGTAGCAGCAGCTGCAGTAGCAGCTGCAGCTGCAGCAAGTAGCAGCAGCAGCAGTAGCAGCTGCAGCAGCAGCTGCAGCAGCAGCTGCAGCAGCAGCAGCAGCAGCAGCAAGAGTTCACGTCGGACTTTTTGGCGGTGCCCAACAACCCCGTCGCGCTCGCTCCGGCAGCTCTCTCTTTCAGAAGCCATCACAAACGGTGGCTCAACGAGGACGGAGCGGCCTATCTTATCCGTAGGCGTGCCGACGCCGACTTCCAAACGTGGAGGGCGGCAGCGGCGGCGGCGGCGGCGAAAAGCCGCAGGAAAACCGGAGAGAAATTCCACGCGACCCCGGCGAGAGAGAGAGAGAGACGCACGCAGACTGCAAATATACAGCGGTCGTGATCACGGTCGGGATCGAACCCACGACCTCCTGCGTACCAGGCGAGGTAGTCAACATCTCCTAGCCACCGTGATGATGATGATGAGAGAGAGACGCAGACTCCACAAATACAGCAGCAGGCATCGTCAGGGTCGGGATGGAACCCACGACCTCCTGCGTACCAGGCGAGGTAGTTAACATCTAATAGCCACAGTGATGATGATGATGATAGAGACACGTGGAAATTCCAATGATACAGGCGTCAGGGTCGGGATCGAACCCACGACCTCCTGTATACCAGGCGAGGTAGTCAACATCTCTCAGGGTAATCGAACCCACGACCTCCTGTACACCAGGCGAGGTAGTTAACATCTCCTAGCCACCGTGATGATGATGATGATGATGAGAGACAGAGACGCAGACTGCAAATATACAGCAGCAGTCGTGATCAGGGTCGGGATCGAACCCACGACTTCCTGTGTACCAGGCGAGGCAGTCAACATCTCCTAGCCACCATTAGAGTTAGGGTTGGAGGCCTTGGGGTCGGGGGTCGTGCGAAGCTCAGGGTTTGACGTTGAGTCAAGGTCACGAATTGAGGTCAGGCGAGAGTGATCGTGAGTGGGACGAGTTTGAGGGCTGTCGGGGCCTGGGTGAGGCTCGCCGGGGCTAGGGTTATGGTGGGGGTTAGGGTCGGGCCCAGGACGAGTGACGTGCCTGTGTAGCGGATAGGTTCGTGGTTACGCACACACCAACAAAGACAAAAGATCCCCCCCCCACCGCGTAGCCTTTTAATGTAGGGGCAAAGTGCTGTTAGCGAGCAGCACCTATGAAGGCCGGCACTGCACACGAGGGGGTGGGTGGCCAGCAACACGCCCGGCCGCCTTTGTCTCCCCAGTGGCGATGTTGACTAAACACCGCACCAGGTACTCGTTTGGGCCCGAGTCAACCTAGGGGAGGCCCGGCACCGGTTCAGATAATCGTCACCGGTGCTGGCCGTGAGCGGGAATCGAACTCCGGCCTGCCGGGTTCCTAGCGCAGCGTAGCGCTCACCACTACACCCACCGCTCCCCACAACTACTGCCACACACAGACACAAAGATAAAGATCCCCCGTATAGCCTTAACAGACTGTAGGGGCAAAGTGCTGTTAGCGAGCAGCACCTATGAAGGCCGGCACTGCACACGAGGGGGTGGGTGGCCACCACCACGCCCGACCGCCTTTGTCTCCCCAGTGGCAATATTTTTATCCACCGCGCCAGCTACTCATTTGAGGCCGAGTCGACCTAGGGGAGGCCCGGCACCGGTTCAGATAATCGTCACCGGTGCTGGCCGTGAGCGGGAATCGAACCCCGGGTCGCCAGGTTCACAGCGCAGAGTAGCGCTAACCGCTACACCACCGCTCCCCACGCGCACACAGACACACCGTACACACCACACAAAGACAACAACAACCGCCATTCGCCCCGCAACACCACCGCTCCCCACACAGAGACACGCACACAGACACACCGTACACACCACACAAAGACAACAACAACAACAACCGCCATTCGCCCCGCTACACTACCGCTCCCCACACAGACATGCACACACACACACCGTACACACCACACACAGACAACAACAACAACAACCGCCATTCGCCCCGCTACACCACCGCTCCCCACACAGACACACGCACACAGAGACACACCGTACACACCACACACAGACAACAACAACAACAACCGCCATTCGCCCCACTACACCACCGCTCCCCACACAGACACGCACACAGACACACCGTACACACCACACACAGACAACAACAACCGCCATTCGCCCCGCTACACTACCGCTCCTCACACAGACACACGCACACAGACACACCGTACACACCACACAACAACAACAACAACAACCGCCATTCGCCCCGCTACACCACCGCTCCCCACACAGACACGCACACACACAGACACACCGTACACACCACACACAGACAACAACAACAACCGCCATTCGCCCCGCTACACTACCGCTCCCCACACAGACACACGCACACACACACACACACACCGTACACACCACACAAACACAACAACAACAACAACCGCCATTCGCCCCGCTACACCACCGCTCCCCACACAGACACACGCACACACACACAGACACACACCGTACACACCACACACAGACAACAACAACAACCGCCATTCGCCCCGCTACACTACCGCTCCCCACACAGACACACGCACAGACACACCGTACACACCACACACAGACAACAACAACCGCCATTCGCCCCGCTACACTACCGCTCCTCACACAGACACACGCACACAGACACACCGTACACACCACACAACAACAACAACAACAACCGCCATTCGCCCCGCTACACCACCGCTCCCCACACAGACACGCACACACACAGACACACCGTACACACCACACACAGACAACAACAACAACCGCCATTCGCCCCGCTACACTACCGCTCCCCACACAGACACACGCACGCACACACAGACACACCGTACACACCACACAAAGACAACAACAACAACAACCGCCATTCGCCCCGCTACACCACCGCTCCCCACACAGACACACACAGACACACGCACACACACACACCGTACACACCACACAACAACAACAACCGCCATTCGCCAACTGAGTGGCGGTGACGGCACTTGCCCCGACGGCCTACTGCAGGCGACGCGCGGGGGGGCTTGGTGCGTCTCTGCGTCTCTCTGTCTCTGAACCCAATTCCGAGACGTGCACCGCCCCTGCGGGCACCCAAGCGGGCCAACGTTTCCGCAGTGCCCATCGGCGTCAACGCCACCCTCCACGGCCCACGCGGGAGTGGGCGACAGAGAGGTAACCTCTGGTGCACGCACAGCAGAGGGCAGCGTCTCACGCTCGCTAGGGACACATCCACGTGCATCGGGTCCTGTCAGTGGTAGGGGGTGGCGATGGTTGTTGTTGTTGTTGTTGCTGTGTGTGTGGTCTAGCCTAGGGGCACCCCCAGTGGCAGCTGTCCCCGTGCATCGGTCCTGTCAGTAGTAGGGGGTGGTGATGATTGACTGCTGTGTGGTCTAGCCTAGGGGCACCCCCAGTGGCAGCTGTCCCCGTGCATCGGTCCTGTCAGTAGTAGGGGTGGCGATGGTTGTTGCTGTGTGGGTCTAGCCTAGGGGCACCCCCAGTGGCAGCTGTCCCTGTGCATTGGTCTGTCAGTAGTAGGGGTGGTGATGGTTGTTGCTGTGTGGTCTAGCCTAGGGGCACCCCCAGTGACAGCTGTCCCTGTGCATCAGTCTGTCAGTAGGAGGGGTGGTGATGATTGTTGTTGTTGTATGGTCTAGCCTAGGGGCACCCCCAGCGGCAGCTGTCTCTGTGCATCAGTCTGTCTGTAGTAGAGAGTGGTGATGGTTGACTGCTGCTGTGTGGGTCTAGCCTAGGGGCACCCCCAGTGGCAGCTGTCCCTGTGCATCAGTCTGTCAGTAGTAGGGGGTGGTGATGATTGACTGCTGTGTGGTCTAGCCTAGGGGCACCCCCAGTGGCAGCTGTCCCTGTGCATCAGTCTGTCAGTAGTAGGGGTGGTGATGATTGCTGCTGCTGTGTGGATCTAGCCTAGGGGCACCCCCAGTGGCAGCTGTCCCTGTGCATCAGTCTGTCAGTAGTAGGGGTGGTGATGATTGCTGCTGCTGTGTGGGTCTAGCCTAGGGGCACCCCCAGTGGCAGCTGTCTCTGTGCATCAGTCTGTCAGTAGTAGAGGTGGCGATGGTTGTTGCTGTGTGGGTCTAGCCTAGGGGCACCCCCAGTGGCAGCTGTCTCTGTGCATCAGTCTGACAGTAGTAGGGGTGGTGATGATTGTTGCCGCTGTGTGGGTCTAGCCTAGGGGCACCCCCAGTGACAGCTGTCTCTGTGCATCAGTCTGTCAGTAGTAGGGGTGGTGATGGTTGTTGTTGCTGTTGTATGGTCTAGCCTAGGGGCACCCCCAGTGGCAGCTGTCCCTGTGCATCAGTCTGTCAGTAGTAGGGGGTGGTGATGGTTGTTGCCGCTGTGTGGGTCTAGCCTAGGGGCACCCCCAGTGACAGCTGTCCCTGTGCATCGGTCCTGTCAGTAGTAGGGGTGGTGATGATTGACTGCTGTGTGGGTCTAGCCTAGGGGCACCCCCAGTGGCAGCTGTCCCTGTGCATCAGTCTGTCAGTAGTAGGGGTGGTGATGGTTGCTGCTGTGTGTGGGTCTAGCCTAGGGGCACCCCCAGTGGCAGCTGTCTCTGTGCATCAGTCTGTCAGTAGTAGGGGGTGGTGATGGTTGCTGCTGTGTGGTCTAGCCTAGGGGCACCCCCAGTGGCAGCTGTCCCTGTGCATCAGTCTGTCAGTAGTAGGGGTGGTGATGATTGTTGCTGCTGCTGTGTGTGGGTCTAGCCTAGGGGCACCCCCAGTGACAGCTGTCCCTGTGCATCAGTCTGTCAGTAGTAGGGGTGGTGATGATTGTTGCCGCTGTGTGGGTCTAGCCTAGGGGCACCCCCAGTGGCAGCTGTCCCTGTGCATCAGTCTGTCAGTAGTAGGGGTGGTGATGATTGCTGCTGTGTGGTCTAGCCTAGTGGCACCCCCAGTGGCAGCTGTCCCTGTGCATCAGTCTGACAGTAGTAGGGGGTGGTGATGATTGCTGCTGCTGTGTGGGTCTAGCCTAGGGGCACCCCCAGTGGCAGCTGTCCCTGTGCATCAGTCTGTCAGTAGTAGGGGTGGTGATGACTGCTGTGTGTGGGTCTAGCCTAGGGGCACCCCCAGCGGCAGCTGTCCCTGTGCATCAGTCTGTCAGTAGTAGGGGGTGGTGATGGTTGCTGCTGTGTGGTCTAGCCTAGGGGCACCCCCAGTGGCAGCTGTCCCTGTGCATCAGTCTGTCAGTAGTAGGGGTGGTGATGATTGTTGCTGCTGCTGTGTGTGGGTCTAGCCTAGGGGCACCCCCAGTGACAGCTGTCCCTGTGCATCAGTCTGTCAGTAGTAGGGGTGGTGATGATTGCTGCTGCTGTGTGGATCTAGCCTAGGGGCACCCCCAGCGGCAGCTGTCCCTGTGCATCAGTTTGTCAGTAGTAGGGGGTGGTGATGATTGACTGCTGTGTGTGGGTCTAGCCTAGGGGCACCCCCAGTGGCAGCTGTCCCTGTGCATCAGTCTGTCAGTAGTAGTGGGTGGTGATGATTGTTGCTGCTGTGTGGGTCTAGCCTAGGGGCACCCCCAGTGACAGCTGTCTCTGTGCATCAGTCTGTCTGTAGTAGAGGGTGGTGATGGTTGACTGCTGCTGTGTGGGTCTAGCCTAGGGGCACCCCCAGTGGCAGCTGTCCCTGTGCATCAGTCTGTCAGTAGTAGGGGGTGGTGATGATTGACTGCTGTGTGGTCTAGCCTAGGGGCACCCCCAGTGGCAGCTGTCCCTGTGCATCAGTCTGTCAGTAGTAGGGGTGGTGATGATTGCTGCTGCTGTGTGGGTCTAGCCTAGGGGCACCCCCAGCGGCAGCTGCCCCTGTGCATCAGTTTGTCAGTAGTAGGGGTGGTGATGGTTGTTGCTGTTGTATGGTCTAGCCTAGGGGCACCCCCAGTGGCAGCTGTCCCTGTGCATCAGTCTGTCAGTAGTAGGGGTGGTGATGGTTGACTGCTCTGTGGGTCTAGCCTAGGGGCACCCCCAGTGGCAGCTGTCCCTGTGCATCAGTCTGTCAGTAGCAGGGGTGGTGATGGTTGCTGCTGTGTGGTCTAGCCTAGGGGCACCCCCAGTGGCAGCTGTCCCTGTGCATCAGTCTGTCAGTAGTAGGGGTGGCGATAATTGCTGCTGCTGTGTGGGTCTAGCCTAGGGGCACCCCCAGTGGCAGCTGTCCCTGTGCATCAGTCTGTCAGTAGTAGGGGGTGGTGATGGTTGTTGCTGTGTGGTCTAGCCTAGAGGCACCCCCAGTGGCAGCTGTCCCTGTGCATCAGTCTGTCAGTAGTAGGGGTGGTGATGATTGACTGCTGTGTGGGTCTAGCCTAGGGGCACCCCCAGTGGCAGCTGTCCCTGTGCATCAGTCTGTCAGTAGTAGGGGTGGTGATGATTGACTGCTGTGTGGGTCTAGCCTAGGGGCACCCCCAGTGGCAGCTGCCCCTGTGCATCAGTCTGTCAGTAGTAGTGGGTGGTGATGATTGTTGCTGCTGCTGTGGGTCTAGCCTAGGGGCACCCCCAGTGGCAGCTGTCCCTGTGCATCAGTCTGTCAGTAGTAGGGGTGGTGATGATTGTTGCTGCTGCTGTGTGTGGGTCTAGCCTAGGGGCACCCCCAGCGGCAGCTGCCCCTGTGCATCAGTCTCAGTAGTAGGGGGTGGTGATGATTGCTGCTGTGTGGTCTAGCCTAGGGGCACCCCCAGTGGTAGCTGTCTCTGTGCATCAGTCTGTCAGTAGTAGGGGTGGTGATGATTGCTGCTGCTGTGTGGGTCTAGCCTAGGGGCACCCCCAGTGGCAGCTGTCTCTGTGCATCAGTCTGTCAGTAGTAGGGGTGGTGATGATTGACTGCTGTGTGGGTCTAGCCTAGGGGCACCCCCAGTGGCAGCTGTCCCTGTGCATCAGTCTGTCAGTAGTAGGGGGTGGTGATGATTGCTGCTGCTGTGTGGGTCTAGCCTAGGGGCACCCCCAGTGGCAGCTGTCCCTGTGCATCAGTCTGTCAGTAGTAGTGGGTGGTGATGATTGTTGCCGCTGTGTGGGTCTAGCCTAGGGGCACCCCCAGCGGCAGCTGTCCCTGTGCATCAGTCTGTCAGTAGTAGTGGGTGGTGATGATTGTTGCTGCTGCTGTGTGTGGGTCTAGCCTATGGGCACCCCCAGCGGCAGCTGCCCCTGTGTGCGTGCGACCACCTCCCCCCTCACCTGGGCGCCCGCTGGCCACGCGTGTCCCCCTGCGACTGAGCGGAAGACGTCCGGCACGAGGCAAGCGGTGACCAGCAGCACCGTGCCCAGCCACAGCGAGAGGCTGGACAGCAGCTCGGCAAACACGCCCCGCATGCCCTGTGCCTTAAGCAGCGGCCTGCGGCGTTGCGCGCACGGCATCACACACAGACACACACAGACACACACACACACACACAGACACACACACACACAGACACACACACAGACACACGCACACACACACAGACACACACACACACACACACAGACACACACACACACAGACACACACACACACACACAGACACACACACAGACACACACACATACACACAGACACACACACACACAGACACACACACACACACACAGACACACACACAGACACACACACACAGACACACATACAGACACACACACACACACACAGACACACACATACACACAGACACACACGGCATCACACACACACACAGACACGCAGACACACACACAGACACACACACACAGACACACACACACACACAGACACACACACAGACACACACACAGACACACACACAGACACACACACGCACACACACATGCACACACACACACGCACACACACACGCATGCACGCACACAAACACACACACGGCGTCACACATACACACGCACACGCACGGCGTCACACGCGCGGTGTCACACACGCGCGGTGTCACACACACGCACGGCATCACACGCACGGTGTGTGTGTGCGTGTCTCCGTGCGCGTGTCTCCGTGTCTCCGTGCGCGTGTCTCCGTGTCTCCGTGCGCGTGTCTCCGTGTCTCCGTGTGTGTGTCTCCGTGTCTCCATGTGTCTCCGTGTGTGTGTGTCTCCGTGTCTCCGTGCGTGTGTCTCCGTGCGTGTGTCTCCGTGTCTCCGTGCGCGTATCTCCGTGTCTCCGTGCGCGTGTCTCCGTGTCTCCGTGCGCGTGTCTCCGTGTCTCCGTGTGTGTGTCTCCGTGTCTCCGTGTGCGTGTCTCCGTGTCTCCGTGTCTCCATGTCTCCGTGTGCATGTCTCCGTGTCTCCGTGTCTCCATGCGTGTGTCTCCATGTCTCCGTGTGCGTGTCTCCGTGTCTCCATGCGTGTGTCTCCGTGTCTCCATGTGCGTGTCTCCGTGTCTCCGTGCGCGTGTCTCCGTATCTCCGTGTCTCCGTGTCTCCGTGTCTCCGTGTGCGTGTCTCCGTGTCTCCGTGTCTCCGTGTGCGTGTCTCCGTGTCTCTGTGTCTCCGTGTGCGTGTCTCCGTGTCTCCGTGCGTGTGTCTCCGTGTCTCCGTGTCTCCGTGTCTCCGCGTCCCCGCGCGAGTCACCAGTGCACGCCGCCGTAGAAGAGCGAGAAGGCGACGTAGAAGATCAGCGTCCCCCACGTGACGAAGTGGTTCACCCACGTCCAGTAGCGAGTGTCCAGCGCCAGCTGGACACACGCGGGGTGGAGGGGGGGGCACAGGTGGTGCACCAGCCAGTCATCTCAGTCATCTCAGTCATCTCAGTCATCTCAGTCGTCTCAGTCATCTCAGTCGTCTCAGTCATCTCAGTCGTCTCAGTCGTCTCAGTCGTCTCAGTCGTCTCAGTCATCTCAGTCGTCTCAGTCGTCTCAGTCATCTCAGTCGTCTCAGTCGTCTCGGGCATCTCAGTCGTCTCAGTCGTCTCAGTCGTCTCAGTCATCTCAGTCATCTCAGTCGTCTCAGTCATCTCAGTCGTCTCAGTCATCTCAGTCGTCTCAGTCGTCTCAGTCATCTCAGTCATCTCAGTCATCTCAGTCGTCTCAGTCATCTCAGTCGTCTCAGTCGTCTCAGTCATCTCAGTCGTCTCAGTCATCTCAGTCGTCTCAGTCATCTCAGTCATCTCAGTCATCTCAGTCGGTCGTCTCAGTCATCTCAGTCGTCTCAGTCGTCTCAGTCATCTCAGTCGTCTCAGTCATCTCAGTCATCTCAGTCGTCTCAGTCATCTCAGTCGTCTCAGTCGTCTCAGTCGTCTCAGTCGTCTCAGTCGTCTCAGTCGTCTCAGTCATCTCAGTCATCTCAGTCGTCTCAGTCATCTCAGTCATCTCAGTCGTCTCAGTCGTCTCAGTCGTCTCAGTCATCTCAGTCGTCTCAGTCATCTCAGTCGTCTCAGTCGTCTCAGTCATCTCAGTCATCTCAGTCGTCTCAGTCGTCTCAGTCGTCTCAGTCGTCTCAGTCATCTCAGTCGTCTCAGTCATCTCAGTCATCTCAGTCGTTTCAGTCATCTCAGTCGTCTCAGTCGTCTCAGTCATCTCAGTCGTCTCAGTCGTCTCAGTCGTCTCAGTCGTCTCAGTCATCTCAGTCGTCTCAGTCGTCTCAGTCGTCTCAGTCGTCTCAGTCGTCTCAGTCGTCTCAGTCATCTCAGTCTCAGTCATCTCAGTCGTCTCAGTCGTCTCACTCGTCTCAGTCGTCTCAGTCATCTCAGTCTCAGTCATCTCAGTCATCTCAGTCGTCTCAGTCGTCTCAGTCATCTCAGTCGTCTCAGTCATCTCAGTCGTCTCAGTCGTCTCAGTCATCTCAGTCGTCTCAGTCATCTCAGTCGTCTCAGTCATCTCAGTCTCAGTCATCTCAGTCATCTCAGTCATCTCAGTCATCTCAGTCATCTCAGTCGTCTCAGTCGTCTCAGTCGTCTCAGTCATCTCAGTCGTCTCAGTCGTCTCAGTCGTCTCAGTCGTCTCAGTCATCTCAGTCGTCTCACTCGTCTCAGTCATCTCAGTCGTCTCAGTCGTCTCAGTCATCTCAGTCATCTCAGTCGTCTCAGTCATCTCAGTCGTCTCAGTCGTCTCAGTCATCTCAGTCATCTCAGTCGTCTCACTCGTCTCAGTCGTCTCAGTCGTCTCAGTCATCTCAGTCGTCTCAGTCGTCTCAGTCATCTCAGTCGTCTCAGTCATCTCAGTCTCAGTCATCTCAGTCATCTCAGTCATCTCAGTCATCTCAGTCGTCTCAGTCGTCTCAGTCGTCTCAGTCGTCTCAGTCATCTCAGTCGTCTCACTCATCTCAGTCGTCTCAGTCGTCTCAGTCATCTCAGTCATCTCAGTCATCTCAGTCGTCTCAGTCGTCTCAGTCGTCTCAGTCGTCTCACTCATCTCAGTCATCTCAGTCATCTCAGTCGTCTCAGTCATCTCAGTCGTCTCAGTCATCTCAGTCATCTCAGTCAGTCGACCCGTGGCACCACCTGGGTCTGCCCCGTGGACCTCCTGCCAGCGGGCGTTCGACACTTCACGTGATAGCCTCAAGGTGCACATGGCCTGGCACGAGCGTCGTGGTGGTGATGTCACTTCGTGGCGAATGGCGGTTGGTGTTGGTGTTGGTGTTGTTGTTGTTGTGTCTCAGCGTGGTCACCTTCAGGTTGACGGTCACCACCAGGACAGTGAACACCAAGGTGCCCAGCTCCCAGTGTCCAAACACCTGCAACGGAACGCGCGGACGCATTTCAGCCGGAGCAGACCTAGGGGAGCGAGGGGGTGGCCAGCATCGCGCCCGACCGCCTTTGTCTCTCCCTGGCGCCGGTGCGGGACTCCGCACCGGGTACACACGCGCTGGTGTACACACACACACACGCTGGTGTGCACACACACACGCGCTGGTGTACACACACACACACGCTGGTGTACACACACACACACGCTGGTGTGCACACACACACACGCTGGTGTACACACACACACACGCTGGTGTACACACACACACACGCTGGTGTGCACACACACACACGCTGGTGTACACACACACACACGCTGGTGTACACACACACACACGCTGGTGTGCACACACACACACGCTGGTGTACACACACACACACGCTGGTGTACACACACACACACGCTGGTGTGCACACACACACACGCTGGTGTACACACACACACGCTGGTGTACACACACACATGCTGGTGTACACACACACACACATGCTGGTGTAGACACACACACACACACTGGTGTACACACACACACATGCTGGTGTATACACACACACGCGCTGGTGTACACACACACACACATGCTGGTGTACACACACACACGCGCTGGTGTACACACACACACACATGCTGGTGTACACACACACACGCGCTGGTGTACACACACACACACACACGCTGGTGTACACACACACACGCTGGTGTACACACACACACACAGACATGGACTGGTGTACACACACACACACATACGCTGGTGTACACACACACACACTGGTGTACACACACACACGCTGGTGTACACACACACACACAGACATGGACTGGTGTACACACACACACACACACGCTGGTGTACACACACACACACTGGTGTACACACACACACGCTGGTGTACACACACACACACGCGCTGGTGTAGACACACACACACACGCGCTGGTGTACACACACACACACTGGTGTACACACACACACACATGCTGGTGCACACAAACACACACACGCTGGTGTGTAATACACACACACACGCTGGTGTATACACACAAACACGCTGGTGTATACACACAAACGCTGGTGTACACACACACACACGCTGGTGTACACACACACACGCTGGTGTACACACACACACACGTGCTGGTGTACACAGACACACGTGCTGGTGTACACACACACACGTGCTGGTGTACACAGACACACGTGCTGGTGTACACACACACACACCCGCTGGTGTACACACACACACGCTGGTGCACACACGCACACACCCGCTGGTGTACACACACGCTGGTGTACACACACACACACACGCTGGTGTACACACACACACCCGCTGGTGTACACACACACACCCGCTGGTGTACACACATACACACTGGTGTACACACACTTACGCTGGTGTACGCGCACACGCACGCTGGTGTACACGCACACACACACACTGGTGTACACATACACACACGCTGGTGTACACACACACACACACAGACACACAGACACACACACACACACGCACAGACACACACAGACACACACACAGACACACACACATAGACACACACACATAGACACACAGACACACACACAGACACACAAACACACAAACACACACACAGACACACACACAGACACACACACAAAGACATACACACAGACAGACACACACACACAGACACACACACACAGACACAACAACAACAACAACAACCGCCATTCGCCACTAAGTGGCGGTGACGTCACCCACGACGCTTGTGCCAGGCTATGTGCACCCTGAGGCCACGTGAAGTTGTCGAACGCCCGCTGGCAGGAGGTCACGGGGCAGACCCAGGTGCCACGGGTCGACTGACTGAGATGACTGGCTGATGCACCACCTGTGCCCCCTACTGTGCCAACCTGCTGTGCTTTAGCCACCCGGCGCTCCGCTCGCTGTTGTGAGCGTCGCTCCTTCCGCCCTCCGTTGTTGTTGGAGGGCGACTGCCTCCAACTGCCCAGTAGCATCCTTCACGAGCCTCCTCCACAGAGGCCGATCTTGACACCGCTGGTACCAGTCATCGGCAAGTCCACTCAGCTCCACGTCCTCCTGTACCACATCACTCCATCTCTTCTCTAGCCCGTGCCGCGCCCGCTTAGCCCCCTCAATCCGGCCAAACAAAAGCTGTTTCGGCATGCGGTGGCTGGGCATGCGGGCTACATGACCCAGCCATCGCAGCCTTGCCTGCCGGAGGAGCTCACCGATGGGACCCTGCCCAGATCTTTCAAGGATTTGTGAGCTCCTCACACAATCCAGTCTGGTTAAACCCAGGATGGATCGTAGGCAGGCCAGCCTAAATGTTTCTAACCGGCGAAGATGTTCCATTAGGGGGGTCCACGTTTCGCAAGCATAGAGAAGGGAGGGAATGACCGTGGCCGAGAAGACCTGAAGCTTAGTGCGGAGCGACAGACCAGGTAGCTTCCACACAGCGTTACGCAAACCGATGAAAAGATATTGCCGCTCGACTGATTCGGAGTGAGACCTCTGCTGTTAAACTGGAGCCAGTCATAAGCACACTGCCCAGGTATGGGAAACTCTCCACTCTCTCTCCACAACTGCCCCATCACCGATTGGGAGTTGTGGGGGTGGAGTGTCCGATGGTACAAAATACCCAGGCAGGTGCTTAGTTTTGGTGGGGCTGATGGTAAGGCCCCACCTCTTAGTGGCATGCTCCAGTCTCAGCAGCAGCGTCTCCAACTCCTCCTCTGACTGAGCAGCTATTACCAAGTCATCAGCATACATAACGTGGTTGAGCAATAGGGAGCCATCCCTTGACCGCACCCGGGCATCGATTAGCCTCCCATTATATCTGTACCATATGGAGATTCCCCCGGTACAGCTATTGAAGGCTTCACGAACTACGTGGTCAAAATAGATGTTAAATAATGTGGGAGCCAAAGGACATCCCTGTCGCACCCCAAGGTGTACAGGGAATGGCTCTGACTCCCGGCCACGTAGTTTTACCCGGGCCCGCTCACCATCATGAAGGTCCTTAATGATCGTGAGCAGAGGGTCAGGTACTCCAAAAGCACGAAGAACGACCCAGAGCCCAGGCCTACTGATGGTATCATAGGCCTTGACCAGGTCAATAAAGCAGAGATGTAGGTCTTGTTGGAATTCCCTACACCTCTGCTGTAGCAGACGGACAGAAAATATGGCATCTGTGCAGGACCGCCCTTTCCTGAAACCGCATTGGGGCTCCGCAAGCCTCTCCTCAGCGTGCCTGGCAAGGCGATGCTGAATAATCCTTGCCAGGGACCTTTCCCGGCACACTGAGGAGTGAGATGCCCCTGTAGTTGTTACAGTCTGTGCGGTCCCCCTTCTTAAAAGGGGGACCACCAGGGCATCCTTCCAATCCTGCGGAACCCGTCCAGTGGTCCAGACTGTTGTTATGATGTCATATAGGGCAGTCTGTGCACAAACGCCACCCTCCCTCAGCATTTTCGCTTGGGAGATCATCTCTGCCCGCTGCCTTTCCTGGTCTCAGACTCCGGATCGCCTTCAATACTTCCTCAGCAGATGGCACCTCAGCCAGCCACTCACAGGGGGTGACTTCATCCAATATTTGAGGCACCGCAGCCCAGCAGGGTCATCCTCACTTTGTGCCACGATGTTTTCCTGGCTGAGGGATTTTCCCTCCCCCAGGACCTCACAGAAATGCTCAGCAAATCTGCGAACCTGTTCCTGGGGGTCGGAAATTGGATCACCGTTTTTTCCCCTAATGATGGTAATAGGTGTGGCGCTGCAGGTTACTTTTTTGATGGAGTTAAATAGAGATTTGTGATCACGGGCCACTGAGGCAGACTCCATCTCCTCAGCAACCCGCGACCACCACCCATCCTTGCAGCGCCTCACGGCTCTCCGAACCTCCGAGCGAAGGCTGCGGTAAGCCTCCTCATTCTCTGACGTGGGATTCTGTAGCCGATGACAGTGGGCCTGTCGCTTTTTCTCAACCATCGTGAACAACTCCTCTGTCATCCAGGGTGTCTGGGGAGGTCTGGACC
>NC_046135.1:2770762-3043262 GCF_010993605.1 Petromyzon marinus | reverse complement strand
CATAGAAGGCATCTGACTCATCGGCTTTGCCTGCATCCCTCCACGGATGTTCGTCTTCGGTGGCGGCATAAGTAACCACGACCACCACTCCTCACCTCAGGTTGATGGGAAGAAGAGCCCAAAGTAGCCTGGGACTTACAGCTTCCCACACCTCACCGCCACGCTCCCACGCCCCCTTCATTCTTTTGTTCAAAAGAAGAGCCACACCCTGTTGTTTGGCAGTCTGCTGCCCCGAGTAGAGGACTGTCCACCCCTCATGGTGGCAGGAGCCAGAACCGGTCCACCGGACCTCCTGAATGCCAAAGAGATCCAGGCGGTACCGGTCCAGCTCCCGACAGAGGAGTGGCAGCCTCTCCTCCGCAGTGAGTGTTCGAACATTCCACGTGGCCATCCGTACACACACATACACACACACATACATACACACGTACACACACACATACATACACACATACACACACGTACAGACATACACACACACACACGTACACACGTATATAGACACATACATACACATAGACACAACAACAACAACCGCCATTCGCCACTAAGTGGCGGTGACGTCACGTACACACACACATACAGGTACACACACACACGGGTACACACGCAGGTACACACACACAGGTACACACACAGGTACACACACACACAGGTACACACACACACAAAGATCCCCCATATAGCCTTAACAGACTGTAGGGGCAAGTGCTGTTAGCGAGCACCTATGAAGGCCGGAACGGTACACGAGGGGGTGGGTGGCCAGCACCACGCCCGACCGCCTTTGTCTCCCTAGTGGCAATGTTTACACACCGCAGAAGGTACTCATTTGAGGCTGAGTCGACCTAGGGGAGGCCCGGGACCGGTTCAGATAATCGTCACTGGTGTTGGCCGTGAGCGGGAATCGAACCCGGGTCGCCAGGTTCATAGCGCAGCGCGCTAACCGCTACACTATCGCTCCCCACACACACACACACAGGTACACACACACAGGTACACACACACAGGTACACACACACAGGTACACACACACAGGTACACACACACACACAGGTACACACACACACACAGGTACACACACACACACAGGTACACACACACACACAGACACACACACACAGGTACACACACACACACACACAGGTACACACACACAGGTACACACACACAGGTACACACACACAGGTACACACACACAGGTACACACAGACACAGGTACCTGTAGAGGGCGGGTCGCCTCTCCAGCTGGGCCATGCTGCGCTGCTGCTCCAGCAGGCCGTAGGCCAGGATGGGCAGCGAGGTGAAGCACAGATTGTAGATGGTGAGGTAGGAGCTGTCATAGAGCGTCTAGCAGACACCACACACACACACAGATTGTAGATGGTGTGGTAGGAGCTGTCATAGAGCGTCTAGCAGACACCACACACACACACAGATTGTAGATGGTGTGGTAGGAGCTGTCATAGAGCGTCTAGCAGACACCACACACACACAGATTGTAGATGGTGTGGTAGGAGCTGTCATAGAGCGTCTACCAGACACCACACACACACACAGATTGTAGATGGTGAGGTAGGAGCTGTCATAGAGCGTCTAGCAGACACCACACACACACACAGATTGTAGATGGTGAGGTAGGAGCTGTCATAGAGCGTCTACCAGACACCACACACACACACAGATTGTAGATGGTGAGGTAGGAGCTGTCATACAGCGTCTAGCAGACACCACACACACACAGATTGTAGATGGTGAGGTAGGAGCTGTCATAGAGCGTCTACCAGACACCACACACACACAGATTGTAGATGGTGTGGTAGGAGCTGTCATAGAGCGTCTAGCAGACACCACACACACACACACACAGATTGTAGATAGTGTGGTAGGAGCTATCGTACAGCGTCTAGCAGACACCACACACACACAGATTGTAGATGGTGTGGTAGGAGCTATCGTACAGCGTCTAGCAGACACCACACACACACACACAGATTGTAGATGGTGAGGTAGGAACTGTGGTACAGCGTCTAGCAGACACCACACACACACAGATTGTAGATGGTGAGGTAGGAGCTGTCATAGAGCGTCTAGCAGACACCACACACACACACACAGATTGTAGATGGTGTGGTAGGAGCTATCGTACAGCGTCTAGCAGACACCACACACACACAGATTGTAGATGGTGAGGTAGGAGCTGTGGTACAGCGTCTAGCAGACACCACACACACACACACAGATTGTAGATGGTGAGGTAGGAGCTGTCATAGAGCGTCTAGCAGACACCACACACACACAGATTGTAGATGGTGTGGTAGGAGCTGTCATAGAGCGTCTAGCAGACACCACACACACACAGATTGTAGATGGTGAGGTAGGAGCTGTCATAGAGCGTCTAGCAGACACCACACACACACACAGATTGTAGATGGTGAGGTAGGAGCTGTCGTGCAGCGTCTAGCAGACACCACACACACACACACAGATTGTAGATGGTGTGGTAGGAGCTGTGGTACAGCGTCTAGCAGACACCACACACACACACACAGATTGTAGATGGTGAGGTCTAGGCATAGGGGTGAGGGTCTAGGCATAGAGGTGAGGCCTAGGCATAGGGGGGTGAAGTCTAGGCATAGGATGGTGAGGCCTAGGCAAAGTAGGGGGGTGAGGCCTAGGCATAGGGGTGAGGCCTAGGCAAAGTAGGGGGGTGAGGTCTAGGCATAGGGGTGAGGCCTAGGCAAAGTAGGGGGGTGAGGCCTAGGCATGGTCGGGGGGTGGTGAGTGAGGCCACTCACCTGGTGAGAGAATCCGCAGTAGAATTGGAAGAGAAACTGTGGAGTCATGAAGCAGACGTTCTGTACCCAACACATGCACAAAGACAAAGGTCCCCCATGTAGCCTCACCAGACTGCAGGGGCAAGTGCTGTTAGCGAGCAGCACCTGTGAAGGCTGCCGGCACTGTGGCACACGAGAGGGTGGGTGGCTACCAGCACCACGCCCGGCCGCCTTTGTCTCCCCAGTGGCGATGTTTACTACTTCACACCGCTACACCAGGTACTCATTTGTAGCCGAGTCGACCTAGGGGAGGCCCAGGACCGGTTCAGATAATCGTCACTGGTGTTGGCCGTCAGCGGGAATCGAACCCTGGGTCGCCAGGTTCATAGCGCAGCGTAGCGCTAACCACTGCACTACCGCTCCCCACAACTACCCACCACCACTACCATCTAAACGACCACCACCACCACTACCACAATTACCACTACGACTAACACTACCACCAACACCACCACTACCACCACTACCACCCCCCCACTACCCAGTGGGTCACTGGGTCGCAAAGACGGCGGGTAACAGCAGTGATGGCAGTAGTGGTGGTGATGGTGGTGATGGTGGTGGTGGTCCTGGTGGTGATGGTGGTGGTGGTGATGGTGGTGGTGGTGATGGTGGTGATGGTAGTGGTGGTAGTGGTGGTAGTGGTCTTGGTGGTGATGGTGGTGGTGGTGATGGTAGTGGTGGTAGTAGTGGTAGTGGTCCTGGTGGTGGTCCTGGTGGTGATGGTGGTGGTACTGGTGATGGTGGTGATGGTGGTGATGGTAGTGGTGGTAGTGGTGGTCCTGGTGGTGGTCCTGGTGGTGATGGTGGTGGTGGTGATGGTAGTGGTGGTAGTGGTGGTAGTGGTCCTGGTGGTGGTCCTGGTGGTGATGGTGGTGGTGCTGGTGATGGTGGTGATGGTGGTGATGGTAGTGGTGGTAGTGGTAGTAGTGGTGGTCGTAGTGGTGGTAGTGGTAGTAGTGGTGGTAGTAGTGGTGGTAGTGGTAGTAGTGGTGGTAGTGGTAGTAGTGGTGGTAGTGGTAGTAGTGGTAGTGGGTAATGGTGGTAGTGGTGGTAGTGGTGGTAGCCGTGGTAGTGGTAGTAGTGGTGGTAGTGGTGGTGGTAGTGGTGGTAGTAGTGGTGATGGTAGTGGTGGTAGTAGTGGTGGTGGTAGTGGTGGTAGTGGTAGTAGTAGTGGCAGTCGTGGTGGTGGTAGTGGTGGTAGTGGTGGTAGTAGTGGTAGTGGTGGTAGTAGTGGTAGTTGTAGTGGTAGTAGTGGTGATACTAGTAGTAGTGGTAGTAGTGGTAGTATTGGTAGTGGTAGTAGTAGTGGTGGTAGTGGTAGTAGTGGTGGTAGTAGTGGTAGTAGTAGTGGTAGTAGTGGTAGTAGTAGTGGTAGTAGTGGTAGTTGTAGTGGGAGTAGTAGTAGTGGTAGTAGTGATAGTTGTAGTAGTAGTGGTAGTTGTAGTGGTAGTAGTGGTGATAGTAGTAGTAGTGGTAGTAGCAGTGGAAGGAATAGTATTGGTATTAGTAGTGGTAGTAGTAGTTGTAGTGGTAGCAGTGGTAGTAGTAGTGGTAGTAGTAGTGGTAGTAGTAGTTGTAGTGGTAGTAATGGTAGTAGTGGTAGTGGTAGTAGTGGTAGTAGTGGTGGTAGTAGTAGTGGTGGTCGTAGTAGTAGTGGTCGTAGTAGTAGTGGTAGTATTAGTAGTGGAAGTAGTGGTAGTAGTAGTGGTAGTAGTAGTGGTAGTAGTAGTTGTAGTGGTAGTAGTGGTAGTAGTAGTGGTAGTAGTAGTGGTAGCAGTGGTGGTAGTGGTAGTAGTAGTGGTAGTAGTGGTAGTAGTAGTAGTGGTAGTAGTAGTGATGGTAGTAGTAGTGGTAGTAGTAGTGGTAGTAGTAGTGTTGGTAGTAGTGGTAGTAGTAGTGGTAGTAGTAGTGGTGGTAGTAGTGGTAGTAGTAGAGGTGGTAGTAGTGGTAGTAGTAGTGGTGGTAGTAGTAGTGGTAGTAGTAGTAGTGGTAGTAGTGGTGGTAGTGGTAGTAGTGGTGGTAGTGGTAGTAGTGGTAGTGGGTAATGGTGGTAGTGGTGGTAGTGGTGGTAGCCGTGGTAGTGGTAGTAGTGGTGGTAGTAGTGGTGGTAGTGGTAGTAGTAGTGGTGGTAGTAATGGCAGTAGTAGTAGAGGTGGTAGTAGTGGTAGTAGTAGTGGTAGTAGTGGTAGTAGTAGTGGTAGTAGTGGTAGTAGTAGTGGTAGTAGTACTGGTGGTAGTAGTAGTGGTAGTAGTGGTAGTGGTAGTAGTGGTAGTAGTAGTGGTAGTAGTAGTGGTAGTAGTGATAGTAGTAGTGGTAGTAGTACTGGTGGTAGTAGTAGTAGTGGTAGTAGTGGTGGTACTAGTTGTAGTACTAGTAGTGGTACTAGTACTAGTAGTAGTACTAGTGGTAGTAGTAGTACCTTGTAGAAGAAGTACTGCACCAGCTGTGCGATGCGTACGTAGTACAGGTGGTAGTAGTAGTGGTAGTAGTAGTGGTAGTAGTGGTAGTACTAGTTGTAGTACTAGTAGTGGTACTAGTACTAGTAGTAGTACTAGTGGTAGTAGTAGTACCTTGTAGAAGAAGTACTGCACCAGCTGTGCGATGCGTACGTAGTAGAGGTGGTAGTAGTGGTAGTAGTGGTAGTACTAGTTGTAGTACTAGTAGTGGTAGTACTAGTTGTAGTACTAGTAGTGGTACTAGTACTAGTGGTAGTAGTTGTAGTGGTAGTAGTGGTAGTAGTAGTGGTAGTAGTGGTACTAGTACTAGTAGTAGTAGTCTAGTAGTAGTAGTACCTTGTAGAAGAAGTACTGCACCAGCTGTGCGATGCGTATGTAGTACAGGTGGTAGTAGTAGTAGAGGTGGTAGTAGTGGTAGTAGTAGTGGTACTAGTACTAGTTGTAGTACTAGTGGTACTAGTGGTACCTTGTAGAAGAAGTACTGCACCAGCTGTGCGATGCGTACGTAGTACAGGTGGTAGTAGTAGTAGAGGTGGTAGTAGTGGTAGTAGTAGTGGTACTAGTACTAGTTGTAGTACTAGTGGTACTAGTGGTACCTTGTAGAAGAAGTACTGCACCAGCTGTGCGATGCGTACGTAGTACAGGTGGTAGTAGTGGTAGTACTAGTAGTAGTGGTACTAGTACTAGTAGTACTAGTACTAGTAGTGGTAGTACCTTGTAGAAGAAGTACTGCACCAGCTGTGCGATGCGTACGTAGTACAGGTGGTAGTAGTGGTAGTACTAGTAGTAGTAGTACTAGTAGTAGTACCTTGTAGAAGAAGTACTGCACCAGCTGTGCGATGCGTACGTAGTAGAGGTGGTAGTAGTAGTAGTGGTAGTAGTAGTAGTGGTACCTTGTAGAAGAAGTACTGCACCAGCTGTGCGATGCGTACGTAGTACAGGTGGTAGTAGTAGTAGAGGTGGTAGTAGTGGTAGTGGTACTAGTAGTGGTAGTAGTAGTAGTGGTAGTAGTGGTACCTTGTAGAAGAAGTACTGCACCAGCTGTGCGATGCGTACGTAGTACAGGTGGTGGTAGTGGTAGTAGTGGTAGTACTAGTTGTAGTACTAGTAGTGGTACTAGTACTAGTGGTAGTACTAGTACTAGTAGTGGCACCTTGTAGAAGAAGTACTGCACCAGCTGTGCGATGCGTACGTAGTAGAGGTGGTAGTAGTAGTAGTAGTGGTACTAGTACTAGTAGTAGTACTAGTAGTGGTACTAATACTAGTAGTACTAGTGGTACTAGTGGTAGTACCTTGTAGAAGAAGTACTGCACCAGCTGTGCGATGCGTACGTAGTACAGGTGGTAGTAGTAGTAGTACTAGTAGTAGTAGTACTAGTAGTAG
Source organism: Petromyzon marinus (assembly GCF_010993605.1). Classification (NCBI taxonomy): domain Eukaryota; kingdom Metazoa; phylum Chordata; class Hyperoartia; order Petromyzontiformes; family Petromyzontidae; genus Petromyzon; species Petromyzon marinus. The sequence continues at coordinate 3,036,588 of NC_046135.1, read as the reverse complement.
TGGTAGTAGTGGTACCTTGTAGAAGAAGTACTGCACCAGCTGTGCGATGCGTACGTAGTACAGGTGGTAGTAGTAGTAGAGGTGGTAGTACTAGTTGTAGTACTAGTAGTGGTACTAGTACTAGTGGTACTAGTACTAGTAGTAGTAGTACTAGTACTAGTAGTACCTTGTAGAAGAAGTACTGCACCAGCTGTGCGATGCGTACGTAGTACAGGTGGTAGTAGTAGTAGTAGTACTAGTTGTAGTACTAGTAGTAGTGGTACTAGTACTAGTGGTAGTAGTAGTACCTTGTAGAAGAAGTACTGCACCAGCTGTGCGATGCGTACGTAGTAGAGGTGGTGGTAGTAGTAGTAGTGGTAGTACTAGTTGTAGTACTAGTAGTGGTACTAGTACTAGTGGTAGTAGTACCTTGTAGAAGAAGTACTGCACCAGCTGTGCGATGCGTACGTAGTACAGGTGGTAGTAGTGGTAGTGGTAGTAGTGGTAGTAGTGGTAGTAGTAGTGGTACTAATACTAGTAGTAGTAGTGGTAGTAGTACCTTGTAGAAGAAGTACTGCACCAGCTGTGCGATGCGTACGTAGTACAGGTGGTAGTAGTGGTAGTGGTAGTAGTGGTAGTAGTGGTAGTAGTAGTACCTTGTAGAAGAAGTACTGCACCAGCTGTGCGATGCGTACGTAGTACAGGTGGTAGTAGTGGTGGTAGTAGTAGTGGTAGTAGTAGTGGTACTAGTACTAGTAGTAGTACTAGTGGTAGTAGTAGTACCTTGTAGAAGAAGTACTGCACCAGCTGTGCGATGCGTACGTAGTACAGGTGGTAGTAGTGGTAGTACTAGTACTAGTAGTACTAGTAGTAGTACCTTGTAGAAGAAGTACTGCACCAGCTGTGCGATGCGTACGTAGTACAGGTGGTAGTAGTAGTGGTAGTAGTAGTGGTAGTAGTAGTAGTACTAGTGGTAGTAGTAGTACCTTGTAGAAGAAGTACTGCACCAGCTGTGCGATGCGTACGTAGTACAGGTGGTAGTAGTGGTAGTAGTGGTAGTACTAGTTGTAGTACTAGTAGTAGTACTAGTGGTAGTAGTACCTTGTAGAAGAAGTACTGCACCAGCTGTGCGATGCGTACGTAGTACAGGTGGTAGTAGTAGTGGTAGTAGTAGTGGTAGTAGTAGTAGTACTAGTGGTAGTAGTAGTACCTTGTAGAAGAAGTACTGCACCAGCTGTGCGATGCGTACGTAGTACAGGTGGTAGTAGTGGTAGTACTAGTAGTAGTGGTACTAGTACTAGTGGTAGTAGTACCTTGTAGAAGAAGTACTGCACCAGCTGTGCGATGCGTACGTAGTACAGGTGGTAGTAGTGGTAGTACTAGTAGTAGTGGTACTAGTACTAGTGGTAGTAGTACCTTGTAGAAGAAGTACTGCACCAGCTGTGCGATGCGTACGTAGTACAGGTGGTAGTAGTAGTGGTAGTACTAGTACTAGTAGTACTAGTAGTAGTACTAGTGGTAGTAGTACCTTGTAGAAGAAGTACTGCACCAGCTGTGCGATGCGTACGTAGTACAGGTGGTAGTACTAGTAGTGGTACTAGTACTAGTAGTGGTACTAGTACTAGTGGTAGTAGTACCTTGTAGAAGAAGTACTGCACCAGCTGTGCGATGCGTACGTAGTACAGGTGGTAGTAGTAGTGGTACTAGTACTAGTAGTGGTACTAGTGGTAGTAGTACCTTGTAGAAGAAGTACTGCACCAGCTGTGCGATGCGTACGTAGTACAGGTGGTGGTAGTACTAGTAGTGGTAGTGGTAGTAGTAGTAGTACTAGTGGTAGTAGTAGTAGTGGTAGTAGTAGTGGTAGTAGTAGTAGTACTAGTGGTAGTAGTAGTAGTGGTAGTACTAGTTGTAGTACTAGTAGTGGTACTAGTACTAGTGGTAGTAGTACCTTGTAGAAGAAGTACTGCACCAGCTGTGCGATGCGTACGTAGTACAGGTGGTAGTAGTAGTAGTAGTGGTAGTACTAGTAGTAGTACCTTGTAGAAGAAGTACTGCACCAGCTGTGCGATGCGTACGTAGTACAGGTGGTAGTAGTAGTAGTGGTACCTTGTAGAAGAAGTACTGCACCAGCTGTGCGATGCGTACGTAGTACAGGTGGTGGTAGTAGTACTAGTAGTACTAGTTGTAGTACTAGTAGTACTAGTAGTAGTAGTAGTGGTACCTTGTAGAAGAAGTACTGCACCAGCTGTGCGATGCGTACGTAGTACAGGTGGTAGTAGTAGTAGTGGTACCTTGTAGAAGAAGTACTGCACCAGCTGTGCGATGCGTACGTAGTACAGGTGGTAGTAGTAGTAGTGGTACCTTGTAGAAGAAGTACTGCACCAGCTGTGCGATGCGTACGTAGTACAGGTGGTAGTAGTAGTAGTGGTACCTTGTAGAAGAAGTACTGCACCAGCTGTGCGATGCGTACGTAGTACAGGTGGTGGTAGTAGTAGTACTAGTAGTACTAGTTGTAGTACTAGTAGTACTAGTAGTAGTAGTAGTGGTACCTTGTAGAAGAAGTACTGCACCAGCTGTGCGATGCGTACGTAGTACAGGTGGTAGTAGTAGTGGTAGTACTAGTTGTAGTACTAGTAGTGGTACTAGTACTAGTAGTAGTGGTAGTAGTGGTACCTTGTAGAAGAAGTACTGCACCAGCTGTGCGATGCGTACGTAGTAGAGGTGGTAGTAGTAGTGGTAGTACTAGTTGTAGTACTAGTAGTAGTACTAGTAGTGGTAGTAGTGGTACCTTGTAGAAGAAGTACTGCACCAGCTGTGCGATGCGTACGTAGTAGAGGTGGTGGTAGTAATAGTAGTGGTAGTACTAGTGGTACTAGTGGTAGTAGTGGTACCTTGTAGAAGAAGTACTGCACCAGCTGTGCGATGCGTACGTAGTACAGGTGGTAGTAGTAGTAGTAGTGGTAGTAGTGGTAGTAGTAGTGGTACTAATACTAGTAGTACTAGTGGTAGTAGTAGTACCTTGTAGAAGAAGTACTGCACCAGCTGTGCGATGCGTACGTAGTACAGGTGGCCGTGCACCAGGAGGAGACGCGGCAGGCAGCGGAAACGCGGCAAGGCAAAGTCGCTGTTACGTGCAGCCTGGCGTCCCTCCGCTCCCAGAATCCCTACACACACACATACGTACACACACATACACACACACGCACACACACACACGTACACACACACATGCACACACGCACACACACACGCGCACACACACACGCGTACACACACACACACGTACACTCACACACGCACAGACACACACGTACACTCACACACGCATACACACGCACGTACACTCACACACACATACACACATGCACACATGCACACACACATGCACATACACACACATACACACACATACACACACACACACGTACACACACACACGTACACATACACACATACACGTACACACACACACACGTACACACACACACATACACACACACACACATACCCACACACGCACGTACACACACACACGCACGTACACACACACACAGACGCGCACACACACACACACGTACACACATACACACGCACGTACACACACACACACGCACGTACACACACACGTACACACACACTCACACACGTACACACACGCACACACACGCACGTACACACACACAGACGCACACACACACTCACACACGCACACTCACACACACACACGCACACGCGCACACACACGCACGCACACACGCACGTACACACACACAGACGCACACACACGCATGCATACACACAGACACACAAAGATCAAAGACAAAGATCCCCCGTGTAGCCTTAACAGACTGTAGGGGCAAGTGCTGTTAGCGAGCACCTATGAAGGCCGGAACGGCACACGAGGGGGTGGGTGGCCAGCACCACGCCCGACCGCCTTTGTCTCCCCAGTGGCGACGTTTTTTTTTTACCCACCGCACCAGGTACTCATTTGAGGCTGAGTCGACCTTGGGGAGGCCCGGGACCGGTTCAGATAATCGTCACCGGTGGTGTTGGCCGTGAGCGGGAATCGAACCCGGGTCGCCGGGGTTCATAGCGCAGCGTAGCGCTAACCGCTACACTACTGCTCCCCACTACATACACACATACACACACACACACGCAAGCACACACACACGCAAACACACACACACGCACGCACACGCACACACACACACGCACACACACACACACGCACACACACACGCACGCATACACACACACACACACACGCACACACACACATGCACACACACACGCACACACACACACATGCACACACACACGCACACACACACACACGCACGTACAAACACAGACGTGCACGCACACAAAAGCACAAACACGCCACAGGCAGTCACACGCACATTGGAGATACACAGAGAGAGAGAGAGATGTTGTGTACTGCGTGTACCCCATTGCCTCCACCCGGTTTAACCCCGTGCCCCCCCCCCGTGCCCCCACCCCCCCCCCGTGCCCCCCCCCCCGTGCCCCCACCCCCCCCGTGCCCCCACCCCCCCCGTGCCCCCCCCGTGCCCCCCCCCCCCTGCCCACCGATGCCCACGTGCGCCTCCTGGATCATGCTGACGTCGTTGGCTCCGTCGCCGATGGCCAACGTGATGGGGCTGCCTGGCAGCGCCTTCACCAGCCGCACCACCTGGGGGGGGGGGGGGGTCACGTGAGGGAGTCACGTGGGGGGGGGTCACGTGGGGGGACACACACACACACACGGTGACACACACACACGGTGACACACACACACACGGGGACACACACACACACACACGGTGACACACACACACGGGGACACACACACACACACACGGTGACACACACACACACACACGGTGACACACACACACGGGGACACACACACACACACGGGGACACACACACACACACACGGTGACACACACACACGGTGACACACACACACGGTGACACACACACACACGGGGACACACACACACACACACGGTGACACACACACACGGTGACACACACACACGGTGACACACACACACACGGTGACACACGCACACACGGTGACACACACACACGGGGACACACGCACACACGGTGACACACACACACACAGTGACACACACACACACACGGTGACACAAACACACACGGTGACACACACACACACGGTGACACACACACACACACGGTGACACACACACACACACACGGTGACACACACACACACGGTGACACACACACACACACGGGGACACACACGGGGACACACGCACACACACACGGTGAAACACACACGGGGACACACACACACACACGGTGACACACACACACAGTGACACACACATACACGGTGACACACACACACACGGTGACACACACACACACGGGGACACACACACACACACGGTGACACACACACACACGGACACACACACACACGGGGACACACACACACACACGGTGACACACACACACAGACACACACGGTGACATACACACACGGGGACACACACACACACACACACGGACACACACGGTGACATACACACACGGGGACACATGCACAGGGTGACACACACGCACAGGGTGACACACACACACACACGGTGACACACACACACACGGTGACACACACACACACACGGTGACACACACACACACACGGGGACACACACACACACGGTGACACACACACACACGGACACAAACACACACGGACACACACGGTGACACACAGAGACAACCATATCTCCTTTAGTACAATCATGGGTTTGTATGAACAGTGCCAATACCCAGCGTCTCCCCCCCCCCATCCTCTCTGCCCCCCTACCCACCCCCCTCCCCGCGTCGTCTCCGACCCCCCCCACACCCCCTGCCCCCCCCCCCCCCCGGCACCTCGGCCTTCTGCAGGGGCGCGAGTCGGCAGCAGAGGACGGAGCGGCAGGCCTGCACCAGCAGGCGCAGGGCACGCCGGTGGTGGTGGTGGCCCAGCAGCACGGAGAGTTGGGAGCCCGACACCACCAAGGAGAAGTCTCCCACGGGCACACACGAAGCCCTGGGGGGGTGGGACAGAGCGTGGGGGGGGGGGGGTGGGACAGAGCGTGGGGGGGTGAGACGGAGCGTGGGGGGGTGAGTCTAGTGGCCTCACAGCGAGAAGGGGCCTTGGGTTTGATTCCCAGAAGCGGGTGCCTTTCTGAGTGCGGAGATGGTGCGTTCTCTCTCTCCCTGTTCTATGTATGATCTCCCCCTGTTCTATATAGTCAGCGGAGTTTGTATGATCTCCCCCTGTTCTGCAGAGTGAGTGGAGTTTGTATGATCTCCCCCTGTTCTGCAGAGTGAGTGGAGTTTGTATGATCTCCCCCTGTTCTGCAGAGTGAGTGGAGTTTGTATGATCTCCCCCTGTTCTATATAGTCAGTGGAGTTTGTATGATCTCCCCCTGTTCTACAGAGTGAGTGAGTGGAGTTTGTATGATCTCCCCCTGTTCTACAGAGTGAGTGGAGTTTGTGTGATGTCCCCCTGTCCTACAGAGTGAGTGAGTGGAGTTTGTATGATCTCCCCCTGTTCTACAGAGTGAGTGAGTGGAGTTTGTATGATTTCCCCCTCTTCTACAGAGTGAGTGGAGTTTGTATGATCTCCCCCTGTTCGACAGAGTGAGTGGAGTTTGTGTGATCTCCCCCTGTTCTACAGAGTGAGTGGAGTTTGTGTGATCTCCCCCTGTTCTACAGAGTGAGTGGAGTTTGTGTGATCTCCCCCTGTTCTACAGAGAGAGTGTGTGGAGTTTGTATGATCTCCCCCTGATCTACAGAGGGAGTGGAGTTTGTGTGATCTCCCCCTGTTCTACAGAGTGAGTGAGTGGAGTTTGTGTGATCTCCCCCTGTTCTACAGAGTGAGTGGAGTTTGTATGATCTCCCCCTGTTCTACATAGTGAGTGGAGTTTGTATGATCTCCCCCTGTTCTACAGAGTGAGTGGAGTTTGTATGATCTCCTCCTGTTCTACAGAGTGAGTGGAGTTTGTATGATCTCCCCCTGTTCTACAGAGTGAGTGAGTGGAGTTTGTGTGATCTCTCCCTGTTCTACAGAGTGAGTGGCGTTTGTATGATCTCCCCATGTTCTACAGAGTGAGTGGAGTTTGTATGATCTCCCCCTGTTCTACAGAGTGAGTGGAGTTTGTATGATCTCCCCCTGTTCTACAGAGTGAGTGGAGTTTGTATGATCTCCCCCTGTTCTACAGAGTGAGTGAGTGGAGTTTGTGTGATCTCTCCCTGTTCTACAGAGTGAGTGGAGTTTGTATTATCTCCCCCTGTTCTACAGAGTGAGTGGAGTTTGTATGATCTCCCCCTGTTCTACAGAGTGAGTGGAGTTTGTATGATCTCCCCCTGTTCTACAGAGTGAGTGGAGTTTGTATGATCTCCCCCTGTTCTACAGAGTGAGTGAGTGGAGTTTGTGTGATCTCTCCCTGTTCTACAGAGTGAGTGGAGTTTGTATGATCTCCCCCTGTTCTACAAAGTGAGTGAGTGGAGTTTGTATGATCTCCCCCTGTTCTACAGGGTGAGTGGAGTTTGTATGATCTCCCCCTGTTCTACAGAGTGAGTGGAGTTTGTGTGATCTCATCCTGTTCTACAGAGTGAGTGTGTGGAGTTTGTATGATCTCCCCCTGTTCTACAGAGTGAGTGGAGTTTGTGTGATCTCCCCCTGTTCTACAGAGTGAGTGGAGATTGTGTGATCTCCCCCTGTTCTACAGAGTGAGTGGAGTTTCTATGATCTCCCCCTGTTCTACAGAGTGAGTGGAGTTTGTGTGATCTCCCCCTGTTCTACAGAGTGAGTGGAGTTTGTATGATCTCCCCCTGTTCTACAGAGTGAGTGAGTGGAGTTTGTGTGATCTCCCCCTGTTCTACAGAGTGAGTGGAGTTTGTGTGATCTCCCTCTGTTCTACAGAGTGAGTGGAGTTTGTGTGATCTCCCCCTGTTCTACAGAGTGAGTGGAGTTTGTATGATCTCCCCCTGTTCTACAGAGTGAGTGAGTGGAGTTTGTGTGATCTCTCCCTGTTCTACAGAGTGAGTGAGTGGAGTTTGTGTGATCTCCCCTCTGTTCTACAGAGTGAGTGGAGTTTGTGTGATCTCCCCCTGTTCTACAGTGAGAGTGGAGTTTGTGTGATCTCCCTCTGTTCTACAGAGTGAGTGGAGTTTGTGTGATCTCCCCCTGTTCTACAGAGTGAGTGTAGTTTGTGTGATCTCCCCCTGTTCTACAGTGAGTGAGTGGAGTTTGTATGATCTCCCCCTGTTCTACAGAGTGAGTGGAGTTTGTGTGATCTCCCCCTGTTCTACAGAGTGAGTGAGTGGAGTTTGTGTGATCTCCCCCTGTTCTACAAAGTGAGTAGAGTTTGTATGATCTCCCCCTGCTCTACAGAGTGAGTGAGTGGAGTTTGTGTGATCTCCCCCTGTTCTACAGAGTGAGTGGAGTTTGTATGATCTCCCCCTGTTCTACAGAGTGAGTGAGTGGAGTTTGTATGATCTCCCCCTGTTCTACAGAGTGAGTGGAGTTTGTGTGATCTCCCACTGTTCTACAGAGTGAGTGGAGTTTGTGTGATCTCCCCCTGTTCTACAGAGTGAGTGGAGTTTGTATGATCTCCCCCTGTTCTACAGAGTGAGTGAGTGGAGTTTGTGTGATCTCCCCCTGTTCTACAGAGTGAGTGGAGTTTGTGTGATCTCCCTCTGTTCTACAGAGTGAGTGGAGTTTGTGTGATCTCCCCCTGTTCTACAGAGTGAGTGGAGTTTGTATGATCTCCCCCTGTTCTACAGAGTGAGTGAGTGGAGTTTGTGTGATCTCTCCCTGTTCTACAGAGTGAGTGAGTGGAGTTTGTGTGATCTCCCTCTGTTCTACAGAGTGAGTGGAGTTTGTGTGATCTCCCCCTGTTCTACAGTGAGAGTGGAGTTTGTGTGATCTCCCTCTGTTCTACAGAGTGAGTGGAGTTTGTGTGATCTCCCCCTGTTCTACAGAGTGAGTGTAGTTTGTGTGATCTCCCCCTGTTCTACAGTGAGTGAGTGGAGTTTGTATGATCTCCCCCTGTTCTACAGAGTGAGTGGAGTTTGTGTGATCTCCTCCTGTTCTACAGAGTGAGTGAGTGGAGTTTGTGTGATCTCCCCCTGTTCTACAAAGTGAGTAGAGTTTGTATGATCTCCCCCTGCTCTACAGAGTGAGTGAGTGGAGTTTGTGTGATCTCCCCCTGTTCTACAGAGTGAGTGGAGTTTGTATGATCTCCCCCTGTTCTACAGAGTGAGTGAGTGGAGTTTGTATGATCTCCCCCTGTTCTACAGAGTGAGTGGAGTTTGTGTGATCTCCCACTGTTCTACAGAGTGAGTGGAGTTTGTGTGATCTCCCCCTGTTCTACAGAGTGAGTGGAGTTTGTATGATCTCCCCCTGTTCTACAGAGTGAGTGGAGTTTGTATTATCTCCCCCTGTTCTACAGAGTGAGTGAGTGGAGTTTGTATGATCTCCCCCTGTTCTTCAGAGTGAGTGAGTGGGGTTTGTATGATCTCCCCCTGTTCTACACAGTGAGTGAGTGGAGTTTGTATGATCTCCCCCTGTTCTTCAGAGTGAGTGAGTGGAGTTTGTATGATCTCCCCCTGTTCTACACAGTGAGTGAGTGGAGTTTGTATGACCTCCCCCTGTTCTACAGAGTATGTGGAGTTTGTGTGATCTCCCCCTGTTCTACAGAGTGAGTGGAGTTTGTGTGATCTCCCCCTGTTCTACAGAGTGAGTGGAGTTTCTATGATCTCCCCCTGTTCTACAGAGTGAGTGGAGTTTGTGTGATCTCCCCCTGTTCAACAGAGTGAGTGAGTGGAGTTTGTATGATCTCCCCCTATTCTTCAGAGTGAGTGAGTGGAGTTTGTATGATCTCCCCCTGTTCTACAGAGTGAGTGAGTGGAGTTTGTGTGATCTCCTTCTGTTCTACAGAGTGAGTGGAGTTTGTGTGATCTCCCCCTGTTCTACAGAGTGAGTGGAGTTTGTGTGATCTCCCCCTGTTCTACATAGTGAGTGAGTGGAGTTTGTGTGATCTCAGAGAGAGTGAGTGGAGTTTGTATGATCTCCCCCTGTTCTACAGAGTGAGTGGAGTTTGTATGATCTCCCCCTGTTCTACAGAGTGAGTGAGTGGAGTTTGTATGATCTCCCCCTGTTCTTTAGAGTGAGTGAGTGGAGTTTGTATGATCTCCCCCTGTTCTACACAGTGAGTGAGTGGAGTTTGTATGATCTCCCCCTGTTCTTCAGAGTGAGTGAGTGGAGTTTGTATGATCTCCCCCTGTTCTACAGAGTGAGTGGCGTTTGTATGATCTCCCCCTGTTCTACTGAGTGAGTGAGTGGAGTTTGTATGATCTCCCCCTGTTCTACAGAGTGAGTGGAGTTTGTATGATCTCCCCCTGTTCTACAGAGTGAGAGTGAGTGGAGTTTGTATGATCTCCCCCTGTTCTACAGAGTGAGAGTGAGTGGAGTTTGTGTGATCTCCCCCTGTTCTACAGAGTGAGAGTGAGTGGAGTTTGTATGATCTCCCCCTGTTCTAGTGAGAGAGTGTTTGTGAGTGTTTGTGATAGTGAGTGAGTGAGAGTGATAGTGTGAGTGAGAGTATTTGTAAGTGTCTGTGATAGTGAGTGTGAGTGAGTGAGAGTGTGAGTGCGAGTGAGAGTGTTTGTGAGTCTGCGCGAGTGTTTGTGAATGTTTGTGAGTGTCTGTGATAGTGAGTGAGAGTGTTTGTGAGTGTCTGTGATAGTGAGTGAGAGTGAGAGTGTTTGTGAGTGTCTGTGATAGTGAGTGAGAGTGTGAGTGCGAGTGAGAGTGTTTGTGAGTCTGCGCGAGTGTTTGTGAATGTTTGTGAGTGTCTGTGATAGTGAGTGCTAGTGAGAGTGTTTGTGAGTGTCTGTGATAGTGAGTGAGAGTGTTTGTGAGTGTCTGTGATAGTGAGTGTGAGTGAGAGTGTTTGTGAGTGTCTGTGATAGTGAGTGAGAGTGTTTGTGAGTGTCTGTGATAGTGAGTGTGAGTGAGAGTGTTTGTGAGTGTCTGTGATAGTGAGTGAGAGTGTTTGTGAGTGTCTGTGATAGTGAGTGAGAGTGAGCGTGTTTGTGAGTGTCTGTGATAGTGAGTGTGAGTGATAGTGTGAGTGTCTGTGATAGTGAGTGTGAGTGAGAGTGTTTGTGAGTGTCTGTGATAGTGAGTGTGAGTGAGAGTGTTTGTGAGTGTCTGTAATAGTGAGTGTGAGTGAGAGTGTTTGTGAGTGTCTGTGATATTGAGTGTGAGTGTTTGTGAGTGTCTGTGATAGTGAGTGTGAGTGAGAGTGTTTGTGAGTGTCTGTGATATTGAGTGTGAGTGAGAGTGTTTGTGAGTGTCTGTGATAGTGAGTGTGAGTGAGAGTGTTTGTGAGTGTCTGTGATATTGAGTGTGAGTGTTTGTGAGTGTCTGTGATAGTGAGTGATAGTGTGAGTGAGAGTGTTTGTGAGTGTCTGTGATAGTGAGTGTGAGTGTTTGTGAGTGTCTGTGATAGTGAGTGTGAGTGATAGTGTGAGTGTGAGTGTTTGTGAGTGTCTGTGATAGTGAGTGAGAGTGTGAGTGAGAGTGTTTGTGAGTGTCTGTGATAGTGAGTGCTAGTGAGAGTGTTTGTGAGTGTCTGTGATAGTGAGTGCTAGTGAGAGTGTTTGTAAGTGTCTGTGATAGTGAGTGAGAGTGTTTGTGAGTGTCTGTGATAGTGAGTGTGAGTGTGTGAGTGAGAGTGTTTGTGAGTGAGAGTGTTTGTGTTTGTGAGAGTGTTTGTGAGTGAGAGTGAGAGTGTTTGTGAGTGTGAGTGAGTGAGAGTGTTTGTGAGTGAGAGTTAGAGTGTTTGTGAGCGTGAGTGAGAGTGTTTGTGTTTGTGAGAGTGTTTGTGAGAGCGAGAGTGTTTGTGAGCGTGAGTGAGAGTGTTTGTGAGAGTGTTTGTGAGCGTGAGTGATAGTGTGAGTGAGAGTGTTTGTGAGTGAGAGTGTTTGTGAGTGAGAGTGAGAGTGTTCGTGAGTGAGAGTGTTTGTGAGCGTGAGTGAGAGTGTTTGTGAGCGTGAGTGAGAGTGTTTGTGTTTGTGAGAGTGTTTGTGAGCGTGAGTGAGAGTGTGAGTGAGTGAGAGTGTTTGTGTTTGTGAGAGTGTTTGTGAGAGTGTTTGTGTTTGTGAGAGTGTTTGTGAGAGTGTTTGTGATAGTGAGTGAGAGTGTTTGTGTTTGTGAGAGTGTTTGTGAGAGTGTTTGTGAGAGTGTTTGTGAGTGAGAGTGTTTGTGAGAGTGTTTGTGTTTGTGTTTGTGAGAGTGTTTGTGAGTGTGAGTAAGAGTGTTTGTGAGTGAGAGTGTTTGTGTTTGTGAGAGTGTTTGTGAGTGAGAGTGTTTGTGAGTGAGAGTGTTTGTGAGAGTGTTGTTTGTGTTTGTGAGAGTGTTTGTGAGTGTGAGTGAGAGTGTTTGTGAGTGAGAGTGTTTGTGAGTGTGAGTGAGAGTGTGAGTGTTTGTGAGTGTGAGTGAGAGTGTTTGTGAGTGTGAGTGTTTGTGTTTGTGAGTGAGAGTGTTTGTGAGAGTGTTTGTGTTTGTGAGAGTGTTTGTGAGAGTGTTTGTGTTTGTGAGAGTGTTTGTGAGTGTCTGTGATAGTGAGTGAGAGTGTTTGTGAGTGTGAGTGTTTGTGAGTGAGAGTGTTTGTGTTTGTGAGAGTGTTTGTGAGTGTGAGTGAGAGTGTGAGTGAGTGAGAGTGTTTGTGAGAGTGTTTGTGAGTGTGAGTAAGAGTGTTTGTGAGTGAGAGTGTTTGTGTTTGTGAGAGTGTTTGTGAGTGAGAGTGTTTGTGAGTGAGAGTGTTTGTGAGAGTGTTGTTTGTGTTTGTGAGAGTGTTTGTGAGTGTGAGTGAGAGTGTTTGTGAGTGTGAGTGTTTGTGTTTGTGAGTGAGAGTGTTTGTGAGAGTGTTTGTGAGTGTGAGTGAGAGTGTTTGTGAGTGTGAGTGTTTGTGTTTGTGAGTGAGAGTGTTTGTGAGAGTGTTTGTGTTTGTGAGAGTGTTTGTGAGAGTGTTTGTGTTTGTGAGAGTGTTTGTGAGTGTCTGTGATAGTGAGTGAGAGTGTTTGTGAGTGTGAGTGTTTATCAGTGAGAGTGTTTGTGTTTGTGAGAGTGTTTGTGAGTGTGAGTGAGAGTGTGAGTGAGTGAGAGTGTTTGTGAGAGTGTTTGTGAGTGTCAGTGAGAGTGTTTGTGAGTGAGAGTGTTTGTGTTTGTGAGAGTGTTTGTGAGTGAGAGTGTTTGTGAGTGAGAGTGTTTGTGAGAGTGTTGTTTGTGTTTGTGAGAGTGTTTGTGAGTGTGAGTGAGAGTGTTTGTGAGTGTGAGTGTTTGTGTGTGTGAGTGAGAGTGTTTGTGAGAGTGTTTGTGAGCGTGAGTGAGAGTGTTTGTGAGTGTGAGTGTTTGTGTTTGTGAGTGAGAGTGTTTGTGAGAGTGTTTGTGTTTGTGAGAGTGTTTGTGAGAGTGTTTGTGTTTGTGAGAGTGTTTGTGAGTGTCTGTGATAGTGAGTGAGAGTGTTTGTGAGTGTGAGTGTTTATCAGTGAGAGTGTTTGTGTTTGTGAGAGTGTTTGTGAGTGTGAGTGAGAGTGTGAGTGAGTGAGAGTGTTTGTGTTTGTGAGAGTGTTTGTGAGCGTGCGTGAGAGTGTTTGTGAGCGTGTTTGTGAGCGTGTTTGTGAGAGTGTTTGTGAGTGAGAGTGTTTGTGAGCGTGTTTGTGAGCGTGCGTGAGAGTGTTTGTGAGAGTGTTTCGTGAGCGTGCGTGCGACACTCCCTCCGTACTGTGCTATGAGCCGTGCAAGTTGCCCAGCGTAGTCGCTCCCCTCCTCCCCCCTCCCCCTCCTCCCCCCGCTCCTCCCCCCCCTCCCCCCCCCGCTCCACCTCCCCCACGTGTCCCGTGGCGGTGACTGTGGCGGGGGAGCGTCCCAGCGAGAGCAGCGTGGTGGACGGGGAGAAGAGGCCGCAGGCGTAGCCCACGTTCACGGCCGTCTCCATCTTGTCCCCCGTGAGCACCCAGACAGAGACGCCGGCGTCGCGCAGGGAAGCCATGGCCTCCACCACGCCCTCCTGTAGCCTGCTCGGACGTGGTGGTGGGTGGGGTGGGGTTAGTGGGGGGGTGGGGGGTTAGTGGGGGGGTGGGTTAGTGGGGGGGTGGGTTAGTGGGGGGGTGGGTTAGTGGGGGGGTGGGTGGGTGAGTGAGTGAGTGGGTGGGTGGGTGAGTGGGTGGGTGGGTGGGTGGGTGGGTGAGTGGGTTAGTGGATGGGTGAGTGGGTGGGTGAGTGGGTTAGTGGGTGGGTTAGTGGGTGGGTGAGTGAGTGGGTGGGTGGGTGAGTGAGTGGGTGAGTGAGTGGGTGAGTGAGTGGGTGAGTGGGTTAGTGAGTGGGTTAGTGGGTGAGTGGGTTAGTGGATGGGTGGGTGAGTGGGTTAGTGGGTGGGTGAGTGAGTGGGTGGGTGAGTGAGTGGATGGGTGGGTGGGTGGGTGAGTGGGTGGGTGAGTGGGTGGGTGAGTGAGTGAGTGGGTGGGTGAGTGGGTGGGTGGGTGGGTGAGTGGGTGGGTGGGTGGGTGAGTGGGTGGGTGGGTGGGTGAGTGGGTGGGTGGGTGGGTGAGTGGGTGGGTGAGTGGGTTCTTGAATAGGTGAGTGAGAGAGTGTGTGTATGAGTGTGAGTAGGTAAGTGTGCGAGTGAGTGAGTAGGCGAGTGAATAGGCGAGCGAGCGAGTGAGTAGGTGAGTGAGCAAGTGAGTGTCCGTGTGGGCGAGTGAGAGAGTGTGTGTATGAGTGTGAGAGTGAGTGAGTAGGTGAGTGAGCGAGTGAGTGTCTGAGTGAGCGAGTGAAAGAGTGTGTGTATGAGTGTGCGAGTGAGTGAGTAGGTGAGTGAGTGAGTGAGTGTCCGTGTGGACGAGTGAGAGAGTGCGTGTATGAGTGTGAGAGTGAGTGAGTAGGTGAGTGAGCGAGTGAGTGTCTGAGTGAGCGAGTGAAAGAGTGTGTGTATGAGTGTGCGAGTGAGTGAGTAGGTGAGTGAGCGAGTGAGTGTCTGAGTGAGCGAGTGAGAGAGTGCGTGTATGAGTGTGAGAGTGAGTGAGTAGGTGAGTGAGCGAGTGAGTGTCTGAGTGAGCGAGTGAAAGAGTGTGTGTATGAGTGTGCGAGTGAGTAGGCGAGTGAGTGAGTGTTTGAGTGAGAGAGTGTGCGCATGAGTGTGCGAGTGAGTGAGTAGGTGAGTGAGCGAGTGAGTGTCCGTGTGGGCGAGTGAAAGAGTGTGTGTATGAGTGTGCGAGTGAGTAGGCGAGTGAGTGAGTGTTTGAGTGAGAGAGTGTGTGTATGAGTGTGCGAGTGAGTGAGTAGGTGAGTGAGCGAGTGAGTGTCTGAGTGAGCGAGTGAGAGAGTGCGTGTATGAGTGTGAGAGTGAGTGAGTAGGTGAGTGAGCGAGTGAGTGTCTGAGTGAGCGAGTGAAAGAGTGTGTGTATGAGTGTGCGAGTGAGTAGGCGAGTGAGTGAGTGTTTGAGTGAGAGAGTGTGTGTATGAGTGTGCGAGTGAGTGAGTAGGTGAGTGAGTGAGTGTCCGTGTGGGCGAGTGAAAGAGTGTGCGTATGAGTGTGCGAGTGAGTAGGCGAGTGAGTGAGTGTTTGAGTGAGAGAGTGTGTGTATGAGTGAGTGAGTAGGTGAGTGAGTGAGTGAGTGTCCGTGTGGGCGAGTGAGAGAGTATGCGTATGAGTGTGCGAGTGAGTGAGTAGGCGAGTGAGCGAGTGAATAGGCGAGTGAGCGAGTGAGTAGGTGAGTGAGCAAGTGAGTGTCCGTGTGGGCGAGTGAGAGGGTGTGTGTATGAGTGTGCGAGTGAGTGAGTAGGCGAGTGAGTGAGTGTTTGAGTGAGAGAGTGTGTGTATGAGTGAGTGAGTAGGTGAGTGAGTGAGTGAGTGTCCGTGTGGGCGAGTGAGAGAGTATGCGTATGAGTGTGCGAGTGAGTGAGTAGGCGAGTGAGCGAGTGAATAGGCGAGTGAGCGAGTGAGTAGGTGAGTGAGCAAGTGAGTGTCCGTGTGGGCGAGTGAGAGGGTGTGTGTATGAGTGTGCGAGTGAGTGAGTAGGCGAGTGAGTGAGTGTTTGAGTGAGAGAGTGTGTGTATGAGTGAGTGAGTAGGTGAGTGAGTGAGTGAGTGTCCGTGTGGGCGAGTGAGAGAGTATGTGTATGAGTGTGCGAGTGAGTGAGTAGGCGAGCGAGTGAGCGTTTGAGTGAGAGAGTATGCGTATGAGTGTGCGAGTGAGTGAGTAGGTGAGTGAGCGAGTGAGTGTCTGTGTGGGCGAGTGAGAGAGTGTGCGTATGAGTGTGCGAGCGAGTGAGTAGGCGAGTCAGCGGTGCGAGTGTGTGAGCGGTGCGAGCGACAGACCGGTCTTCCACGCCGCTCGCTCCCAGCAGGGTGAGGCCGCTCTCCACGGCGTCGTAGGCCTCCCGCGAGCGCTGCGACCGCTCCCGCAGGGCCAGCGCGGCGTCACGAAGTCGCAGGATCGCCGCCGACAGCTCCGCCGAGGTGAGCTCGCGCACGGCCACGCACAGCACGCGCAGACCCAGCTGCGTGCACGCACACATACACACACGCGCACACACACACTTACACTTACACACACGCGCACACACACACACACACGCACCCTCGCTCACACACACGCACAAACACGCACAGCACGCGCAGACCCAGCTGCGTGCACGCACACACACACACACACACGCACGTACACACACACACCCTCGCTCACACACTCACACACACGCGCGCACACGCAC
Source organism: Petromyzon marinus (assembly GCF_010993605.1). NCBI lineage: Eukaryota > Metazoa > Chordata > Hyperoartia > Petromyzontiformes > Petromyzontidae > Petromyzon > Petromyzon marinus. Next base: position 3,019,791 of record NC_046135.1, on the reverse strand, counting down.
ACCCTCGCTCACCCACACGCACAAACACGCACACACGCACTCACACACACACGCACACACACACACACTCGCACACACACACACACACTCGCACAAACACGCACACACACGCACACACGCACACGCACACACACACACGCGCACACACGCACACCCTCGCTCACCCACACGCACAAACACGCACACACGCACACACACACACTCGCACACACACACACTCGCACACACACACACACACACTCGCACAAACACGCACACACACGCACACACGCACAGCACGCGCAGACCCAGCTGCGTGCACGCACACACACACACGCACACACGCGCACACTTACACTCACACACACACGCACACACACACTTACACTCACACGCACATGCACACACACACACTCACACTTACACTCACACACTTACACTTACACACACGCGCACACACACACACACACACACGCACCCTCGCTCACACACACGCACAAACACGCACAGCACGCGCAGACCCAGCTGCGGGCACGCACACATACACACGCACGTACACACACACACACCCTCGCTCACACACTCACACACACGCACACACTTACACTCACACGCACACACTCACACAAACACGCACACGCACACACACGCACCCTCGCTCACCCACACGCACAAACACGCACGCACGCACACACACGCACACACTCACACAAACACGCACACACGCACACACACGCACACTTACACTCACACACACACACCCTCGCTCACCCACACGCACAAACACGCACACACACACACACACGCGCACACACACGCGCACACACACACACTTACACTTACGCGCACACACACACACCCTCGCTCACCCACACGCACAAACACGCACAGCACGCACACACACACACACACTTACACTTACACACACGCGCACACACACACACACACACGCACCCTCGCTCACACACACGCACAAACACGCACAGCACGCGCAGACCCAGCTGCGTGCACGCACACACACACACACGCACGCACGTACACACACACACACCCTCGCTCACACACTCACACACACGCGCGCACACGCACACCCTCGCTCACCCACATGTACAAACACGCGCACACGCACACACACGCACACACACGCACACGCACACACACACACACGCACATGCACACACACACACACTCGCACACACACACACACACTCGCACAAACACGCACACACACGCACACACGCACAGCACGCGCAGACCCAGCTGCGTGCACGCACACACACACGCACACACACGCACACCCTCACTCACACACTCACACAAACACGCACACACGCACCCTCACTCACACACACGCACCCTCACACACACACGCACCCTCACTCACACACACACACACGCACCCTCACTCACTCACACACACGCACCCTCACTCACACACACACGCACCCTCACTCACACACACACACACGCACCCTCACTCACACACACGCACAAACACGCACACACACGCACACACGCACAGCACGCGCAGACCCAGCTGCGTGCACGCACACACACACGCACACACACGCACACCCTCACTCACACACTCACACAAACACGCACACACGCACCCTCACTCACACACACGCACCCTCACTCACACACGCACCCTCACTCACACACACACACACGCACCCTCACTCACTCACACACACGCACCCTCACTCACACACACACGCACCCTCACTCACACACACACACACGCACCCTCACTCACACACACGCACAAACACGCACAGCACGCGCACACACACGCACAGCATGCGCAGACCCAGCTGCACACACGCACAAACACGCACAAACACTCACGCACACACACACACAAACATGCAAACACACACACCCACACCCGCGGTGGACTCACGCGCACACACACAACACACACGGGATGAACACACGTACACAACAACAACAACAACAACCGCCATTCGCCACTAAGTGGCGGTGACGTCACCACGACGCTTGTGCCAGGCTATGTGCACCTTGAGGCCACGTGAAGTGTCGAACGCCCACTGGCAGGAGGTCACGGGGCAGACCCAGGTGCCACGGGTCGACTGACTGAGATGACTGGCTGATGCACCATCTGTGCCCCCTACTGTGCCAACCTGCTGTGCTTTAGCCACCCGGCGCTCCGCTCGTTGTTGTGAGCGTCGCTCCTCCGCCCTCCGTTGTTGTTGGAGGGCGACTGCCTCCAACTGCCCAGTAGCGTCCTTCACGAGCCTCCTCCACAGAGGCCGATCTTGACACCGCTGGTACCAGTCATCGGCAAGTCCACTCAGCAAGTCCACTCAGCTCCACGTCCTCCATCTCTTCTCTAGCCCGTGCCGCGCCCGTTTAGCCCCCTTGATCCGGCTGAACAAAAGCTGTTTCGGCATGCGGTGGCTGGGCATGCGGGCTACATGACTCAGCCAACGCAGCCTTCCCCGCCGGAGGAACTCACCGATGGGACCATGCCCAGATCTTTCAAAGATTTGTGAGCTCCTCACACAATCCAGCCAGGTTAAACCCAGGATGGATCGTAGGCAGGCTAGCCTAAATGTTTCTAACTGGCGAAGATGTTCCATTAGGGGGGTCCACGTTTCGCAAGTGTAGAGAAGGGAGGGAATGACCGTGCCCGAGAAGACCTGAAGCTTAGTGCGGAGCGACAGACCAGGTAGCTTCCACACAGCGTTACGCAACCGATGAAAAGATATTGCTGCTCGACTGATTCGGAGCGAGACCTCTGCTGTTAAACTGGAGCCGGTCATGAGCACACTGCCCAGGTATGGGAAACTCTCCACTCTCTCCACAACTGCCCCATCACCGATTGGGAGTTGTGGGGGTGGAGTGTCCGATGGTACAAAATACCCAGGCAGGTGCTTAGTTTTGGTGGGGCTGATGGTAAGGCCCCACCTCTTAGTGGCACGCTCCAGTCTCAGCAGCAGCGTCTCCAACTCCTCCTCTGAATGAGCGGCTATTACCAAATCATCGGCATACATAACGTGGTTGAGCAATAGGGAGCCATCCCTTGACCATACCCGGGCATCGATCAGCCTCCCATTATATCTGTACCATATGGAGATTGCCTCGGTACAGCTATTGAAGGCTTCACGAACTACGTGGTCAAAATAGATGTTAAATAATGTGGGAGCCAGAGGACATCCCTGTCGCACCCCAAGGTGTACAGGGAATGGCTCTGACTCCCGGCCACGTAGTTTTACCCGAGCCCGCTCACCATCATGAAGGTCTTAATGATCGTGAGCAGGGGGTCAGGGACTCCAAAAGCACGAAGAACAACCCAGAGCCCAGGCCTACTGATGGTATCATAGGCCTTGACCAGGTCAATAAAGCAGAGATGTAGGTCTTGTTGGAATTCCCTACATCTCTGCTGTAGCAGACGGACAGAAAATATGGCATCTGTGCAGGACCGCCCTTTCCTGAAACCGCATTGGGGCTCCGTAAGCCTCTCCTCAGAGTGCCTGGCAAGGCGATGTTGAATAATCCTTGCCAGGACCTTTCCCGGCACACTGAGAAGAGAGATGCCCCTGTAGTTGTTACAGTCTGTGCGGTCCCCCTTCTTAAAGAGGGGGACCACCAGGGCATCCTTCCAATCCTACGGAACCTGTCCAGTGTGTACACACACACTCACACGTGGTGGACTCACACACACACACACACGTGGTGTGTACACACACTCACACACACGTGGTGTGTACACACACTCACACACACGTGGTGTGTACACTCACACACACACTCACACGTGGTGGATTCACACACACACTCACACGTGGTGGACTCACACACACACACAAGTGGTGTGTACACACACTCACACACACACGTGGTGTGTACACACACACGTGGTGTGTACACACACTCACACACACGTGGTGTACACACACACACACACGTGGTGTGTACACACATTCACACACACACACACGTGGTGTACACACACACACGTGGTGTGTACACACACTCACACACACACACGTGGTGTGTAAAACACACTCACACACACGTGGTGTGTACACACACTCACACACACACTCACACGTGGTGGACTCACACACACAGACAAGTGGTGTGTACACACTCACACATACACACGTGGTGTGTATACACACACGTATTGTGTACACACATTCACACACACACACACGTGGTGTACACACACACACGTGGTGTGTACACACACTCACACACACGTGGTGTGTACACACACTCACACACACACACACGTGGTGGACTCACACACACACACGTGGTGTGTACACACACACTCACACACGTGGTGTGTACACACACACACACGTGGTGTGTACACACACACTCACACGTGGTGTACACACACACACACACGTGGTGTGTACACACACACATGGTGTGTACACACACACGTGGTGTGTACACACACATGTGGTGTGTACACACACTCACACACACACGTGGTGTGTACACACACACTCACACACGTGGTGTGTACACACACACTCACACACGTGGTGTGTACACACACACACACACGTGGTGGATTCACACACACTCACACGTGGTGTGTACACACACTCACACACACACTCACACGTGGTGGACTCACACAAGTGGTGGACTCACACGCGTGGTGGACTCACCAGGGAGAAGTCGTCCACGTGCCGCTGAGTCTTGTCCACATCTCCAGCCACCACGCACGGCATCACACACACACACACAAGTGGTGGACTCACACAAGTGGTGGACTCACCAGGGAGAAGTCGTCCACGTGCCGCTGAGTCTTGTCCACATCTCCAGCCACCACGCACGGCATCACCGCCAGGTCGGCGCCCTTCGTGATGACAAACGCACGGCCTGGGGGTGACATGCGGTCGTGGGGGTCATCGGGGTCGCGGGGTCAACAGGTCACCGTGTCGCGCGGAGAGGCGGTGCGCACACGTGTCTGCGCGCGTGTGTGTTCATGTGCGCGCGTGTGTGTATGTGCGTGTGTGTGTATGTGTGTGTGTGTATGTGTGTATGTATGTGCATGTGTGTGTGTTTATGTGCGTGTGTGTGTATGTATGTGTGTGTATGTGTGTGTATGTATGTGCATGTGTGTGTGTTTATGTGCGTGTGTGTGTATGTATGTGTGTGTATGTGTGTGTATGTGTGTATGTATGTGCGTGTGTATGTGTGTATGTGCGTGTATGCGTGTGTGTATGTGTGTGTGTTTAAAGCGTGTGTGTATGTGTGTGTGTGTGCGTGTGTGTTTATGTGCGTGTGTGTTTGTGCGCGTGTGTGTGCGTGTGTGTATGTGCGTGTATGTGTGTGTGTATGTGTGTGATTATGCGTGTATGTGTGTGTTTATGCGTGTGTGTATGTATGTGTATATGTGCGTGTGTGTGTGTGTTTATGTGCGTGTGTATGTGTGTGTGTGTGCGTGTGTGTGCGCGTGTGTGTGTGTGTATGTGTGTGTGTGCATGTGCATGTGTGTGTATGTATGTGTGTGTATGTGTGTATGTGTGTGTGTATGTGTGTGCGTGTGTGTATGTGTGTATGCGTGTGTGTTTATGTGCGTGTGTGTGCGTGTTTATGTGTGTGTATGCGTGCGTGTATGTGTGTGCGTGTGTGTGTGTATGTGTGTGTATGCGTGTGTGTTTATGTGCGTGTGTGCGTGTGTGCGTATGTGTGTATCCGTGTGTGTGTGCGCACCGTACCTTCCTCTGTGCGAACGATGACGCTCATTCTCCTCCGCTGAGGATCAAACTCCAGCACATGGAGAATCTCAAACCTGCACACAAAGACGAAGGTCCACCCCCTCGTGTAGCCAACACAACACTGTTGGGGCAAGTGCTCTGAGCGTGTACCTATTACGGCAAAACACAGGCCCCCTTCACGCTGTGAGGCCACCACCACCACCACCAACCCCACCGCACCACCGCCACCGCCACCACCACCAACCCCACCACCACCACCGCCACCGCCACCACAACCAACCCCACCGCCACAACCACCGCCACCACCACCACCACCACCAACCCCAACGCCACCAACCCCACCGCCACCACCACCGCCACCACCACCGCCACCACCACCGCCACCACCACCACCACCAACCCCAACGCCACCAACCTCACCGCCAACCCCACCACCACCACCACCAACCCCACCCCACCACCACCAACCCCAACGCCACCAACCTCACCACCAACACCAACCCCACCACCAACCCCACCACCGCCACCGCCACACCACCACCAAACCCCACCGCAATCGTTCGGATTCCGAGGAGGAGTTGAGGGACGGGGCGATCACTCGTGGCGGGGGCGGGGGGTGGGGGGCGGGGTGGGGGGCGGGGGGCGAGGGGGGGGCGGGGGGCGAGGGGGGGGCGGGGTGGGGGGCGGGGTGGGGGGCGTGGTGGGGGGCTGAGCCAACGTCACCTGTGCGTCACTCCGCGGATGTTCAGGGTGCTCCAGCGGTCCACGGTGCCCAGGAAGGTGACGCCCAGCCTGACGTGCCCCGCCCAGGTGGAGGGGTCAAAGGGGTCAAAGGGGTCAAAGGGGTCAAAGGCGTGCGGGTTGTGTCGTTTGCCAACAGGGTGGGGGGTTGTCGCTTGGAGAGAAACAGAGATATACATAGGGACCACACAGGAACCCCAGATAGATACACATAGGGACCACACAAGAACCCCAGAGAGATATACATAGGGACCACACAGGAACCCCAGATAGATACACATAGGGACCACACAAGAACCCCAGAGAGATATACATAGGGACCACACAGGAACCCCAGAGAGATATACATAGGGACCACACGGGAACCCCAGAGAGATATACATAGGGACCACACAGGAACCCCAGAGAGATATACATAGGGACCACACGGGAACCCCAGAGCGATATACGTAGGGACCACACGGGAACCCCAGAGAGATATACAAAGGGACCACACAGGAACCCCAGAGAGATATACATAGGGACCACACAGGAACCCAGAGAGATATACATAGGGACCCTTAGGAACCCTCAGAGAGATATACATAGGGACCACACGGGAACCCCAGAGAGATATACATAGGGACCACACGGGAACCCCAGAGAGATATACATAGGGACCACACAGGAACCCCAGAGAGATAAACATAGGGACCACACAGGAACCCAGAGAGATATACATAGGGACCCTTAGGAACCCTCAGAGAGATATACATAGGGACCACACGGGAACCCCAGAGAGATATACATAGGGACCCTTAGGAACCCCAGAGAGATATACATAGGGACCACACGGGAACCCCAGAGAGATATACATAGGGACCAGACAGGAACCCCAGAGAGATATACATAGGGACCACACAGGAACCCCAGAGAGATATACATAGGGACCACACAGGAACCCCAGAGAGATATACAAAGGGACCACACGGGAACCCCAGAGAGATATACATAGGGACCACACGGGAACCCCAGAGAGATATACATAGGGACCCATAGGAACCCCAAAGAGATATACATAGGGACCACACAGGTACCCCAGAGAGATATACATAGGGACCCATAGGAACCCCAGAGAGATATACATAGGGACCACACAGGGACCCCAGAGAGATATACATAGGGACCACACGGGAACCCCAGAGAGATATACATAGGGACCACACAGGAACCCCAGAGAGATACACATAGGGACCACACGAGAACCCCAGAGAGATATACATAGGGACCACACAGGAACCCCAGAGAGATATACATAGGGACCACACAGGTACCCCAGAGAGATATACATAGGGACCACACGGGAACCCCAGAGAGATATACATAGGGACCACACAGGAACCCCAGAGAGGTATACATAGGGACCACACGGGAACCCCAGAGAGATACACATAGGGACCACACGGGAACGCCAGAGAGATATACATAGGGACCCATAGAAACCCCAGAGAGATATACATAGGGACCACATGGGAACCCGAGAGAGATATACATAGGGACCACACAAGAACCCCAGAGAGATATACATAGGGACCACACAGGAACCCCAGAGAGATATACATAGGGACCACACGGGAACCCCAGAGAGATATATATAGGGACCACACGGGAACCCCAGATAGATATACATAAGGACCACACAGGAACCCCAGAGAGATATACATAGGGACCACACAGGAACCCCAGAGAGATATACATAGGGACCACACGGGAACCCCAGAGAGATATACATAGGGACCACACAGGAACCCCAGAGAGATATACATAGGGACCACACGGGAACCCCAGAGAGATATACATAGGGTCCACACAGGAACCCCAGAGAGATATACATAGGGACCACACAAGAACCCCAGAGAGATATACATAGGGACCACACAGGAACCCCAGAGAGATATACATAGGGACCACACAGGAACCCCAGAGAGATATACATAGGGACCACACAGGAACCCCAGAGAGATATACATAGGGACCACACAGGAACCCCAGAGAGATATACATAGGGACCACACAGGAACCCCAGAGAGATATACATAGGGACCACACAGGAACCCCAGAGAGATATACATAGGGACCACACAGGAACTCCAGAGAGATATACATAGGGACCACACAGGAACCCCAGAGAGATATACATAGGGACCACACAAGAACCCCAGAGAGATATACATAGGGACCACACAGGAACCCCAGAGAGATATACATAGGGACCACACAGGAATCCCAGAGAGATATACATAGGGACCACACAGGGACCCCAGAGAGATATACATAGGGACCACACAGGGACCCCCAGGGAGATATACATAGGGACCCATAGAAACCCCCAGGGAGATATACATAGGGACCACACAGGTACCCCAGAGAGATATACATAGGGACCACACAAGAACCCCAGAGAGATATACATAGGGACCACACGGGAACCCCAGAGAGATATACATAGGGACCACACAGGAACCCCAGAGAGATATACATAGGGACCACACAGGAACACTCAGAGAGATATACATACGGACCAGACAGGAACCCCAGAGAGATATACATAGGGACCACACGGGAACCCCAGAGAGATATACATAGGGACCACACAGGAACCCCAGAGAGATATACATAGGGACCACACGGGAACCCCAGAGAGATATACATAGGGACCACACGGGAACCCCAGAGAGATATACATAGGGACCACACAGGTACCCCAGAGAGATATACATAGGGACCACATGGGAACCCCAGAGAGATATACATAGGGACCACACAGGAACCCCAGAGAGATATACAAAGGGACCACACAGGTACCCCAGAGAGATATACATAGGGACCTATAGGAACCCCAGAGAGATATACATAGGGACCTATAGGAACCCCAGAGAGATATACATAGGGACCAAACAGGAACCCCAGAGAGATATACATAGGGACCACACAGGAACCCCAGAGAGATATACATAGAGACCACACAGGAACCCCAGAGAGATATACATAGGGACCACACGGGAACCCCAGAGAGATATACATAGGGACCACACAGGAACCCCAGAGAGATATACATAGGGACCACACAGGAACACTCAGAGAGATATACATACGGACCAGACAGGAACCCCAGAGAGATATACATAGGGACCACACGGGAACCCCAGAGAGATATACATAGGGACCACACAGGAACCCCAGAGAGATATACATAGGGACCACACGGGAACCCCAGAGAGATATACATAGGGACCACACGGGAACCCCAGAGAGATATACATAGGGACCACACAGGTACCCCAGAGAGATATACATAGGGACCACATGGGAACCCCAGAGAGATATACATAGGGACCACACAGGAACCCCAGAGAGATATACAAAGGGACCACACAGGTACCCCAGAGAGATATACATAGGGACCTATAGGAACCCCAGAGAGATATACATAGGGACCTATAGGAACCCCAGAGAGATATACATAGGGACCAAACAGGAACCCCAGAGAGATATACATAGGGACCACACAGGAACCCCAGAGAGATATACATAGGGACCACACGGGAACCCCAGAGAGATATACATAGGGACCCATAGAAACCCCAGAGAGATATACATAGGGACCACACAGGTACCCCAGAGAGATATACATAGGGACCCTTAGGAACCCCAGAGAGATATACATAGGGACCACACAGGAATCCCCAGAGAGATATACATAGGGACCACACGGGAACCCCAGAGAGATATACATAGGGACCATACAGGAACCCCAGAGAGATATACATAGGGACCACACAGGAACCCCAGAGAGATATACAAAGGGACCACACAGGAACCCCAGAGAGATATACATAGGGACCACACAGGAACCCCAGAGAGATATACAAAGGGACCACACAGGAACCCCAGAGAGATATACATAGGGACCCTTCATTTACAGAGAAATACATCGGAAACCCCAGCGTCACGGCAACCAGGAACCCCGTCGTCACGGCAACCACCGACCCCGTCGTCACGGCAACCACCGACCCCGTCGTCACGGCAACCACCGACCCCGTCGTCACGGCAACCACCGAGCCCGTCGTCACGGCAACCACCGACCCACCTCCGCGCTCCCTCCACCAGCGCCTTCTCGTCGGGGGATGCGGCGAGGTAGTCAGACTCCTCGTCCGGGTCCGTGCCACCACCAGGTCCGCTCCGACGGGACGAGGACGACGACTCTGGGCTCAGGCGCACCGTGTGGCAGAGAGCCAGGGCGGTGAGCAGGAAGGAGGGGCACTGCCAGTCCTGCGCAGACAAAGACGCCCACCGTTCGAATCCAGCGGGCCGCATCCCGGTGGCTAGGAGATGTTGACTACCTCGCCTGGTATACAGGAGGTCGTGGGTTCCATGTCGAACCTGACGATGCCTGCTGTTGCTCTATATTTGGAGTCTGCGTCTCTCTCTCATCATCATCACGGTGGCTATGAGATGATGACTACCTCGCCTGGTGCGCAGGAGGTCATGGGTTCCATCCCGACTCTGAAGATGCCTGCTGCTGCTGTAGATGTGGAGTCTGCGTCTCTCTCTCATCATCATCACGGTGGCTATGAGATGTTGACTACCTCGCCTGGTCTACAGGAGGTCGTGGGTTCGATCCCGACCCTGACGATGCCTGCTGCTGCTGCTGTAGATGTGGAGTCTGCGTCTCTCTCCCTCATCATCATCACGGTGGCTATGAGATGTTGCCTACCTCGCCTGGTGCACAGGAGGTCGTGGGTTCGATCCCGACCCTGACGATGTCTGCTGCTGTAGATGTGGAGTCTGAGTGTCTCTCTCATCATCATGGTGGCTATGAGATGTTGACTACCTCGCCTGGGGCACAGGAGGTCGTGGGTTCCATCCCGACCCTGACGATGCCTGCTGCAGCTGCTGTAGATGTGGAGTCTGCGTCTCTCTCTCTCATCATCATCACGGTGGCTATGAGATGTTGACTACCTCGCCTGGTGCGCAGGAGGTCGTGGGTTCGATCCCGACCTTGAGGATGCCTGCTGCTGCTGTATATGTGGAGTCTGCGTCTCTCTCTCTCTCTCATCATCATCACGGAGGCTCGTGAAGGACGCTACTGGGCAGTTGGAGGCAGTCGCCCTCCAGCAACAACGGAGGGCAGAGGAGCGACGCTCACAACAACGAGCGGAGCGCTGGGTGACTAAGGCACAGCAGGTTGGCACAGTAGGGGGCACAGGTGGTGCATCAGCAAGTCATCTCAGTCAGTCGACCCGTGGCACCTGGGTCTGCCCAGTGACCTCCTGCCAGCGGGCGTTCGACACTTCACTCCGCCTCAAGGTGCACATAGCCTGGCACAAGCGTCGTGGTGACGTCACCGCCACATAGTGGCGAATGGCGGTTGTTGTTGTGTGTGTACGTTATGTGTACGTGCGTGTGTGTACGTGCATGTGTGTGTGTACGTGTGTGTATGTGCGTGTGTGTGTGTACGTGTGTACACGTGTGTGTGTACTTGTGTGTGTGTATGTACGTGTGTGTGTGTATGTACGTGTGTGTGTGTGTACGTGTGTGTGTGTGTGTGCATGTGTGTACGTGCGTGTGTACGTGTGTGTGTACGTTTGCGTGTACGTTTGCGTGTGTACATGCGTGTGAGTGTGTGTACGTGCGTGTGTGTGTACGTGCGTGTGTGTGTACGTGTGTGTGTGTACGTGTGTGTGTACGTGTGCGTGTGTGTACGTGTGCGTGTGTGTGTGCCTGTGTGTGCGTGTGTGTACGTGCGTGTGTGTGTGTACGTGTGTGTGTACGTGTGTGTGTACATGTGTGTGTACGTGTGTGTGTGTGCGTGTGTGTACGTGCGTGTGTGTGTGTACGTGTGTGTGTGTACGTGTGCGTGTGTGTGTGTACGTGTGTGTGTGTGTACGTGCGTGTGTGTGTGTACGTGTGCGTGTGTGTACCTGTGTGTGTGTGTGTACATGTGTGTGTACGTGTGCGTGTGTGTGTGTACGTGTGCGTGTGTGTACGTGCATGTGTGTACGTGCGTGTGTGTGTGTACCTGTGTGTGTACGTGTGTGTATGTGTGTACGTGTGTGTGTGTACGTGCATGTGCGTGTGTGTGTACGTATGTGTGTGTACCTGTGTGTGTGTGTGTGTACCATGGTGTGTACGTGTGCCTGTGTGTGTGTACCTGTGTGTGTGTGTACCTGTGTGTGTGTGTACCTGTGTGTGTGTGTGTACCTGTGTGTGTGTACCTGTGTGTGTACGTGTGTGTGTACCTGTGTGTGTGTGTACGTGCGTGTATGTGTGTACGTGTGTGTGTACGTGTACGTGTGTGTGTGTACGTGTGCGTATGTGTGTACCTGTGTGTGTACCTGTGTGTGTGTGTACCTGTGTGTGTGTACCTGTGTGTGTGTGTACGTGTGTGTGTGTACGTGTGCGTGTACGTGTGCGTGTACCTGTGTGTGTGTACGTGTGTGTGTACCATGGTGTCTATCCCTGGGCCTCCCCTCTCCTCCTCTCCGGCCTCGGGCACCATCTCCCCGTGCTGAACCTGGTACTTGACTCCTCCGAGGCTCAGCTTCTTGAGGTTCATCACGTTCTCTGTGAGGGTGCCCGTCTTGTCTGTGAGCACGTACTCCACCTGAAACACCACCACCATCACCACCAACATCACCACCATCATCACCACCATCACCATCATCACCACCATGACACCACCATCACCACCATCATCATCATCACCACCACCACTATCACCACCACCACTATCACCACCACCACTATCACCACCACCACTATCACCACCACCACCATCACCACCACAATCACCACCATCACACCACCATCACCACCACCACCACCACCATCACACCACCACCATCACACCACCATCACCACCACCATCACCACCACCATCACACCACCATCACCACCATCACCACCATCACCACCACCACCACCACACCACCACCACCATCACCACCACCATCACCACCATCACACCACCATCACACCACCACCACCATCACCACCATCATCACACCACCATCATCACCACCACCACCATCACACCACCATCACCACCACCATCACCACCACCACCACCAACATCATCACCACCATCACCACCACTATCACACCACCATCATCATCATCACCATCACCACCATCACACCACCATCACCACCACCATCACCACCAACATCACCACCACCACCATCACACCACCATCACACCACCATCACACCACCATCACACCACCACCATCACCACCATCACACCACCACCATCACCACCACTATCACACCACCATTACCACCACCACCATCATCATCATCACCACCACCACCATCACCAACATCACCACCACCATCACCACCAACATCACCACCATCACACCACCATCACCACCATCACCACCACCATCACACCACCATCATCACCACCACCATCACCACCACCATCACACCACCATCACCACCATCACCACCACCACCATCACCACCACCAACATCATCACCACCACCATCACCACCACTATCACACCACCATCACCACCACCACCATCATCATCACCACCACCACCATCACACCACCACCATCACCACCACCACCACGAGTAGTAGCACCATCACCAGGTGTATGGGAGTGCCTTCTCGCCGCTACGAGCGAGCATATTAGCGAGCGACTGGGCAAGCAGCTGGGCGAGCGGGTGAGCGAGCGAGCGGGTGAGGGAGCGGGTGAGCGGGTGAGCGAGCATGTGGGTGAGGGAGCGGGTGAGCGGGTGAGCGGGCGAACGAGCGAGCGTGCGAGGGAGCTGGTGACCAGGCGAGCAAGCCTATGAGCAAGCGAGCAGGCGAGCGGGCGAGCGAGTCGTCGAACAAGTGAGCAGGTGAGCGAGCGTGCGGGCGGGCGGACGAGCGGGCGAGCGAGTGGGCGGGCGGGTCAGCGTGTGAGCGAGCGAGCGTGCGGGCGTGTGAGCGAGCGTGCGAGCGAGCGTGCGGGTGAGGGAGCGAGCGAGCGTGCCTGTCCCAGTTCCTCGTTGACGTCCGAAGTGTTGACGAGAGCCTCTTGTGCTCCGTGAGCCAGGCGAGGGTCCCAGCCGATGAAGCGAGAGCCCAGGAACTTCTGCATCTCCACGGTGACGTAGAGCGACACGGGGATGACGTAGTTGAAGAGGATCAGAAAGTCCAGGAAGTCCACCAGGAACTGGAGCGTCTGCGGAGACGCGCCGAGCGTGACGCTGTGTGACGTGCTGAGTGTGACGCGCTGAGTGTGACGTGCTGAGTGTGACGTGCTGAGTGTGACGTGCCGTGTGTGATGTGCCGAGTGTGACGCTGTGAGACGTGCTGAGTGTGACGTGTGACGTGCTGAGTGTGACGCGCTGAGTGTGACGTGCTGAGTGTGACGCTGAGTGTGACGTGCTGAGTGTGACGTGTGACGTGCTGAGTGTGACGTGCTGAGTGTGACGTGCTAAATGTGACGTGCCGAGTGTGACGTGCTGAGTGTGACGTGCTGAGTGTGACGTGCCGAGTGTGACGTGCTGAGTGTGACGTGCCGAGTGTGACGTGCTGAGTGTGATGCTCTGAGTGTGACGTGCCGAGTGTGACGTGCCGAGTGTGACGTGCTGAGTGTGACGTGCTGAGTGTGACGCGCTGAGTGTGACGCGCTGAGTGTGACGCGCCGAGTGTGACGTGCCGAGTGTGACGTGCTGAGTGTGACGCTGTGTGACATGCTGAGTGTGACGTGCTGAGTGTGACGCGCTGAGTGTGACGTGCCGAGTGTGACGTGCTGAGTGTGACGCTGTGTGACGTGCTGAGTGTGACGTGCTGAGTGTGACGTGCTGAGTGTGACGTGCTGAGTGTGACGCGCTGAGTGTGACGTGCTGAGTGTGACGTGCTGAGTGTGACGTGCTGTGTGTGACGCGCTGAGTGTGACACTGAGTGTGACGCGCTGAGTGTGACACTGAGTGTGACGTGCTGAGTGTGACGTGCTGAGTGTGACGCGCTGTGTGTGACGTGCTGAGTGTGACGTGCTGAGTGTGACGTGCTGAGTGTGACGTGCTGAGTGTGACGCGCTGAGTGTGACGTGCTGTGTGTGACGTGCTGAGTGTGACATGCTGAGTGTGACGCGCTGTGTGTGACGTTCTGAGCGTGACACTGGGTATGACGTGCTGAGTGTGACGTGCTGAGTGTGACGCTGTGTGACGTGCTGAGTGTGACGTGCTGAGTGTGACGCGCTGAGTGTGACGCTCTGAGTGTGACGTGCTGAGTGTGACGTGCTGAGTGTGACGTGCCGAGTGTGACACTGAATGTGACGTGCTGAGTGTGACGTGCTGAGTGTGACGCTCTGAGTGTGACGTGCTGAGTGTGATGTGCTGAGTGTGATGTGCTGAGTGTGACGTGCTGAGTGTGACGTGCCGAGTGTGACGCTGTGTGACGCTCTGAGTGTGACGCTGAGTGTGACGTGTGACGTGCTGAGTGTGACGCTCTGAGTGTGACGCTCTGAGTGTGACGCGCTGAGTGTGACGTGCTACGTGCTGAGTGTGACGTGCTGAGTGTGACGCGCCGAGTGTGACGTGCTGAGTGTGACGCTCTGAGTGTGACGTGCTGAGTGTGACGCTGTGTGACGTGCTGAGTGTGACGCTGTGTGACGTGCCGAGTGTGACGCTGTGTGACGTGCTGAGTGTGACGCTGTGTGACGTGCTGAGTGTGACGCTGTGTGACGTGCTGAGTGTGACGTGCCGAGTGTGACACTGAGTGTGACGCTCTGAGTGTGACGTGCTGAGTGTGACGTGCTGAGTGTGACGTGCTGAGTGTGACGCGCTGAGTGTGACACTGAGTGTGACACTGTGTGTGACGTGCTGAGTGTGACACTGAGTGTGACACTGTGTGTGACGTGCTGAGTGTGACGTGACGTGTGTGACGTGCTGAGTGTGACGCTCTGAGTGTGACGCTGTGTGACGTGCTGAGTGTGACGTTGAGTGTGACGTGTGACGTGCTGAGTGTGACGCTCTGAGCGTGACACTGAGTGTGACGTGCTGAGTGTGACGCTCTGAGCGTGACACTGAGTGTGACGTGCTGAGTGTGACGCTCTGAGTGTGACGTGCTGAGTGTGACGCTCTGAGTGTGACGCGCTGAGTGTGACGCTGGCCACACCGCGCTGCGCTGGGCGGGTCCCTGTGGGGGGGCCTCGTTGTACCAGGCGCCCGCGCCGCCCCGCCGGGCGTCGAGCTGCCACACCGACTTGAGCACCACGCCCAGCAGCGCCTCGCACAGCAGCAGGCACAGGTAGACCAGCAGGAACGAGTTCATGGACCTGCGCGTACACACACACACACGTACACACGCGCGTACACACACGTACACACACACACACACACGTACACACACACACGTACACACACACACACACACACGTACACACACACACACACACGTACACACACACACACACACGTACACACACACGTACACATACACACACACGCACACACACACGTACACATACACACACACACACACGTACACACACGTACACACACACAAGTACACACGTACACACAAGTACACACGCGCGTACACACACACACATACACACACACACGTACACACACACGTACACACACACGTACACACACGTACACACACACACACACGTACACACACACGTACACACACACGTACACACACACAGACAAGTACACACAAGTACACACACGTACACACACACGTACACACACAAGTACACACAAGTACACACGCGCGTACACACGGGAGAGACTTACACTTCGACGACGGAGCGTTTCTGCGACTTGGAGCGATAGTTGAGGGCCATCTTGGTCTCCATGCCGGTGTAGACTGCAGCACCTGCAGACGCCACGCAAACGCCGGCGGATAGCGGTTTGTGGTAAACGGTTAGCGGTTAGTGGTTAGTGGTTAGCGGTGAATGGTTACCGGTTTGTGGTTAGCGGTTTGCGGTTTGTGGTTAGCGGTTTGTGGTTAGCGGTTTGTGGTTAACGGTTTGTGGTTAGCAGTTTGTGGTTAGCGGTTTGTGGTTAAAGGTTTGTGGTTAGCGGTTTGTGGTTAGCGGTTTGTGGTTTGTGTTTAGCGGTTTGTGGTTAACGGTTTACGGTTAGCGGTTTGTGGTTTGTGGTTAGCGGTTAGCGGTTTGTGGTTTGCGGTTAACGGTTAGCTGCCCGTCGACCGGGCTACCCCCCCCCCCCCTCGTGCAAGAGAGCCCCGAGCCGGACCCCGAAGGCTTCAGTGGGGGGGGGGGGGGGGGGGGCCTCTGGCACCTCCTCTGGCACGGCGCTTGCGGTGAGCGCGCTTGGGCTACGTGCGGGGGTCACGGGAGACGTTTGACGCACGTGCGCGGGATGTGCGGGTCTATGCTGGTGCGTGCGCGTGTGTGTGTACGTGTGTGTGTACGTGTGTGTGTGTACGTGTACGTGTGTGTGTACGTACGTGTACATGTGTGTGTACCAGTGTGTGTACGTGTGTGTGTGTACGTGTGTACGTGTGTGTACGTGTGTGTACGTGTAGATGTGTGTGTACCAGTGTGTGTACGTGTGTGTGTGTACGTGTGTGTGTGTACGTGTGTGTACGTGTGTACGTGTGTGTGTGTACGTGTGTGTACGTGTAGATGTGTGTGTACCAGTGTGTGTACGTGTGTGTGTGTACGTGTGTGTACCAGTGTGTGTACGTATGTGTGTGTGTACATGCGAGTGTACCAGTGTGTGTAGCAGTGTGTGTGTACCAGTGTGTGTACGTGTGTGCACCAGTATGTGTACGTGTGTGTGTACCAGTGTGTGTACGTGTAACAGTGTGTGTGCGTGTGTGAGTGCGTACCAGTGTGTGTAAGTGTGTGTGTACCTGTGTGTGTACGTGTACCAGTGTGCGTACCAGTGTGTGTGTGTGTACGTATGTGTGTGTACCAGTGTGTGTACGTGTGTGTGTGTGTTAAGGCTATATGGGGGATCTTTGTCTTTGTGTTGTGGGGAGCGGTAGTGTAGCGGTTAGCGCTACGCTGCGCTATGAACCTGGCGACCCGGGTTCGATTCCCGCTCACGGCCAACACAACTAGTGACGATTATCTGAACCGGTCCTGGGCCTCCCCTAGGTAGACTCAGCCTCAAATGAGTACCTGGTGCGGTGTGTAGTGAACATCGCCACTAGGGAGACAAAGCCGGCCGGGCGTGGTGCTGGCCACCCACCCCCTCAAATGCCGTGCCGGCCTTCGCTAACAGCACTTGCCCCTACAGTCTGTTAAGGCTGTGTGGGGGATCTTTGTCTTTGTACATGTATGCTGAACTTCTTTCGCACCGTACGTAGCCAATCGTGCTACTGGGAGGTGTGGAGTGTTGAGTCTATGGGGCAGTGTTGAGTCTATGGGGCAGTGTTGAGTCTATGGTGCAGTGTTGAGTCTATGGGCAGTGTTGAGTCTATGGTGCAGTGTTGAGTCTATGGTGCAGTGTTGAGTCTATGGTGCAGTGTTGAGTCTATGGGGCAGTGTTGAGTCTATGGGGCAGTGTTGAGTCTATGGTGCAGTGTTGAGTCTATGGGCAGTGTTGAGTCTATGGTGCAGTGTTGAGTCTATGGTGCAGTGTTGAGTCTATGGTGCAGTGTTGAGTCTATGGGGCAGTGTTGAGTCTATGGTGCAGTGTTGAATCTATGGGCAGTGTTGAGTCTATGGTGCAGTGTTGAGTCTATGGAGCAGTGTTGAGTCTATGGTGCAGTGTTGAGTCTATGGGGCAGTGTTGAGTCTATGGTGCAGTGTTGAGTCTATGGTGCAGTGTTGAGTCTATGGTGCAGTGTTGAGTCTATGGTGCAGTGTTGAGTCTATGGTGCAGTGTTGAGTCTATGAGCAATGTTGAGTCTATGGTGCAGTGTTGAGTCTATGGTGCCGTGTTGAGTCTACGTGCAGTGTTGAGTCTATGGTGCAGTGTTGAGTCTATGGTGCAGTGCTGAGTCTATGGTGCAGTGTTGAGTCTATGGTGCAGTGTTGAGTCTATGGTGCAGTGTTGAGTCTATGGTGCAGCGCTGAGTCTATGGTGCGGTGTTGAGTCTATGGTGCAGCGCTGAGTCTATGGTGCGGTGTCGAGTCTGTGGTGCAGTGTTGAGTCTATGAGCAATGTTGAGTCTATGGTGCAGTGCTGAGTCTATGGTGCAGTGCTGAGTCTATGGTGCAGTGTTGAGTCTATGGCGCAGTGTTGAGTCTATGGTGCAGTGTTGAGTCTATGAGCAATGTTGAGTCTATGGTGCAGTGCTGAGACTATGGTGCAGTGCTGAGTCTATGGTGCAGTGCTGAGTCTATGGTGCAGTGCTGAGTCTATGGTGCAGTGCTGAGTCTATGGTGCAGTGCTGAGTCTATGGTGCAGTGTTGAGTCTATGGTGCAGTGTTGAGTCTATGGTGCAGTGTTGAGTCTATGGTGCAGTGCTGAGTCTATGAGCAGTGTTGAGTCTATGGTGCAGTGTTGAGTCTATGGTGCAGTGTTGAGTCTATGGTGCAGTGCTGAGTCTCTGGTGCAATGTTGAGTCTATGGTGCAGTGTTGAGTCTATGGTGCAGTGCTGAGTCTCTGGTGCAATGTTGAGTCTATGGTGCAGTGCTGAGTCTATGGGCAGTGTTGAGTCTATGGTGCAGTGTTGAGTCTATGGTGCAGTGCTGAGTCTATGGTGCAGTGCTGAGTCTATGGTGCAGTGTTGAGTCTATGAGCAGTGCTGAGTGTATGGTGCAGTGCTGAGTCTATGGTGCAGT
The DNA here is from genome assembly GCF_010993605.1 of Petromyzon marinus. Classification (NCBI taxonomy): domain Eukaryota; kingdom Metazoa; phylum Chordata; class Hyperoartia; order Petromyzontiformes; family Petromyzontidae; genus Petromyzon; species Petromyzon marinus. The sequence continues at coordinate 2,999,595 of NC_046135.1, read as the reverse complement.
GCTGAGTCTATGGTGCAGTGCTGTGTCTACGGTGCAGTGCTGAGTCTATGGTGCAGTGTTGAGTCTATGGTGCAGTGTTGTGTCTATGGGCAGTGCTGAGTCTATTGTGCAGTGCTGAGTCTATGGTGCAGTGCTGAGTCTATGGTGCAGTGCTGAGTCTATTGTGCAGTGCTGAGTCTATGGTGCAGTGTTGAGTCTATGGTGCAGTGTTGAGTCTATGGGGCAGTGTTGAGTCTATGGTGCAGTGTTGAGTCTATGGTGCAGTGTTGAGTCTATGGTGCAGTGTTGAGTCTATGGTGCAGTGTTGAGTCTATGGTGCAGTGTTGAGTCTATGAGCAATGTTGAGTCTATGGTGCAGTGTTGAGTCTATGGTGCCGTGTTGAGTCTACGTGCAGTGTTGAGTCTATGGTGCAGCGCTGAGTCTATGGTGCGGTGTTGAGTCTATGGTGCAGCGCTGAGTCTATGGTGCGGTGTCGAGTCTGTGGTGCAGTGTTGAGTCTATGAGCAATGTTGAGTCTATGGCGCAGTGTTGAGTCTATGGTGCAGTGTTGAGTCTATGAGCAATGTTGAGTCTATGGTGCAGTGCTGAGACTATGGTGCAGTGCTGAGTCTATGGTGCAGTGCTGAGTCTATGGTGCAGTGCTGAGTCTATGGTGCAGTGCTGAGTCTATGGTGCAGTGCTGAGTCTATGGTGCAGTGTTGAGTCTATGGTGCAGTGTTGAGTCTATGGTGCAGTGTTGAGTCTATGGTGCAGTGCTGAGTCTATGAGCAGTGGTGAGTCTATGGTGCAGTGTTGAGTCTATGGTGCAGTGTTGAGTCTATGGTGCAGTGCTGAGTCTCTGGTGCAATGTTGAGTCTATGGTGCAGTGTTGAGTCTATGGTGCAGTGCTGAGTCTCTGGTGCAATGTTGAGTCTATGGTGCAGTGCTGAGTCTATGGGCAGTGTTGAGTCTATGGTGCAGTGTTGAGTCTATGGTGCAGTGCTGAGTCTATGGTGCAGTGCTGAGTCTATGGTGCAGTGTTGAGTCTATGAGCAGTGCTGAGTGTATGGTGCAGTGCTGAGTCTATGGTGCAGTGCTGAGTCTATGGTGCAGTGCTGTGTCTACGGTGCAGTGCTGAGTCTATGGTGCAGTGTTGAGTCTATGGTGCAGTGTTGTGTCTATGGGCAGTGCTGAGTCTATTGTGCAGTGCTGAGTCTATGGTGCAGTGCTGAGTCTATGGTGCAGTGCTGAGTCTATTGTGCAGTGCTGAGTCTATGGTGCAGTGCTGAGTCTATGGTGCAGTGTTGAGTCTATGGTACAGTGTTGAGTCTATAGTGCAGTGTTGAGTCTATGGTGCAGTGTTGAGTCTATGGTGCAGTGCTGAGTCTATGGTGCAGTGCTGAGTCTATGGTGCAGTATTGAGTCTATGAGCAGTGCTGAGTGTATGGTGCAGTGCTGAGTCTATTGTGCAGTGCTGAGTCTATGGTGCAGTGCTGTGTCTACGGTGCAGTGCTGAGTCTATGGTGCAGTGTTGAGTCTATGGTGCAGTGTTGTGTCTATGGGCAGTGCTGAGTCTATTGTGCAGTGCTGAGTCTATGGTGCAGTGCTGAGTCTATGGTGCAGTGCTGAGTCTATTGTGCAGTGCTGAGTCTATGGTGCAGTGCTGAGTCTATGGTGCAGTGTTGAGTCTATGGTACAGTGTTGAGTCTATAGTGCAGTGTTGAGTCTATGGTGCAGTGTTGAGTCTATGGTGCAGTGCTGAGTCTATGGTGCAGTGCTGAGTCTATGTGCAGTGTTGAGTCTATGGTGCAGTGTTGAGTCTATGGTGCAGTGCTGAGTCTATGGTGCAGTGTTGAGTCTATGGTGCAGTGTTGAGTCTACGGTGCAGTGTTGAGTCTATGGTGCAGTGTTGAGTCTATGAGCAGTGCTGAGTCTATGGTGCAGTGTTGAGTCTATGGTGCAGTGTTGAGTCTATGGTGCAGTGTTGAGTCTATAGTGCAGTGTTGAGTCTATGGTGCAGTGTTGAGTCTATGGTGCACTGCTGAGTCTATGGTGCAGTGCTGAGTCTATGTGCAGTGTTGAGTCTACGGTGCAGTGTTGAGTCTATGGTGCAGTGTTGAGTCTATGGTGCAGTGCTGAGTCTATGGTGCAGTGTTGAGTCTACGGTGCAGTGTTGAGTCTATGGTGCAGTGTTGAGTCTATGAGCAGTGCTGAGTCTATGGTGCAGTGTTGAGTCTATGGTGCAGTGTTGAGTCTATGGTGCAGTGTTGAGTCTATGGTGCAGTGTTGTGTCTATGGGCAGTGCTGAGTCTATGGTGCAGTGTTGAGTCTATGGGCAGTGTTGAGTCTATGGTGCAGTGCTGAGTCTATGTGCAGTGTTGAGTCTATGGAGCAGTGTTGAGTCTATGGTGCAGTGTTGAGTCTACGTGCAGTGTTGAGTCTATGGTGCACTGTTGAGTCTATGGTGCAGTGTTGAGTCTATGGTGCAGTGCTGAGTCTATGGTGCAGTGTTGACTCTATGGTGCAGTGTTGAGTCTATGGTGCAGTGCTGAGTCTATGGTGCAGTGTTGTGTCTATGGGCAGTGCTGAGTCTATGGTGCAGTGTTGAGTCTATGGTGCAGTGCTGAGTCTATGGTGCAGTGTTGAGTCTATGGTGCAGTGTTGAGTCTATGGTGCAGTGTTGAGTCTATGGTGCAGTGCTGAGTCTATGGTGCAGTGCTGAGTCTATGGTGCAGTGTTGAGTCTATGGTGCAGTGTTGAGTCTATGGGCAGTGTTGAGTCTATGGTGCAGTGCTGAGTCTATGGTGCAGTGCTGAGTCTATGGTGCAGTGCTGAGTCTGGGCCTCTGTGTGTGTACGGTGAACTTCTTTCGCACCGTACGCAGTTTCAAAGAAACTGAGTTCAAAATCTGAGATGATTTCAAAGTGTCACGACACAGCAAACCCTTGCGGTCCTCGACGGAGGAGCCCACAAACCCCCCACCACCACCACCACCCCACCCACCACCACCACCACCCCACCCACCCACCACCACCACCACCACCACCACCCCCCCCCCACTACTCACCGTAGATGAAGTCGGTGTTCTTGAGTCTGGATCCACGCAGCAGCAGATTCTCAGGGCCCAGCGAGCTGGAGGTGCGAGAGTTCAACCCTCCGCTCAGTCGCTAAGCACAAAGGTCAAGGTGTGTCGCCCACCCCTCCCCCCCCCCCCCGGGTACAGCCTCAACAGAATGTCGGGGCAAGTGCTGTTAGCGAGCAGCACCTGTGAAGGTAGACACAGACAAAGGTCCCCCGTGTAGCCTCTAACAGACTGTAGGGGCAAGTGCTGTTAGCGAGCAGCACCTGTGAAGGCTACCGGCACTGTGGCACACGAGGGGGGTGGGTGGGTGGCTACCAGCACCACGCCCGGCCGCCTTTGTCTCCCCGAGTGGCGATGTTCACTACACACCGCTACACCAGCTACTCGTCTGAGGAGGCCGAGTCGACCTAGGGGAGAGGGGCCCAGGACCGGTTCAGAAAATCGTCGCCGGTGTTGACCGTGAGCGGGAATCGAATTGGGTTCGATGGACATTGGCAAGTCTACTCAGCTCCACGTCCTCCTGTACCACATCACTCCATCTCTTCTCTAGCCCGTGACGTGCCCGTTTAGCCCCCTCGATCCGGCCGAACAAAAGCTGTTTCGGCATGCGGTGGCTGGGCATGCGGGCTACATGACCCAGCCATCGCAGCCTTGCCTGCCGGAGGAGCTCACCGATGGGACCTTGCCCAGATCTTTCAAGGATTTGTGAGCTCCTCACACAACCCAGCCTGGTTAAACCCAAACACGCAGATACATAGAGACACTAACACACTCACACTCAAAAACACATTCACTAACACACTCACTAACACACTCACTAACACACGCAAAAAGGACAAAGATCCCCCTTATAGCCTTAACAGACTGTAAGGGCAAGTGCTGTTAGCGAGCAGCACCTATTAAGGCCGGAACGGTACACGAGGGGGTGGGTGGTCAGCACCACGCCCGGCCGCCTTTGTCTCCCTCGTGGCAATGTTTTACACACCGCACCAGGTACTCATTTGAGGCTGCGTCGACCTAGGGGAGGCCCAGGACCAGTTCAGATAATCGTCACTGGTGTTGGCCGTGAGCGGGAATCGAACCCGGGTCGGCAGGTTCATCGCACAGCGCGCTAACCGCTACACTATCGCTCCCCGCTACACTATCGCTCCCCACTACACACACACACACTAACACACACACACACACACACTAACACACACACACATGCTAACACACATACACACCAACACACACACACCAACACACAAAGACAAAGATCCCCCATATAGCCTTAACAGACTGTAGGGGCAAGTGCTGTTAGCGAGCACCTATGAATGCCGGAACGGTACACGAGGGGGTGGGTGGCCAGCACCACGCCCGACCGCTTTTGTCTCCCTACACACACACACACACAAACACACATTCACACACTAACACACACACACTAACACACACACTAACACACTCACACACTAACACACTCACACACTAACTAACACACACACTAACACACACACACACACTAACACACACACAAACACACACTAAAACACACAAACACACACACACAAACACACACTAAAACACACAAACACACACTAAAACACACAAACACACACACACAAAAGCACACACACACACAAGCACACACACACACACACTAACACACACACACTAAAACACACAAACACACACAAACACTAACACACACTAACACACTCACAAACAACAACAACAACAACAACCGCCATTCGCCACTAAGTGGCGGTGACGTCACCACGACGCTTGTGCCAGGCTATGTGCACCCTAACACACACTAACACACAAACACTAAAACACACTAACACACATACACTAACACACACACACTAACATACACAGACTAAGTAACACACACTAACACACTCACAAACACACACACTAACACACACACTAACACACACACTAACACACACACTAAACACACAAACACACACACAAACACACACACAAACACACACTAAAACACAATAACACACACTAACACACACACACTAACACACACAGACTAACTAACACACACTAACACACTCACAAACACACACACTAACACACACTAAAACACACTAACACACAAACACACACACACACACACAAACACACACACACACACAAATACACACTAAAACACACACACACACTAACACACACAAACAACAACAACCGCCATTCGCCACTAAGTGGCGGTGACGTCACCACGACGCTTGTGCCAGGCTATGTGCACCCTGAGGACACGTGAAGTGTCGAACGCCCGCTGGCAGGAGGTCACGGGGAAGACCCAGGTGCCACGAGTCGACTGACTGAGATGACTGAGATGACTGGCTGATGCACCACTTGTGCCCCCTATTGTGGCAACCTGCTGTGCTTTATCCACCCGGCGCTCCGCTCGTTGTTGTGAGCGTCGCTCCTCCGCCCTCCGTTGTTGTTGGAGGGGCGACTGCCTCCAACTGCCCAGTAGCGTCCTTCACGAGCCTCCTCCATAGAGGCCGATCTTGACACCGCTGGTACCAGTCATCGGCAAGTCCACTCAGCTCCACGTCCTCCTGTACCACATCACTCCATCTCTTCTCTAGCCCGTGCCGCGCCCGCTTAGCCCCCTCAATCCGGCCGAACAAAAGCTGTTTCGGCATGCGGTGGCTGGGCATGCGGGCTACATGACCCAGCCATCGCAGCCTTCCCCGCCGGAGGAGCTCACCGATGGGACCTTGCCCAGATCTTTCAAGGATTTGTGAGCTCCTCACACAATCCAGTCTGGTTAAACCCAGGAAGGATCGTAGGCAGGCCAGCCTAAATGTTTCTAACCGGCGAAGATGTTCCATTCAGGGGGTCCACGTTTCGCAAGCGTAGAGAAGGGAGGGAATGACCGTGGCCGAGAAGACCTGAAGCTTAGTGCGGAGCGACAGACCAGGTAGCTTCCACACAGCGTTACGCAACCGATGAAAAGATATTGCCGCTCGACTGATTCGGAGTGAGACCTCTGCTGTTAAACTGGATACAATCATAAGCACACTACCCAGGTATGGGAAACTCTCCACTCTCTCCACAACTGCCCCATCACCGATCGGGAGTTGTGGGGGTGGAGTGTCCGATGGCACAAAATACCCAGGCAGGTGCTTAGTTTTGGTGGGGCTGATGGTAAGGCCCCACCTCTTAGGGGCACGCTCCAGTCTCAGCAGCAGCGTCTCCAACTCCTCCTCTGACTGAGCAGCTATTACCAAATCATCAGCATACATAACGTGGTTGAGCAATAGGGAGCCATCCCTTGACCGCACCCGGGCATCGATCAGCCTCCCATTATATCTGTACCATATGGAGATTCCCCCGGTACAGCTATTGAAGGCTTCACACACTAACACACACACTAACACACACACTAACACACACACTAACACACACACTAACACACACTAACACACACACTAACACACACACACTAACACACACTAACATGCTCACTCACTCAGGGACGCTCAGCTCCGCTTCCTCCGCGTTGTGGATGGTGATGTGACCTTCAAACCTGAGGGCAAAGGGCAGGGTCAGTCACCTGCACAGGTCACTGGCCCACATGCCCAGGTCAATGGGTCACCTGCACAGGTCATCAGGCCACATGTATGGCATCAAGTCACGCACAGAGGTCACCGTGTCGTGCGTAGAGGTCATTACGTCACAGACGCCATATCAGCTGTACAGGTAATACGGTTATAGGCAGAGGTCACCAGGTTACCTATAGAGGTCAACAGGTCATCTGCAGGGGTAATTGGGCAATCTGTAGAGGTCACCAGTAGAGGTCACCAGGTCACCTGTAGAGGTTAGCTCACCTGTCGGTCAATGTCTCAATTGTCAATACCTCGCCTGTAGAGGTCGTGAGGTCACCTGCAGAGGTCACCAGGTTACCTGTAGAGGTCAACCTCTCACCCGCGGAGGTCACCCATGGAGGTCAATGTCCCAGCTGTTGAGGTCAATACCTCGCTGGTAGAGGTCACCTGTAGAGGTCACCTTCAGAGGTCAACCCCTCACCTGTGTAGAGGTCACCAGGTCACCTGTAGAGGTCAACCCCTCACCTGTAGAGGTAAACCTCACACCCGTGGAGGTCACCAGGTTACCCGTGGAGGTCAATGTATCAACTGTAGAGGTCACCGGGTCACCTGCAGAGGTCATCTGTAGAGGTCAACCCATCACCTGTGCAGGTAAACCTCAGACCCGTGGAGGTCACCATGTTACCCGTGGAGGTCATCTGTAGAGGTCAACCCATCACCTGTGGAGGTCACCCGAAGAGGTCACCAGGTCACCCATAGAGGTCAACCGGTTACCTGTAGAGGTCAACCCGTCACCTGCGGAGGTCAGCAGGTCACCCGCGGAGGTCAAGGTAATCGTGTCACGTGCAGAGGCCCTCCGAGGTCGCGGGGTCACGAGCAGAGGTCGTGAGGTCACCTGCGGAGGTCACCAGCTCACCTGTAGAGGTCGGGATGCGGCTGGCGACATTCGACAGCGGCGGAGAACCCCGAAAAGTCTTGGGGAGAGCGAACGCGGGGCGAGCGAGCAGGGGCCAAGTACGTCTGTCAACAACCACCACAACCACCACCACAAACATCATCACCACAACCATCACCATTACCACAACCACCACCACAAACATCACCACAACCATCACCACAACCATCACCATTACCACCATTACCACCACCACCACAACCACCACCACCACAACCATCACCATTACCACCATTACCACCATCACGGTAACAAGTACGTCTGTCAACCACCACCACCACAACCACCACCAAAGACAAAATTCCCCCGTGTAGCCTCTAACAGGCTGTAGGGGCAAGTGCTGTGAGTAGCGAGTAGCAGCAGCACCTGTGAAGGTAGACACAGACAAAGGTCCCCCGTGTAGCCTCTAACAGACTGTTGGGGCAAGTGCTGTTAGCGAGCAGCACCTGTGAAGGCTACCGGCACTGTGGCACACGAGGGGGTGGGTGGCTACCAACACCACGCCCGGCCGCCTTTGTCTCCCCAGTGGCGATGTTTACTACTTCACACCGCTACACCAGCTACTCGTTTGAGGCCGAGTCGACCTAGGGGAGGCTCAGGACCGGTTCAGATAATCGTCGCTGACGTTGACCGTGAGCGGGTGACCGTGTGGGTGACCGTGTGGGTGACTCTGTGGGTGACCGTGTGGGTGACCGTGTGGGTGACTCTGTGGGTGACCGTGTGGGTGACTCTGTGGGTGACTGTGTGGGTGACCGTGTGGGTGATCGTGTGGGTGACCGTGTGGGTGATCGTGTGGGTGACCGTGTGGGTGATCGTGTGGGTGACTGTGTGGGTGACCGTGTGGGTGACCGTGTGGGTGACTCTGTGGGTGACCGTGTGGGTGACTCTGTGGGTGACTGTGTGGGTGACCGTGTGGGTGATCGTGTGGGTGACCGTGTGGGTGATCGTGTGGGTGACCGTGTGGGTGATCGTGTGGGTGACTGTGTGGGTGACTCTGTGGGTGACTGTGTGGGTGACTAGGCCGGTGACCGTGTGGGTGACCGTGTGGGTGACCGTGTGGGTGATTGTGTGGGTGACTCTGTGGGTGACCGTGTGGGTGACTGTGTGGGTGACTGTCTGGGTGATTGTGTGGGTGACTGTGTGGGTGACCGTGTGGGTGACCGTGTGGGTGACCGCGTGGGTGACTGTTTGGGTGATTGTGTGGGTGACTGTGTGGGTGACTGTGTGGGTGACTGTGTGGGTGACCGTGTGGGTGACCGTGTGGGTGACCGTGTGGGTGACCGTGTGGGTGACTGTGTGGGTGACTGTGTGGGTGACTCTGTGGGTGACCGCGTGGGTGACTGTGTGGGTGACTGTGTGGGTGACCGTCTGGGTGACTGTGTGGGTGACCGTCTGGGTGACTCTCTGGGTGACTCTGTGGGTGACCGTGTGGGTGACCGTGTGGGTGACCATGTGGGTGACTCTGTGGGTGACTGTGTGGGTGACTCTGTGGGTGACTCTGTGGGTGACCGTGTGGGTGACTGTGTGGGTGATCGTGTGGGTGACCGCGTGGGTGGCCGTGTGGGTGACCGTGTGGGTGACTCTGTGGGTGACCGTGTGGGTGACCGTGTGGGTGAACGTGTGGGTGACTGTGTGGGTGACTAGGCCGGTGACTGTGTGGGTGACTGTGTGGGTGACTGTGCGGGTGACCGTGTGGGTGACTGTAGGTGACCGCGTGGGTGACTCTGTGGGTGACCGTGTGGGTGACCGCGTGGGTGACTCTGTGGGTGACTGTGTGGGTGACTGTGTGGGTGAACGTGTGGGTGACTGTGTGGGTGACCGTGTGGGTGACTCTGTGGGTGACTCTGTGGGTGACTCTGTGGGTGACCGTGTGGGTGACTCTGTGGGTGACTAGGCCGGTGACTGTGTGGGTGACCGTGTGGGTGACCGTGTGGGTGACTGTGTGGGTGACCGTGTGGGTGACTCTGTGGGTGACTAGGCCGGTGACTGTGTGGATGACTGTGTGGGTGATCGTGTGGGTGACTGTGGGTGACCGTGTGGGTGACCGTGTGGGTGACCGTGTGGGTGACCGTGTGGGTGACTGTGTGGGTGACTCTGTGTGGGTGACTGTGTGGGTGACTGTGTGGGTGACTGTGTGGGTGACTCTGTGGGTGACTCTGTGGGTGACTCTGTGGGTGACCGCGTGGGTGACCGTGTGGGTGACTCTGTGGGTGACCGTGTGGGTGACTGTGAGGGTGACTGTGTGGGTGACTCTGTGGGTGACCGTGTGGGTGACTGTGTGGGTGACTCTGTGGGTGACTGTGTGGGTGACCGCGTGGGTGACCGTGTGGGTGACCGTGTGGGTGACTCTGTGGGTGACTGTGTGGGTGACCGCGTGGGTGACCGTGTGGGTGACTCTGTGGGTGACCGTGTGGGTGACCGTGTGGGTGACTCTGTGGGTGACTGTGTGGGTGACCGCGTGGGTGACCGTGTGGGTGACAGTGTGGGTGACCGCGTGGGTGACTCTGTGGGTGACTGTGTGGGTGACTCTGTGGGTGACCGTGTGGGTGACCGTGTGGGTGACTGTGGGTGACCGTGTGGGTGACCGTGTGGGTGACTCTGTGGGTGACCGTGTGGGTGACCGTGTGGGTGACTCTGTGGGTGACCGTGTGGGTGACTCTGTGGGTGACTGTGTGGGTGACCGTGTGGGTGATCGTGTGGGTGACCGTGTGGGTGATCGTGTGGGTGACCGTGTGGGTGATCGTGTGGGTGACTGTGTGGGTGACTCTGTGGGTGACTGTGTGGGTGACTAGGCCGGTGACTGTGTGGGTGACCGTGTGGGTGACCGTGTGGGTGACCGTGTGGGTGACCGTGTGGGTGATTGTGTGGGTGACTCTGTGGGTGACCGTGTGGGTGACTGTGTGGGTGACTGTCTGGGTGATTGTGTGGGTGACTGTGTGGGTGACCGTGTGGGTGACCGTGTGGGTGACCGCGTGGGTGACTGTTTGGGTGATTGTGTGGGTGACTGTGTGGGTGACTGTGTGGGTGACTGTGTGGGTGACCGTGTGGGTGACCGTGTGGGTGACCGTGTGGGTGACTAGGTGGGTGACTGTGTGGGTGACTGTGTGGGTGACTCTGTGGGTGACCGCGTGGGTGACTGTGTGGGTGACTGTGTGGGTGACCGTCTGGGTGACTGTGTGGGTGACCGTCTGGGTGACTCTCTGGGTGACTCTGTGGGTGACCGTGTGGGTGACCGTGTGGGTGACCATGTGGGTGACTCTGTGGGTGACTGTGTGGGTGACTCTGTGGGTGACTCTGTGGGTGACCGTGTGGGTGACTGTGTGGGTGATCGTGTGGGTGACCGCGTGGGTGACCGTGTGGGTGACCGTGTGGGTGACTCTGTGGGTGACCGTGTGGGTGACCGTGTGGGTGACCGTGTGGGTGACTGTGTGGGTGACTAGGCCGGTGACTGTGTGGGTGACTGTGTGGGTGACTGTGCGGGTGACCGTGTGGGTGACTGTAGGTGACCGCGTGGGTGACTCTGTGGGTGACCGTGTGGGTGACCGCGTGGGTGACTCTGTGGGTGACTGTGTGGGTGACTGTGTGGGTGACCGTGTGGGTGACTGTGTGGGTGACCGTGTGGGTGACTCTGTGGGTGACTCTGTGGGTGACTCTGTGGGTGACTGTGTGGGTGACCGTGTGGGTGACTCTGTGGGTGACTAGGCCGGTGACTGTGTGGGTGACCGTGTGGGTGACCGTGTGGGTGACTGTGTGGGTGACCGTGTGGGTGACTCTGTGGGTGACTAGGCCGGTGACTGTGTGGATGACTGTGTGGGTGATCGTGTGGGTGACTGTGTGGGTGACCGTGTGGGTGACCGTGTGGGTGACCGTGTGGGTGACCGTGTGGATGACTGTGTGGGTGACTGTGTGGGTGACTCTGTGTGGGTGACTGTGTGGGTGACCGTGTGGATGACTGTGTGGGTGACTGTGTGGGTGACTCTGTGGGTGACTCTGTGGGTGACTCTGTGGGTGACCGCGTGGGTGACCGTGTGGGTGACTCTGTGGGTGACCGTGTGGGTGACTGTGAGGGTGACTGTGTGGGTGACTCTGTGGGTGACCGTGTGGGTGACTGTGTGGGTGACTCTGTGGGTGACTGTGTGGGTGACCGCGTGGGTGACCGTGTGGGTGACCGTGTGGGTGACTCTGTGGGTGACTGTGTGGGTGACCGCGTGGGTGACCGTGTGGGTGACTCTGTGGGTGATCCGTGTGGGTGACCGTGTGGGTGACTCTGTGGGTGACTGTGTGGGTGACCGCGTGGGTGACCGTGTGGGTGACCGTGTGGGTGACCGCGTGGGTGACTCTGTGGGTGACTGTGTGGGTGACTCTGTGGGTGACCGTGTGGGTGACCGTGTGGGTGACTGTGGGTGACCGTGTGGGTGACCGTGTGGGTGACCGTGTGGGTGACTGTGTGGGTGACCGTGTGGGTGACTGTGGGTGACTCTGTGGGTGACCGCGTGGGTGACCGTGTGGGTGACCGTGTGGGTGACTGTGTGGGTGACCGTGTGGGTGACCGTGTGGGTGACCGCGTGGGTGACCGTGTGGGTGACCGTGTGGGTGACCGTGGTGGGTGACTCTGTGGGTGACTGTGTTTGTGACCGTGTGGGTGACCGTGTGGGTGACCGTGTGGGTGACCGTGTGGGTGACTCTGTGGGTGACTCTGTGGGTGACTGTGTGGGTGACTGTGTGGGTGACCATGTGGGTGACCGTGTGGGTGACCGTGTGGGTGACTCTGTGGGTGACTCTGTGGGTGACTGTGTGGGTGACTGTGTGGGTGACCATGTGGGTGACCGTGTGGGTGACCGTGTGGGTGACTCTGTGGGTGACTCTGTGGGTGACTCTGTGGGTGACTCCGAGCGACCTTGAGGTCGGTCTCGCCGTCCAGGCTCGCCGTGGTGACAAGTGCTCGCCCATCGCTCCAGTTGGAAGTGAGCAGCACAAGGTCGCACGGGAACGACTCCTCACTTCCGCACGTACACAATGTCCTCCCACCTGCATCATCATCACCACAACATCAACATCAACCACTATCATCACCACCAACTCCACCAACACAACATCAACCACCACATCACCATCAACCATCAACCACCACCACCACCACAGCACGGGAACGACTCCTCACTCTGCACGTACACAATGTCTCCCACCTGCATCATCATCACCAACATCATCACCACCACAACATCACCCACTATCATCACTAACACCAACACCACAGCACGGGAACGACTCCTCACTCCACACGTACACAATGTCTCCCACCTGCATCATCATCACCAACATCATCACCACCACAACATCAACCACTATCACCACCACATCACCATCAACCACTATCACCACCACGGCACGGGAACGACTCCTCACTCCGCACGTACACAATGTCTCCCACCTGCATCATCATCACCACCAACACCACCAACACAACATCAACCACCACATCACCATCAACCATCAACCACCACCACCACAGCACGGGAACGACTCCTCACTCTGCACGTACACAATGTCTCCCACCTGCATCATCATCACCACCAACACCACCACAACATCAACCACTATCACCAACACCAACACCACGGCACGGGAACGACTCCTCACTCCGCACGTACACAATGTCTCCCACCTGCATCATCATCACCAACACCACCACCACCACAACATCACCCACTATCACCACTACCACCACCACCGCACAGGAACGACTCCTCACTCCGCACGTACACAATGTCTCCCACCTGCATCATCATCATCACCACCACAACATCACCCACTATCACCACCATATCACCATCAACCACTATCATCACCACCACCACCACCACATCATCACCCACTATCACCACCACATCACCATCAACCACTATCACCACCACATCACCATCAACCACTATCATCACCACCACCACCACCACCACCACATCATCACCCACTATCACCACCACATCACCATCAACCACTATCATCACCACCACCACCACCACCACATCATCACCCACTATCACCACCACATCACCATCAACCACTATCATCACCACCACCACCACCACCACATCATCACCCACTATCACCACCACATCACCATCAACCACTATCATCACCACCATCACCACCACGGCACGGGAACGACTCCTCACTCCGCACGTACACAATGTCTCCCACCTGCATCACCACCAACACCACCACCACCACCACATCAACCACCACATCACCATCAACCACTATCATCACCACCACCACCACAACATCAACCACTATCACCACCACATCACCACCACCACCACCACCACAACATCAACCACTATCACCACCACATCACCACCACCACCACCACCACCACCACAACATCAACCACTATCACCACCACATCACCATCAACCACTATCATCACCACCACCACCGCACGTACACAATGTCTCCCACCTGCATCACCACCAACACCACCACCACCACATCAACCACCACATCACCATCAACCACTATCATCACCACCACCACCACAACATCAACCACTATCACCACCACATCACCACCACCACCACCACCACATCAACCACTATCACCACCACATCACCATCAACCACTATCATCACCACCACCACCGCACGTACACAATGTCTCCCACCTGCACCACCACCACCACAACATCAACCACCATCACCACACCATCATCACACCCCCCCCTCATCACCACACGTGCGTGTGTACACGTGCGTGTGTGTGCGTGCGTGTGTGTGTGCGTGTACGTGTGCGTGCGTGTGTGTGTGTGCGTGTACACGTGCGTGCGTGTGTGTGCGTGTACGCGTGCGTGTGTGTGCGTGTGTGTGTGTGTGTGTGTGTCCGGCAAAACAACCCCCTACCTCCTCGCGGTGCCGGACGGGCAACTCTGTCGTGGACAGTGCTGTGGGGGGAGTTCCAATTTTGATTGGCTCCTCCCCTCATGGCATATGTGTCCACCACAGGGGCTAAACGGGGGCTCTGGACGGGTGCGAGGGGCTGGTAACCCCTCCACCTTCAATTAATTACCACAAAACCACGAATTAAAGTGAAATATGTAACAACTAAGCTTGTGCCGGAGGCCCCGGGGGGCCAGGCGTCTATGACGTCTCCTGGCCAAACCCCAATTGGCGGAGCCAGGAGATTGAATACCTACCCTCGGGGCTACTCCAGAAACAACGAAAAGCCACTACGGGTGGCCACGTGGAATGTTCGAACGCTCACTGCAGAGGAGAGGCTGCCACTCCTCTGTCGGGAGCTGGACCGGTACCGCCTGGATCTATGCGGCATTCAGGAGGTCCGGTGGACCGGCTCTGGCTCCTGCCACCATGAGGGGTGGACAGTCCTCTACTCGGGGCAGCAGACTGCCAAACAACAGGGTGTGGGTCTTCTTTTGAACAAAAGAATGAAGGGGGCGTGGGAGCGTGGCGGTGAGGTGTGGGAAGCTGTAAGCCCCAGGCTACTTTGGGCTCGCCTTCCCATCAACCGGAGGCGAGGAATGGTGGTCGTGGTTACTTATGCCCCCACCGAAGATGAACATCCGTGGAGGGATGCAGGCAAAGCCGATGAGTCAGATGCCTTCTATGACCTCCTGTCACAGGTGCTGGCTAAAGTGGCCCCTCGGGATAGAGTCATCATGTTGGGTGACTTCAATGCCCGAGTTGGTCATGATACTGGCACCTGGTCTGGAGTGATTGGAGGGCATGGGCCAGATCAGCTCAATAACAACGGTAGGAGGCTGCTAGATTTTTGTGCAGCCCATGGGCTTGTAATTACCAACACGCTGTTCCGGCATCGGCGCATCCACACAACATCATGGATGCATGCCGGGTCCAAGCAAGAACATCTGCTGGACTACATAGTGACGGACCAGCGAATGCGAGCCCATGTCCTTGACACCAGGACCTACCGTGGAGCTGATCTGCCCTCTGACCATCGACTAGTCATCTGTAAGATGCGCCTGCCATTCTTCCACTCCGGTGGTGGGTGTACACCCAGGACCCCATTCCAACCTAAAGTGGCCTGGTCTCAGTTATCTGATGAAAGTTGCAAGCGAGAATTTCATCATCGCTTGCGGCTGGGATTGGCATCGTCCCCGACTCCTCCTGATGTCGAGGGTAAATGGGCGAGGTTTAGGACTGTGACTCATGCAGCTGCAATGGCTGCTTTGGGTACGCGGTCCAGACCTCCCCAGACACCCTGGATGACAGAGGAGTTGTTCAGGATGGTTGAGAAAAAGCGACAGGCCCACTGTCATCGGCTACAGAATCCCACGTCAGAGAATGAGGAGGCTTACCGCAGCCTTCGCTCGGAGGTTCGGAGAGCCGTGAGGCGCTGCAAGGATGGGTGGTGGTCGCGGGTTGCTGAGGAGATGGAGTCTGCCTCAGTGGCCCGTGATCACAAATCGCTATTTAACTCCATCAAAAAAGTAACCTGCAGCGCCACACCTATTACCATCATTAGGGGAAAAAACGGTGATCCAATTTCCGACCCCCAGGAACAGGTTCGCAGATTTGCTGAGCATTTCTGTGAGGTCCTGGGGGAGGGAAAATCCCTCAGCCAGGAAAACATCGTGGCACAAAGTGAGGATGACCCTGCTGAGGCTGCGGTGCCTCAAATATTGGATGAAGTCACCCCCTGTGAGTGGCTGGCTGAGGTGCCATCTGCTGAGGAAGTATTGAAGGCGATCCGGAGTCTGAGACCAGGAAAGGCAGCGGGCAGAGATGATCTCCCAAGCGAAATGCTGAGGGAGGGTGGCGTTTGTGCACAGACTGCCCTATATGACATCATAACAACAGTCTGGACCACTGGACGGGTTCCGCAGGATTGGAAGGATGCCCTGGTGGTCCCCCTTTTTAAGAAGGGGGACCGCACAGACTGTAACAACTACAGGGGCATCTCACTCCTCAGTGTGCCGGGAAAGGTCCTGGCAAGGATTATTCAGCATCGCCTTGCCAGGCACGCTGAGGAGAGGCTTGCGGAGCCCCAATGCGGTTTCAGGAAAGGGCGGTCCTGCACAGATGCCATATTTTCTGTCCGTCTGCTACAGCAGAGGTGTAGGGAATTCCAACAAGACCTACATCTCTGCTTTATTGACCTGGTCAAGGCCTATGATACCATCAGTAGGCCTGGGCTCTGGGTCGTTCTTCGTGCTTTTGGAGTACCTGACCCTCTGCTCACGATCATTAAGGACCTTCATGATGGTGAGCGGGCCCGGGTAAAACTACGTGGCCGGGAGTCAGAGCCATTCCCTGTACACCTTGGGGTGCGACAGGGATGTCCTCTGGCTCCCACATTATTTAACATCTATTTTGACCACGTAGTTCGTGAAGCCTTCAATAGCTGTACCGGGGGAATCTCCATATGGTACAGATATAATGGGAGGCTAATCGATGCCCGGGTGCGGTCAAGGGATGGCTCCCTATTGCTCAACCACGTTATGTATGCTGATGACTTGGTAATAGCTGCTCAGTCAGAGGAGGAGTTGGAGACGCTGCTGCTGAGACTGGAGCGTGCCACTAAGAGGTGGGGCCTTACCATCAGCCCCACCAAAACTAAGCACCTGCCTGGGTATTTTGTACCATCGGACACTCCACCCCCACAACTCCCAATCGGTGATGGGGCAGTTGTGGAGAGAGTGGAGAGTTTCCCATACCTGGGCAGTGTGCTTATGACTGGCTCCAGTTTAACAGCAGAGGTCTCACTCCGAATCAGTCGAGCGGCAATATCTTTTCATCGGTTGCGTAACGCTGTGTGGAAGCTACCTGGTCTGTCGCTCCGCACTAAGCTTCAGGTCTTCTCGGCCACGGTCATTCCCTCCCTTCTCTACGCTTGCGAAACGTGGACCCCCCTAATGGAACATCTTCGCCGGTTAGAAACATTTAGGCTGACCTGCCTACGATCCATCCTGGGTTTAACCAGACTGGATTGTGTGAGGAGCTCACAAATCCTTGAAAGATCTGGGCAGGGTCCCATCGGTGAGCTCCTCCGGCAGGCAAGGCTGCGATGGCTGGGTCATGTAGCCCGCATGCCCAGCCACCGCATGCCGAAACAGCTTTTGTTTGGCCGGATTGAGGGGGCTAAGCGGGCGCGGCACGGGCTAGAGAAGAGATGGAGTGATGTGGTACAGGAGGACGTGGAGCTGAGTGGACTTGCCGATGACTGGTACCAGCGGTGTCAAGATCGGCCTCTGTGGAGGAGGCTCGTGAAGGATGCTACTGGGCAGTTGGAGGCAGTCGCCCTCCAACAACAACGGAGGGCGGAGGAGCGACGCTCACAACAGCGAGCGGAGCGCCGGGTGGCTAAAGCACAGCAGGTTGGCACAGTAGGGGGCACAGGTGGTGCATCAGCCAGTCATCTCAGTCAGTCGACCCGTGGCACCTGGGTCTGCCCCGTGACCTCCTGCCAGCGGGCGTTCGACACTTCACGTGGCCTCAGGGTGCACATAGCCTGGCACAAGCGTCGTGGTGACGTCACCGCCACTTAGTGGCGAATGGCGGTTGTTGTTGTTGTTGTTGTGTGTGTGTCGTGTGTGTGCGTGTGTGTGTGCGTGTGTGTACGCGTGTGTGTGTGTGTGCTGTGTGTGTGTGTGTGCTGTGTGTGTGCGTGCTGTGTACGTGTGTGTGCGTGTGTGTGTGTGCGTGTACGTGTGTACGTGTGTGTGTGTGCACCTCACGCGGACGTGCTTGCAAGCGTACGGGCGCACCAGGTGTCCGCTCTTCACGGTGTAGACATCCGCGTGGTTCGCTTCTCTGTCGGCGCGGTGGCGCAGCCAGTCCTCGTAGCCCTGTGGGCACACACACACACGTACACACACACACATACACACACACATACACACGTACACACACACACATACACACATAAACACGTACACATGTACACACACACAGATACACACATGTACACACACGTACACACACACGTACACACACACACACGTACACACATACACACGTACACATGTACACACACACGTACACACATACACATACACACACACACGTACACACACACATACACACACGTACACACACGTACACACACACGTACACATGTACACATGTACACACACACGTACACATACACACACACACGTACACACACACACACGTACACATGTACACACACACACACACGTACACATACACACACACACACATGTACACACACACACACACGTACACACACGTAGACACACGTACACACATACACATGTACACACACATGTACACACACACACACGTACACACACACACACACATACACACGTACACACACACACGTACACACACGTACACACACGTACACACACACGCACATGTACACACACGTACACACGCACATGTACACACATACACACGCGCACACGTACACACACGCACACATGCACGTACACACGTACACACACACACCCACATACACACACACACGTACACACGTACATACACACGTACACACACACACACCACGTACACACGCCCATGTACACACATACACACGCACACATGTACACGCACACGCACACACACGTACACATGTACACACACACGCACACACACACGCACGTACACACATACATACACACACGTACACACGTACACACACACTCACACACACGTACACACACACACGCACACACACGTACACACACATGTACACACAACAACAACAACCGCCATTCGCCACTAAGTGGCGGTGACGTCACCACGACGCTTGTGCCAGGCTATGTGCACCTGAGGCCACGTGAAGTGTCGAACGCCCGCTGGCAGGAGGTCACGGGGCAGATCCAGGTGCCACGGGTCGACTGACTGAGATGACTGAGACGACTGGCTGATTGCACCACCTGTGCCCCTACTGTGCCAACCTGCTGTGCTTTAGCCACCCGGCGCTCCGCTCATTGTTCTGAGCGTCGCTACCTCCGCCCTCCGTTGTTGTTGAGGGGCGACTGCCTCCAACTGCCCAGTAGCATCCTTCACGAGCCTCCTCCAAAAGGCCGATCTTGACACCCGTCTGGTACCCGTCATCGGCAAGTCCACTCAGCTCCACGTCCTCCTGTACCACATCACTCCATCTCTTCTCTAGCCCGTGCCGCGCCCGGCTTAGCCCCCTCATCCGGCCAAAAAAAAGCTGTTTCGCATGCGTTGGCTGGCATGCGGGCTACATGACCCAGCCATCGCAGCCTTGCCTGCCGGAGGAAGCTCACCGATGGACCCTTGCCCAGATCTTTCAAAGGATTTGTGAGCTCCTCACACAAGCCAGTCTGGGTTAAACCAGGGATGGATCGTAGGCAGGCCAGCCTAAATGTTTCTAACCGGCGAAGATGTTCCATTAGGGGGGTCCACGTTTCGCAAGCGTAGAGAAGGGAGGGAATGACCGTGGCCGAGAAGACCTGAAGCTTAGTGCGGAGCGACAGACCAGGGTAGCTTCCACACAACGTTGACGCAAACCGATGAGAAAGATATTGCCGCTCGACTGATTCGGAGTGAGACCTCTGCTGTTAAACTGAGCCAGTCATAAGCACGCTGCCCACAGGTATGGGAACTCTCACTCTCTCCACAACTGCCCCATCACCGTTGGGAGTTGTGGGGGTGGAGTGTCCGATGGTACAAAATACCCAGGCAGGTGCTTAGTTTTGGTGGGGGCTGATGGTAAGGCCCCACCTCGTTAGTGGCACGCTCCAGCACACACGCACACATGCACGCACACACGCGCACACACGTACACACACGCACACACGAACACACACACACACGCACAGACACGTTACACACGCACACACGTACACACGCACGTACACACACGCACAGACACGTTACGCACGCACAGACAAGTACACACGCACGTACACACACTCACCAATACGTTCACACACACACTCACACACACGCACTGAAACACCGACAGATACACACAAGAGCAGTGGGGGGGGGAGGGGTGTGCCGTGCGTATTGCTCAGGGCTCCCGTCACCTGCTTGATGGCTGTGACCGTGATGACGAAGAGCAGCGGCACTCCGCTCGTCACGGGGCTGGTCGGCGTGTCCACGAGCAGCTGCAGTGGAGGGCGCACACACACAGACACACACACACACACAGACACACACACACACACACAGACACACACACACACACAGACACACACACACACACAGACAACACACACACACAGACACACACACAAGACACACACAAGACACACACACAGACACACACACACAGACACACACACACACACACACAGGCACACACACAGGCATACACACACACACAGACACATACAGATACACAAACACAGACACACACACAGACACACACAGGCACACAGACACATACAGATACACAGACACACACACAGACACACACAGGCATACACATACAGATACACACACACAGACACACACACAGACACCACACCAGACACACACACAGACACACACACAGACACACACACAGACACACACAGACACACACAGACACACACACACACACACAGACACGCACACACACACACACATAGACAGACACACACACACAGACACATACACAGACACATACACAGACACACACAGACACACACACAGACACACACACACAGACACACACACACACACACAGACAGACACACAACACACAGACACACACACAAAGACACACACACAGACACACATACACACACAGACACACACACAGACACACACACAGACACACACACAGACACACGCACAGACACACACACACAGACACATACACACAGACACACACACAGACACACACACACACACACAAAGACAAAGATAAATATCTCCCATATAGCCTTAACAGACTGTAGGGGCAAGTGCTGTTAGTGAGCACCTATGAAGGCCGGGACAGTACACGAGGGGGTGGGTGGCCAGCACCACGCCCGACCGCCTTTGTCTCCCCAGTAGCGATGTTTACTACACACCGCACCAGGTAGTCAGTTGAGGCCGAGTCGACCTAGGGGAGGCCCAGGACCGGTTCAGATAATCGTCACCGGTGGTGTTGGCCGTGAGCGGGAATCGAACCCGGGTCGCCAGGTTCGTAGCGCAGCATAGCGCTAACCGCTACACCCACCGCTCACCACGCACACATGGACACACACACACACAGAGACACACACACAGACACACACACACAGAGACACACACACAGAGACACACACACAGAGACACACACAGAGACACACACACACAGACACACACACACACACCCAGACACACAGAGACACACACACACAGAGACACACACAGACACACACACACAGAGACACACACAGAGACACACACACAGAGACACACACACACACAGAGACACACACAGAGACACACACACACACAGAGACACAAACACACACAGAGACACACACACACAGACACACACACACACAGACACACAGAGACACACACACAGAGACACACACAGACACACAGAGACACACACAGAGACACACACAGACACACACACAGAGACACACACACACAGACACACACACAGAGACACACACAGAGACACACACAGAGACACACACACACACAGACACACACACACAGAGACACACACACAGAGACACACTTACAGAGACACACAGAGACACACACACAGAGACACACACAGACACACACACACAGAGACACACACACAGAGACACACACACACATACACACAGAGACACACACACACACAGACACACACACGGGTACAAAGACAAAGATCCCCCGCGTAGCCTCCAACCGACTTGTTGGGGAAACTGTCGTCAGCGAGCACCAATTGGCATCGCACGACCGAGGGCGCCAGTGATGAGATGTTGACTACCTCGCCCGGTACGCAGGAGGTCGTGGGTCCGATCACACCTGCTGCTGTATATTTGTGTGTGGTGAGATGTTGACTACCTCGCCCAGTACGCAGGAGGTCGTGGGTCCGATCACGCCTGCTGTATATTTGTGTGTGGTGAGATGTTGATTACCTCGCCCGGTACGCAGGAGGTCGTGGGTCCGATCACGCCTGCCGTATATTTGTGTGTGGTGAGATGTTGACTACCTCGCCCGGTACGCAGGAGGTCGTAGGTCCGATAGCGCCTGCTGTATATTTGGGTGTGAGATGTTGACTACCTCGCCAGGTACGCAGGAGGTCGTGGGTTCGATCGTGACACCGACCACACCTGCTGTATATTTGTGTGTGGTGAGATGTTCACTACCTCGCCCGGTATGCAGGAGGTCGTGGGTCCGATCACGCTTGCTGTATATTTGTGTGAGATGTTGACTACCTCGCCCGGTACGCAGGAGGTCGTGGGTCCGATCACACCTGCTGCTGTGTATTTGTGTGGTGAGATGTTGACTACCTCGCCAGGTACGTAGGAGGTCGTGGGTCCGATCACGCCTGCCGCTGTATATTTGCGTGTGGTGAGATGTTGACTACCTCGCCCGGTACGCAGGAGGTTGTGGGTCTGATCACGCTTGCTGTATATTTGTGTGTGAGATGTTGACTACCTCGCCCGGTACGCAGGAGGTCGTGGGTCCGATCGCGACACCGAAAACACACCCGAAGCGCCGTGGCAAACGGATGACAGCTCGACCAAGCGGCTCATCGTCATCATCATCCTCACGTGGCAATGTACGGCAGCGGCCCAACACTCTAAACGAGTTGACGTCGATTCTAAACGCGGACGTAAAGACCGGAACAACTTGGGGAGACGTGATGCACGTGGCCACGGGGACGGAGAACACGGTGAGAGAGAGACGAGAGAGGATCGAACTCGCGACCTCCTGCACACCGGGTGAGGTAGTCAACTTCTCCTAGTTTCACACGTAGCAGCAGGCTTTCGCGACCAATGCTATTCACAATAAAGGGTTTTTGTGTTAGATCGCGTTACTTATAAGTGTGTCGTAACCCCTCCACCACCCGACACGGCCAATCGGCAAAAATAAAGTGTCACGTTGACAAAAGACCAAATATTCTTAGCTCTTTCGGTAAAGTCACGTTGAAGGGAAACAATAAAATAATATAAAATATATATAAAACAATAAAAATTCTCACGACGTTTCGACCATAACACAAACGGTCGTCATCAGGTGTGAAAACCCAACGGCAAAGAAACATTTGAAAGAAGTGTTGGTTTGCATTAATTAATTTATTTTTAAACGGTGTATTTATTTATAAAAAACGTCAGCGCCACGCGCAGCGATTTGGCAGTTAGTTTAGAAGGACGAGTCCATCTATGTTCTGAAAAGAGGAAGGGGGAGACGAAAAATTAATGTATGCTGTCTGAAAGCCACCGTAAACGTGAACAATCAATTAAGACCTGAAATGGTTTATCAAATCCTTCCAATGATTGCTAAGCCAGAATCCATCTTCTCGGTTGAAATTGTCTCTGTGCTTGTATATGTGGATAGCCTCATGAACGAATCTATCATGGTAGCCAGATGGCTTACAAATTAACCTCTGTCTTGGAGAAGTCAATGTCATGTGAGCCTACTGAATTATAACAGTGATCTACCACGGCCGAGGTGTTGGTCCTACCGTGTTTAAGGTCTGCTTTGTGTTCACGAACACAGCCCACCGGTGGTGTTGTTGAAGAGTGAATCCACAACATTTACAGTTTTGAGTAGTATTGTGATCATATGCTACGTTAGCAATCCGTTAATTAGTATATAGGGGGAACACATGCTAATTAACGGATTACTAACGTGGCATATAATCACAATAACACACATTACAACTAATTACTCATCTACAACTCATTACTAATCATAACCATTGACTGATTACCAATCGATTATTTAATCACAATACCCCCTCCCCTCCGCCTCAAATCACTGCACCTGAAATGAGTTAAATGATGACGTTACCCTGCTGCTCTATATAAAACCGGGAGCAAGTGGAGAGGGCTTTTACCATTCTGGCGAATTGCCCGATGATGCTGGATGTAATCACCAGCGAAACGTCACAGTACAACTCAAACTGTAAATCTTCTTTGGTTCTTTCGGTAAAGTCACGTAGAATGAGAATAAAATAATAAATTGATCAAATAAAATAACACAATAATATTCTCACGACGTTTCGGCCACAACACAAGCGGCCTTCATCAGGTGAAGGGGCGAGACTGTCTGGTAGGACAGCGCTGGAGTGAAAGAGCCACGTTCAGATCACGGCCTTTAAGCCTCAAATTTCAGCACCACGGATAGCTACGGGCCCCGTGATCTGAACGTGGCTCTTTCACTCCAGCGCTGTCCTACCAGACAGTCTCGCCCCTTCACCTGATGAAGGCCGCTTGTGTTGTGGCCGAAACGTCGTGAGAATATCATTGTGTTATTTTATTTTATCAATTTATTATTTTATTCTCATTCTACGTGGTGACTTTACCGAAAGAACCAAGAAGATGAATCCTTGCAGTCACGAAAGCTTTAAATCGAAATCAAACTGTAAATGTTGTAGAGATTCACTCTTCAACAACCACCGGTGGGCTAAAGTAGTGAACTATTTTGTCTTTTCATACTCTTTGGTTCTATTCGGTAAAAGTCACGCAGGTGACTTTACCGAACAGAACCAAAGAGTATGGATCCTTGCAGTAACGAAAGCTTCAAATCTAGAATTTGTCTTTTGTCAACGTGACACTTTTTTTTGCTGATTGGCCGTGTCGGGTGGTGGAGGGTTACAAACACATTTATAAATAACGCGATCTAACCAAAAAACTTTATTATGAATAATATCTCCTAGCCACCGTGATGATGATGATGAGAGTGACACAGCAGACTCCAAACATGCAACAGGCCGTTAGGGTCGGGATCGAACCCACGACCTCCTGCGTACCCGGGCGAGGTAGTCAAACATCCCCTAGCCACCGTGATGATGATGATGAGAGACGCAGACTCCACAAATACAGCAGCAGGCATCGTCAGGGTCGGGATGGAACCCATGACCTCCTGCACACCGGGTGAGGTAGTCAACATCCACCTAGCCACCGTGATGATGATGAGAGAGACGCAGACTCCACAAATACAGCAGTAGGCGTCGTCAGGGTCGGGATTGAACCCACGACCTCCTGCATACCGGGCGAGGTAGTCAACATCTCCTAGCCACCGTGATGATGATGATGATGAGAGAGACGCAGACTCCAAATATACTGGGTCGGGATTGAACACACGACCTCCTGCATACCAGGCGAGGTAGTTAACATCTCATAGCCACCGTGATGATGATGAGAGAGAGACGCAGACTCCAAATATACAGCAGCAGGCATCGTCAGGGTCGGGATCGAACCCACGACCTCCTGTGTACCAGGCGAGGCAGTCAACATCTCCTAGCCACCGTGATGATGATGAGAGAGAGACGCAGACTCCAAATATAACAGGGTCAGGGTTGAACCCATGACCTCCTGCACACCGGGCGAGGCAGTCAACATCTCCTAGCCAACGTGATGATGATGAGAGAGAGAGAGACGCAGACTCCACAAATACAGCAGCAGGCATCGTCAGGGTCGGGATCGAACCCACGACCTCCTGTAGACCAGGCGAGGCAGTCAACATCTCCTAACCAACGTGATGATGATGATGAGAGAGAGACGCAGACTCCAATATACTGGGTCGGGATTGAACACACGACCTCCTGCATACCAGGCGAGGTAGTTAACATCTCATAGCCACCGTGATGATGATGAGAGAGAGACGCAGACTCCAAATATACAGCAGCAGGCATCGTCAGGGTCGGGGTCGAACCCACGACCTCCGCACACCGGGCGAGGCAGTCAACATCCACCTAGCCACCGTGATGATGATGAGAGAGAGACACAGACTCCAAATATACAGCAGCAGGCATCGTCAGGGTCGGGGTCGAACCCACGACCTCCTGCGTACCGGGCGAGGCAGTCAACATCTCATAGCCACCGTGATGATGATGATGAGAGAGAGACACGCCAGGCATTTTCAGCGTCGGGGTCGAACCCACGACCTCCTGCGTACCGGGCGAGGTAGTCAACATCTCATAGCCACCGTGATGATGATGAGAGAGACACGCAGACTCCACAATTACAGCAGCAGGCATCGTCAGGGTCGGGATCGAACCCACGACCTCCTGTGTACCGGGCGAGGTAGTCAACATCCACCTAGCCACCGTGGTGAGGACGCGGGAGCACTCGCCTGGATGAGGAAGACCATGAGGAAGTAGAGGTTGGCGATGCGTCGGAACTGTTCGAAGAGATTCTTCGGGAAGAAGTTCCAAAGTGTGTACTGGGAGGGGGGGGGGACAGGCGGCCGAGTCAGGCTACAGGGCCTATGGTTGACCAGGGTGGGAGCGACCGACGCGGGGGGGCGGTGGGGGGAGGGGGGGGCTTGGCCACGTGGCGCGTCCCAGCTCCGCGTCGCGGCGATGAAAAAGCGAGCGGAAGAATAAGTAATGTTGTTTTTTTGAAAAAAACTTTTGTTTTAACAAACACGCTTCACTGAAACGTGTCGCACCAGCGATGTAAGAACTCCACCACGACTCTAGGAAGTGGGCCACGAAGCTCGCCACGACCTAAGGGGACCGTGGCCGATTTTTACAGCCGACGTCAGTTGAGCGTGGACAATTAGACCCCAGGCCGACACATATAACATGTTAAAAAACAATGTTTCTAAAATACATAATTTTATTTTTCACGATAGAATATAGTAATTGTCATCAGTATGACATAAGTATAACCAAGCTTGTGGTCGATACCACATTGGGAAGTGGGTTACAATTGAGTTACAAGATTTGAGGATACAACAACAACAGAGTGAGTTAATAAAAAGCGTGAAAAACAAACAGCATGTGTTAAACTTTGATTTAAAGCTTTCGTGACTGCAGGGACACACACACAACCCTGTGTGTGTGTGTCCCTGTGTCTCGCTGTGTCTCGGCGTGTGTCTCCGTCACCCTCTGTGTGTATCCCTGTGTCTCGCTGTGTCTCCCTGTGTCTCTCGCTGTGTCTCCCTGTGTCTCCCGTGTCTCTCGCTGTGTCTCCCTGTGTCTCTCGCTGTGTCTCTCTGTGTCTACCTGTGTCCTCCGTCACCCTGTGTGTGTTGTCCCAGTGTCTCGCTGTGTCTCCTGTGTCTCTCGCTGTGTCTCGGCGTGAGTGTCCCTGTGTCTCGGTCCCCTATGTGTGTGTCCCAGTGTCTCGCTGTGTCTCTCGCTGTGTCTCGAAGTGTCTCGCTGTGTCTCCCGGTATCCCAGTGTCTCGCTGTGTCTCTCGCTGTGTCTCGGCGTGAGTGTCCCCTGTGTCTCGGCGTGAGTGTCCCTGTGTCTCTGTCACCCTGTGTGTGTGTCCCAGGTGTCTCGCTGTGTCTCCCTGTGTCTCCCTGTGCTCTTTCGCTGTGTCCTCGGTGTGGAGTGTCGCCCTGTGTCTCCGTCACCCTGTGTGTGTGTCCCAGTGTCTCGCTGTGTCTCTCCCTGTGTCTCTCCCTGTGTCTCTCGCTGTGTCTCCCTGTGTCTCTCCCTGTGTCTCTCGCTGAGTCTCGGCGTGTCTCCCTGTGTCTCTCGCTGTTCTCCGTCACCTGTGTGTGTGTCCTACGTGTCCGCTGTGTCTCCCTGTGTCTCTCGCTGTGTCTCGCTGTGTCTCCCTGTGTCTCTCCCTGTGTCTCTCGCTGTGTCTCGGCGTGAGTGTCCCTGTTGTCTCTGTCACCCTGTGTGTGTCCAGTGTTCTCGCTGTGTCTCCCTGCGTCTCTCGCCGTGTCTCGGCGTGAGTGTCCCTGTGTCTCGGTCACCCTATGTGTGTGTCCCAGTGTCTCGCTGTGTCTCTCGCTGTGTCTCGAAGTGTCTCGCTGTGTCTCCCTGTATCCCAGTGTCTCGCTGTGTCTCTCCCTGTGTCTTTCGCTGTGTCTCGGCGTGAGTGTTCCCTGTGTCTCTGTTACCCTGTGTGTGTGTCCCAGTGTCTCGCTGTGTCTCCCTGTTGTCTTTCGCTGTGTCTCGGCGTGAGTGTCCCTGTGTCTCTGTCACCATATTGTGTGTGTGTCCCAGTGTCTCGCTGTGTCTCCCTGTGTCTCTCGCTGTGTCTCGCTGTGTCTCTCGCTGTGTCTCCGTCACCCTGTGTGTGTGTCCCAGTGTCTCGCTGGTTGTCTCTCGCTGTGTCTCGGCGTGTGTCTCGCTGTGTCTCTGTCACCTGTGTGTGTCCCCAGTGTCTCGCTGTGTGTCCCTGTGTCTCCTCGCTGGTGTCTCCCTGCGTCTCTCGCTGTGCCTCAGCGTGAGTGGTCCCTGTGTCTCTCCCTGTGTCTCTCCCTGTGTCTCTCGCTGTGTCTCCCTGCGTCTCTCGCTGTGTCTCCCTGTGTCTCTCCCTGTGTCTCGGGGTGAGTGTCCCTGTGTCTCCGTCACCTTGTGTGTGTCTCCCTGTGTCTCCCTGTGTCTCCCTGTGTCTCTCGCTGTGTCTCCCTTGTCTCTCGCTGTGTCTCGGCGTGAGTGTCCATGGTGTCTCCGAAACCTCTGTGTGTGTCCCAGTGTCTCAGTGTCTCCCTGTGTCTCTCGCTGTCTCCCTGTGTCTCGCCGTGTCTCTGTCTCCTGTGTCCCCTGTGTCTCTCCTGTGTCTCTCCCTGTGTCTCGGCGTGAGTGTCCCTGTGTCTCCGTCACCCTATGTGTGTGTCCCAGTGTCTCAGTGTCTCCCTGTGTCTCTCGCTGTGTCTCCCTGTGTCTCTCGCTGTGTCTCCCTGTGTCTCCTTGTGTCTCCCTGTGTCTCGGCGTGAGTGTCCCTGTGTCTCCGTCAGCCTGTGTGTGTGTCCCTGTGTCTCGCTGTGTCTCTCCCTGTGTCTCTCGCTGTGTCTCAGCGTGAGTGTCCCTGTGTCTCCTGTGTCTCTCCCTGTGTCTCCCTGTGTCCTCGCTGTGTCTCTCCCTGTGTCTCTCCTGTGTCTCTCCCTGTGTCTCCCTGTATCTCTCACTGTGTCTCCCTGGTGTCTCCCCTGGTGTCTCCCTGTGTCTCCCCTGTGTCTCTCCCTGTGTCTCCCTGTGTGTCTCCCCTGTGTCTCTCCCTGTGTCTCCCTGTGTCTCCCTGTGTCTCTCCCTGTGTCTCTCCCTGTGTCTCTCGCTGTGTCTCCGTCACCCTGTGTCTCCCTGTGTCTCTCCCTGTGTCTCTCCCTGTGTCTCTCCCTGTGTCTCTCCCTGTGTCTCTCCCTGTGTCTCCCTGTGTCTCTCCCTGTGTCTCTCCCTGTGTCTCGCTGTGTCTCTCCCTGTGTCTCCCTGTCTCTCCCTGGTCTCTCCCTGTGTCTCGCTGTGTCTCCCTGTGTCTCCCTGTGTCTCCGTCACCCTGTGTGTGTGCCCCAGTGTCTCGCCTTAGGCAAGCTTCACGGGGGGCGCCACCCGCCCGCCCCGCCCCTCCCCCAGCGAGGTGCCACCTAGCCTGGCACGGGCGCCGCGGGTCACCCGCAATCACCTTGGACGAGGTGATTGTGTTGTCCTCGGTACGAGTGCTGCACGTAGGGTCCCGGCGGGAAGCCATCCCCCACGTGGATGGAGCGGAGGTCGACCGGTGGAGCGGATCTTCTCAGCCCCTGTGGACACGCGGGGGTGGGGGGGGGGGGGGGACACGGGGGACAGGGAGACACGGGGACACGGTGAGACAGTGGACACACACACACAGGGAGACACGGGGACACGCACACGGCGAGATGCAGGGAGACACAGCGAGACACTGGGACACACACACACAGGGTGACAGGGGACACAGGGAGAGACACAGGGAGAGACACAGCGAGACACACAGGGTGACACAGGGGAGACAGGGGACACAGGGAGAGACACAGGGAGAGACACAGGGAGAGACACAGGGAGACACACAGGGAGACACACAGGGAGAGACACAGGGAGAGACACAGGGAGAGACACAGGGAGAGACACAGGGAGACACACAGGGAGACACAGGGAGACACACAGGGAGAGACACACAGGGAGAGACACACAGAGAGACACACAAGGAGAGAGACAGGGAGAGACACAGGGAGAGACACAGAGGGAGACACAAGGGAGAGACACAGGGAGAGACCCAGGGAGAGACACACAGGGTGACACAGGGAGAGACACAGGGAGAGAACAGGGAGAGACACAGGGAGAGACACAGGGAGAGACACACAGGGAGAGAGACACAGGGAGACACAGGGAGAGACACAGGGAGAGACACGGGGAGAGAGACACAGGGGGAGAGACACAGGGGAGAGACACAGGGAGAGACACAGGGAGAGAGACACAGGGTGACACAGGGAGAGACACAGGGAGAGACACAGGGAGAGACACAGGGAGAGGACACAGGGAGACAAGGGAGACACACAGGGAGAGGACCCACAGGGTAAGACACAGGGAGAGACAGGGAGAGACACAGGGAGAGACACAGGGAGACACACAGGAGAGACACACAGGGAGACACAGGGGAGACACAGGGGGACACAGGGAGAGACACAGGAAGAGACACAGGAGAGCACAGGGAGAGACACAGGGAGAGACACAGGATAGACACAGGAGAGACACAGGGAGAGACAGGGAGAGACACAGGGAGACCACAGGAGACACACAGGTGAGACACAGGGGGACACAGGGAGAGACACAGGGGGGACACAGGACAGAGACACAGGGAGACACACAGGTGAGACACAGGGGGACACAGGGAGAGACACAGGGAGAGACACAGGGGGACACAGGGACAGAGACACAGGGAGAGACACAGGGGGAGACAAGGATAGACACTGGGACAGAGACACAGGGGGAACAGGGACAGAGACACAGGGAGAGACACAGGGAGAGACACAGGCAGAGACACTGGGACACACACACAGGGTGACACAGCGAGAGACACAGGGAGAGACACAGGGGGACACAGGGACAGAGACACAGGGAGAGACACAGGAGGAGACAAGGAGAGACACTGGACAGAGACACAGGGGGACACAGGGACAGAGACACAGGGAGAGACACAGGAGACACAGCGAGACACTGGGACACACACACAGGGGGACACAGGGTGACACAGCGAGAGACACAGGAGAGACACAGGGGGACCACAGGGACAGAGACACAGGTAGAGACACAGCGAGAGACACAGGGACACACACACACACAGGGTGACAGGTGACACAGCGAGACACTAGTTTTTTTTTACCTTTCTGTGTTAAGGTGTTCAAACACTTACGTGAAGCCACTGCATTAACCCACACACGGAAACTTGTGGCGAACATGAAAACACACGTCTCTGATGATAAATGATGCACCGTCTTTGAAACTGATGGACCTTCTACCTTCACTTCCCGTCGACGCTCTACAATGAGCCACCGAGAACTTCATTGGCAGCGATTACGGAAGAATGCGGAGTTAAAGGATTTGTGAGAGTTGTTAAAGGATTTGTGAGAGTTATTTAAAGGGTTTGTTCAAGGAGTTGCTGTTGTTGGTGGAGACGAGTGGTTGGACGAGTGGTTAGATTAGTTATTTTTTTTAGTTAGACGAGTTGTTAAAAAAAAGTTTTAAAGGGCGTGTTAAATGATTTGTTAGATGAGTTGCTAAAAAAAATAACAAACTATAATTCAAACATCAAACACCGGTTGAAAAACTGTCGCTCGTAAGGCCGCGGCCTAGTAGCACCCGCCGCGCATCCTCGGTCTAGCCTAGCGGGCCCCGCGGGACTCGCGAGCGAGGTGCCGGCTGGGGCCGAGCCAGTCAAGGGTGGGGTGTCCCGTACCAGACTGGCGAGGATTCGCTCCAGCATGGCCCGCGATGCTCGCGCATAACGAGACGAGAGGGAAGCGCGGAGGGACCGGAGGCCCAGGGCCCGAGAGGAGGAGGGCGGAGGAGGCGGCGGTGAGGAACGCGGCGAGACGGGGGTCGTGGGGAGCCCCTCCTGGGGGAGACGCGGCGAAGACACCGGAGTGACACTTCCGGGTACGGCGGGGAGAGGGGGGGGGTGGAGCTGGGTGGGCGGGGTCTAAGATTGAGGGGCGGGACCACCGACCCCCCCCACCCCACCAAACCCCCTCCAACCACGCCCAACCCACCGCCACCCAAATCAGCCACCTAAACCACCCCTAATGCATGGGGGGGGCTAGTGGATAAGGCTCGTGGATGAGTGGGAGTGGCTATTGGATACTGGGCGGGGCTAGTGTGATGAGAGTGGCTATTGGATACTGGGCGGGCTAGTGGCGTGAGTGGGTGTGGCTATTGGATACTGGGTGGGGCTAGTGGATGAGTGGGAGTGACTATTGGCTACTGGGGTGGGGCTAGTTGATGAGTGGAGTGACTATGGATACTGGGTGGGGCTAGTTGATGAGAGTTAAATGGGTACTGGGTGGGGCTAGTGGATGAGTGGAGTGACTATTGGCTACTGGGTGGGGCTAGTGGATGAGTGGGAGTGACTATTGGTTACTGCGTGGGGCTAGTGGGGAGTGGGAGTGGCTATTGGCTACTGGGCGGAGCTAGTGGATGAGCAGGAGGGGCTATGGCTACTGGGCGGAGCTAGTGATGAGCAGGAGTGGCTATTGGTTACTGTGGTGGGTCTAGTGGATGAGTGGGAGTGACTATTGTTAATGCGTGGGGCCTAGTGGTTGAGTGGGAGTGACTATTGGTTACTGCGTGGGGCTAGTGGGTGAATGGGAGTGGCTATTGGCTACTGGGCGGAGCTAGTGGATGAGCAAGAGTGACTATTGGCTACTGGGTGGGGCTAGTGGATGAGTGGGCGTGACTATTGGCTACTGGGCGGAGCTAGTGGATGAGCAGGAGTGGCTATTGGCTACTGGGCGGAGCTAGTGGATGAGCAGGAGTGACTATTGGCTACTGGGTGGGGCTAGTGGATGAGTGGGCGTGACTATTGGCTACTGGGCGGAGCTAGTGGATGAGCAGGAGTGGCTAATGGTTACTGGGCATGGTTCATGGATATTCTTTGGGTCTTTTGGGAAAGTCACGTAGATAAGTTGAAAGAAAACAATAAAAAACATTTTTTTTGGGTTTTTTCGGTAAAGTCACGTATAAATAAGAGATAATAAAATAACATAATAACGTATGACGTTTCGGTTGCAACACAAGCAGCCATCATCAGGTACAGAAGAGCTAAATTTACGAGACAGGAAACACATAACCCCAGATGTATATACAGACACCCAAGTAGGGGGGGAACTAACACAGATACAACAGGGGACACAGAGAATCACATCAAACAAACAGGGTTTAGCAAATTTGGAAACCATATAAAGCAACACAGACGGTCGGTCAAAACACAAATAACGCATAGTCTGGTTGATTACGCTATTTCAAAGATTGCTAAATTGTAAGTATGAAATTAAAAATACAGACCGCGCACACACACATAGACATCCAAGT
Source organism: Petromyzon marinus (assembly GCF_010993605.1). Classification (NCBI taxonomy): domain Eukaryota; kingdom Metazoa; phylum Chordata; class Hyperoartia; order Petromyzontiformes; family Petromyzontidae; genus Petromyzon; species Petromyzon marinus. The sequence goes on along the minus strand of NC_046135.1, from coordinate 2,965,681 downwards.
AGAGCGAACCAGCACACAGACACGCACACAGTGAAGTCGCCTTAAATAGGCAGAGAAGGTAAGGCTGAGAGACAATGGGAAAATTTAGCATGAAGTATGCATGGAGCAAAGTGGGGGCGCCAGCAGCACACACTCGGAAACACCAAGGCCCACACACAGGCAGAGGACAGCACAGAGACACAAACCCAAGCCAAGACACAAAGGCAGATACACAAGCGGAGACAACACAAAGACACAACAAAAACAACTACGACGTTTCGATCACAACGCAACTACAGGCGATCGTCATCGGGATACGAATCCCTGCAGTCGGCCAACGCCTTCAGTGAAGGCTCGTCAAACGCGGCGTGCGAAACCTGCAGCCAGCCCCGGAGAACGTTCCAGCGCCGCGACCAGCACGGGACAGGCGCAAGGAGATCCTCGCCGACTCGAAACCGCGCCAGGGGCGTCGCCGGACGTCCGCTATCGACCCCGCCGCCCGTTCCGCTCGCGCACCCGTAACGAACGAGGGGGGAGATCGCGCCTCATCGCCATCGGCCTTTTATTTGATAAATACGGAGCGCAGGCCACGCGTTCGACTCCTCGCCCGAGCTCGGCGGACTTGGCCCGACCCAAATCGTCGTAATCGATCGATCGCCGGGGGCGGCGGGGCGGCAGGGCCGTAAAGCACGGCGGCGACCGGGGGTTCGACTCCCAACCCCGGGCGAGCTTTCCATGGATCGGGATCACCGTTGGTACGGGGCTATTTCAGTACAACACAATGGACAAGCAAGTACAAGATCACGTGGCTCGCAGATTGTACGTCGATTCCCACCTCCCCCCGCCGCCGCCACCACCACCACCACTTTGCACAAGCGTGGTCATCACATCGACGCCTCTGCATAAGGAACGAAAACAGGCGGAGGGCTTCTCCACAAATGTGGCTGTCGCCTGACAAAGCTGGTGGTTGTAATGACTGGCGAAACGTCACGATACTCAAGACTGTAAACGTTGTGGCTCTCCAACACACAACCGGTTAGTGCTGTGCTAGTGACGAATTGGCCGCGTTCTGTTCACGTGACAAACCCCCTTGCTAACAACAGCCAATTCGTAAGGTTTGTCACGTAAATAGAACATGCCAATTCGAGACTAGTACAGCTCCCACAACACACACCCGGTTAGTGCTGTGCTAGTGACGAATTGGCCGCGTTCTGTTCACGTGACAAACCCCCTTACTAATTGGCTGTGTCGGGTGGTGGCGGCTTTAACGACACAACATTTATATATTCACGCGATCGAACCCAAATAAAACACCAGTATCATGAGCTTATATTGGAGTTTGTATGTTCTGCCAGTGGGGTTGGCGGGGGGGGGAGTGTGGAGTGTAATGAGTGTGAGCGATTGCTATCGTGCGAGGGCACCCCCAGTGGCAGCTGTCTCTGCGCAGAACAAGACGAGCAGGCGTTTCGTCCTGCCAGTAAGGGGGGGGGGGGGGGGGGGGGGGGTTGGCGGGTGGACGTTGCCATGCGGCAGACGACCCAAGTTCGAAGGACGGCGAACACCTTGAACCGGTCCGGGGCCTCCCTTAGGTCGACTCGGTCCGAAGTGAGTAACCCGGTGCGGCGCGCGTTGGGGCACGGCTTGGCCGCGTGCGGCGCGAAAGAAGTCCCAACGGAAGTAGCCGGGGGCCACACGGGCAGGGGCGTGGTGGGGGGCACCTTTGCCTGCGTCTCTGCGTGCCGTGCGGGTGCCGTGTGTCCGTGTGCCGTGTGTCCGCGTGCCGTGTGCAGAGTGCCGTGGGTGGGTGCTCGGTCGGGCGACGCCACGGGTTCTTCGGAGCCTCGGCCCTCGTCAGTCGAGCACCCTGCGGGCGCCTCGCGCCACCTCGACGCGCGTCAGCTCCTCGTCCCACTGCACAAACTGACGCGACAGCAGCAGCAGCTGCTCCGTGGTGGGGGGGGGGGGGGGGGGCGGAGGTGTGTGGGGGGCAGCAAAGGGCAGCAACGGTTGTAGCACGGGTGGCATGTGGACAGTATAGGAGTGGCATGTAGACAGTATAGGAGTGGCAAGTGGACAGTATAGGAGTGGCAAGTGGACAGTATAGGAGTGGCATGTAGACAGTATAGGAGTCGGCAAGTGGACAGTATAGGAGTGACAAGTGGACAGTATAGGAGTGGCAACGTGGACAGTAATAGGGAGTGACAAGTGGACAGTATAGGAGTGGCAAGTAGACAGTATAGGAGTGGCAAGTGGACAGTATAGGAGTGGCAAGTGGGACAGTATAGGAGTGGCAAGTGGACAGTATAGAGTGGCAAGTGGACAGTATAGGAGTGGCATGTGGACAGTATAGGGGGTGGCAAGTGGACAGTATAGGAGTGGCAAGTGGACAGTATAGGAGTGGCATGTGGACAGTATAGGAGTGGCAAGTGGACAGTATAGAGTGACATGTGGATAGTATAGGAGTGGCATGTGGACAGTATAGGAGTGGCAAGTGTACAGTATAGGAGTGGCAAGTGGACAGTATAGGAGTGGCAAGTGGACAGTATAGGAGTGGCAAGTGGACAGTATAGGAGTGGCAAGTGGACAGTATAGGAGTGGCAAGTGGACAGTATAGGAGTGGCAGTGGACAGTATAGGAGTGGCAGTGTGGACAGTATAGGAGTGGCAAGTGGACAGTATAGGAGTGGCATGTGGACAGTATAGGAGTGGCAAGTGGACAGTATAGGAGTGCAATGTGGACAGTATAGGAGTGGCAAGTGGACAGTATAGGAGTGGCAAGTGGACAGTATAGGAGTGGAGTGGACAGTATAGGAGTGGCACGTGGACAGTATAGGAGTGGCATGTGGACAGATAGGAGTGGCAGTGGACAGTATAGGAGTGGCAAGTGGACAGTATAGGAGTGACAAGTGGACAGTATAGGAGTGGCAGTGGACAGTATAGGAGTGGCATGTGGACAGTAGTGGCAAGTGGACAGTATAGGAGTGGCAAGTGGACAGTATAGGAGTGGCAAGTGGACAGTATAGGAGTGGCATGTGGACAGTATAGAGTGCAATGGACAGTATAGGAGTGGCAAGTGGACAGTATAGGAGTGGTAAGTGGACAGTATAGGAGTGGCAAGTGGACAGTATAGGAGTGGCAGTGGACAGTATAGGAGTTGGGGACAGTATAGGAGTGGCAGTGGACAGTATAGGAGTGGTAAGTGGACAGTATAGGAGTGGCATGTGGACAGTATAGGAGTGGCAAGTGGACAGTATAGGAGTGGCATGTGGACAGTATAGGAGTGGCAAGTGGACAGTATAGGAGTGGCAGTGGACAGTATAGGAGTGGCATGTGGACAGTATAGGAGTGGCAAGTGGACAGTATAGGAGTGGCAAGTGGACAGTATAGGAGTGGCAAGTGGACAGTATAGGAGTGGCAAGTGGACAGTATAGGAGTGGCAAGTGGACAGTATAGGAGTGGCATGTGGACAGTATAGGAGTGGCAAGTGGACAGTATAGGAGTGGCATGTGGACAGTATAGGAGTGGCAAGTGGACAGTATAGGAGTGGCAAGTGGACAGTATAGGAGTGGCATGTGGACAGTATAGAGTGGCAAGTGGACAGTATAGGAGTGGCATGTGGATAGTATAGGAGTGGCATGTGGACAGTATAGGAGTGGCAAGTGTACAGTATAGGAGTGGCAAGTGGACAGTATAGGAGTGGCAAGTGGACAGTATAGGAGTGGCAAGTGGACAGTATAGCAGTGGCAAGTGGACAGTATAGGAGTGGCAAGTGGACAGCATAGGAGTGGCAAGTGGACAGTATAGGAGTGGCATGTGGACAGTATAGGAGTGGCAAGTGGACAGTATAGGAGTGGCAAGTGGACAGTATAGGAGTGGCATGTGGACAGTATAGGAGTGGCAAGTGGACAGTATAGGAGTGACAAGTGGACAGTATAGGAGTGGCATGTGGACAGTATAGGAGTGGCAAGTGGACAGTATAGGAGTGGCATGTGGACAGTATAGGAGTGGCATGTGGACAGTATAGGAGTAATATGTGGACAGTATAGGAGTGGCAAGTGGACAGTATAGGAGTGGCAAGTGGACAGTATAGGAGTGACAAGTGGACAGTATAGGAGTGGCACGTGGACAGTATAGGAGTGGCATGTGGACAGTAGTGGTACGTGGACAGTATAGGCGTGGCAAGTGGACAGTATAGGAGTGACAAGTGGACAGTATAGGAGTGGTAAGTGGACAGTATAGGAGTGGCAAGTGGACAGTATAGGAGTGGCATGTGGACAGTATAGGATTGACATGTGGACAGTATAGGAGTGGCATGTGGACAGTATAGGAGTGGTAAGTGGACAGTATAGGAGTGGCAAGTGGACAGTATAGGAGTGGCAAGTGGACAGTATAGGAGTGGCATGTGGACAGTATAGGAGTGGCAAGTGGACAGTATAGGAGTGACATGTGGATAGTATAGGAGTGGCATGTGGACAGTATAGGAGTGGCAAGTGTACAGTATAGGAGTGGCAATGTGGACAGTATAGGAGTGGCAAGTGGACAGTATAGGAGTGGCAAGTGGACAGTATATCAGTGGCAAGTGGACAGTATAGGAGTGGCAAGTGGACAGTATAGGAGTGGCAAGTGGACAGTATAGGAGTGGCATGTGGACAGTATAGGAGTGGCAAGTGGACAGTATAGGAGTGGCAAGTGGACAGTATAGGAGTGGCATGTGGACAGTATAGGAGTGGCAAGTGGACAGTATAGGAGTGGCATGTGCACAGTATAGGAGTGGCATGTGGACAGTATAGGAGTGGCATGTCGACAGTATAGGAGTGGCAAGTGGACAGTATAGGAGTGGCAAGTGGACAGTATAGGAGTGGCATGTGGACAGTATAGGAGTGGCAAGTGGACAGTATAGGAGTGGCATGTGGACAGTATAGGAGTGGCAAGTGGACAGTATAGGAGTAATATGTGGACAGTATAGGAGTGGCAAGTGGACAGTATAGGAGTGGCAAGTGGACATTATAGGAGTGGCAAGTGGACAGTATAGGAGTGGCATGTGGACAGTATAGGAGTGACAAGTGGACAGTATAGGAGTGGCAAGTGGACAGTATAGGAGTGGCAAGTAGACAGTATAGGAGTGGCAAGTGGACAGTATAGGAGTGGCAAGTGGACAGTATAGGAGTGGCAAGTGGACAGTATAGGAGTGGCATGTGGACAGTATAGGAGTGGCATGTGGACAGTATAGGAGTGGCAAGTGGACAGTATAGGAGTGGCAAGTGGACAGTATAGGAGTGGCAAGTGGACAGTATAGGAGTGGCAAGTGGACAGTATAGGAGTGACAAGTGGACAGTATAGGAGTGGCATGTGGACAGTATAGGAGTGGCAAGTGGACAGTATAGGAGTGGCAAGTGGACAGTATTGGAGTGGCAAGTGGACAGTATAGGAGTGGCAAGTGGACAGTATAGGAGTGACAAGTGGACAGTATAGCAGTGGCAAGTGGACAGTATAGGAGTGGCAAGTGGACAGTATAGGAGTGGCAAGTGGACAGTATAGGAGTGGCATGGGGACAGTATAGGAGTGGCAAGTGGACAGTATAGGAGTGGCAAGTGGACAGTATAGGAGTGGCATGTGGACAGTATAGGAGTGGCAAGTGGACAGTATAGGAGTGGCATGTGCTCAGTATAGGAGTGGCAAGTGGACAGTATTGGAGTGGCAAGTGGACAGTATAGGAGTGGCAAGTGGACAGTATAGGAGTGGCAAGTGGACAGTATAGGAGTGGCAAGTGGACAGTATAGGAGTGGCGTGTGGACAGTATAGGAGTGGCAAGTGGACAGTATAGGAGTGGCAAGTGGACAGTATAGGAGTGGCAAGTGTACAGTATAGGAGTGACAAGTGGACAGTATAGGAGTGGCAAGTGGACAGTATAGGAGTGGCAAGTGGACAGTATAGGAGTGGCAAGTGGACAGTATAGGAGTGGCAAGTGGACAGTATAGGAGTGGCAAGTGGACAGTATAGGAGTGGCAAGTGGACAGTTATAGGAGTGGCAAGTGGACAGTATAGGAGTGGCAAGTGGACAGTATAGGAGTGGCAAGTGGACAGTATAGGAGTGGCAAGTGGACAGTATAGGAGTGGCAACTGGACAGTATAGGAGTGCATGTGGACAGAATAGGAGTGGCAAGTGGACAGTATAGGAGTGGCAATGTGGACAGTATTGGAGTGGCAAGTGGACAGTATAGGAGTGGCAAGTGGACAGTATAGGAGTGGCAAGTGGACAGTATAGGAGTGGCAAGTGGACAGTATAGGAGTGGCAAGTGGACAGTATAGGAGTGGCAAGTGGACAGTATAGGAGTGGCATGTGGACAGTATAGGAGTGGCAAGTGGACAGTATAGGAGTGACAAGTGGACAGTATAGGAGTGGCAAGTGGACAGTATAGGAGTGGCAAGTGGACAGTATAGGAGTGGCAAGTGGGACAGTATAGGAAGTGGCAAGTGGACAGTATAGGAGTGGCAAGTGGACAGTATAGGAGTGGCAAGTGGACAGTATAGGAGTGGCAAGTGGACAGTATAGGAGTGGCAATTGGACAGTATAGGAGTGGCAAGTGGACAGTATAGGAGTGGCAAGTGGACAGTATAGGAGTGGCAAGTGGACAGTATAGGAGTGGCAAGTGGACAGTATTGGAGTGGCATGTGGACAGTATTGGAGTGGCAAGTGGACAGTATAGGAGTGGCAAGTGGACAGTATAGGAGTGGCATGTGGACAGTATAGGAGTGGCAAGTGGACAGCATAGGAGTGGCAAGTGGACAGTATAGGAGTGGCAAGTGGACAGTATAGGAGTGGCATGTGGACAGTATAGGAGTGGTAAGTGGACAGTATAGGAGTGGCAAGTGGACAGTATAGGAGTGGCAAGTGGACAGTATAGGAGTGGCATGTGGACAGTATAGGAGTGGCAAGTGGACAGTATAGGAGTGACATGTGGATAGTATAGGAGTGGCATGTGGACAGTATAGGAGTGGCAAGTGTACAGTATAGGAGTGGCAAGTGGACAGTATAGGAGTGGCAAGTGGACAGTATAGGAGTGGCAAGTGGACAGTATATCAGTGGCAAGTGGACAGTATAGGAGTGGCAAGTGGACAGTATAGGAGTGGCAAGTGGACAGTATAGGAGTGGCATGTGGACAGTATAGGAGTGGCAAGTGGACAGTATAGGAGTGGCAAGTGGACAGTATAGGAGTGGCATGTGGACAGTATAGGAGTGGCAAGTGGACAGTATAGGAGTGGCATGTGCACAGTATAGGAGTGGCATGTGGACAGTATAGGAGTGGCATGTCGACAGTATAGGAGTGGCAAGTGGACAGTATAGGAGTGGCATGTGGACAGTATAGGAGTGGCATGTGGACAGTATAGGAGTGGCAAGTGGACAGTATAGGAGTGGCATGTGGACAGTATAGGAGTGGCAAGTGGACAGTATAGGAGTAATATGTGGACAGTATAGGAGTGGCAAGTGGACAGTATAGGAGTGGCAAGTGGACATTATAGGAGTGGCAAGTGGACAGTATAGAGTGCATGTGACAGTATAGGAGTGACAAGTGGACAGTATAGGAGTGGCAAGTGGACAGTATAGGAGTGGCAAGTAGACAGTATAGAGTGGCAATGTGGAACAGTATAGGAGTGGCAAGTGGACAGTATAGGAGTGGCAATGTGGACAGTATAGGAGTGGCATGTGGACAGTATAGGAGTGGCATGTGGACAGTATAGGAGTGGCAAGTGGACAGTATAGGAGTGGCAAGTGGACAGTATAGGAGTGGCAAGTGGACAGTATAGGAGTGGCAAGTGGACAGTATAGGAGTGACAAGTGGACAGTATAGGAGTGGCATGTGGACAGTATAGGAGTGGCAAGTGGACAGTATAGGAGTGGCAAGTGGACAGTATTGGAGTGGCAAGTGGACAGTATAGGTAGTGGCAAAGTGGACAGTATAGGAGTGACAAGTGGACAGTATAGCAGTGGCAAGTGGACAGTATAGGAGTGGCAAGTGGACAGTATAGGAGTGGCAAGTGGACAGTATAGGAGTGGCATGTGGACAGTATAGGAGTGGCAAGTGGACAGTATAGGAGTGGCAAGTGGACAGTATAGGAGTGGCATGTGGACAGTATAGGAGTGGCAAGTGGACAGTATAGGAGTGGCATGTGCTCAGTATAGGAGTGGCAACGTGGACAGTATTGGAGTGGCAATGTGGACAGTATAGGAGTGGCATTGTGGACAGTATAGGAGTGGCAAGTGGACAGTATAGGAGTGGCAAGTGGACAGTATAGGAGTGGCGTGTGGACAGTATAGGAGTGGCAAGTGGACAGTATAGGAGTGGCAAGTGGACAGTATAGGAGTGGCAAGTGTACAGTATAGGAGTGACAAGTGGACAGTATAGGAGTGGCAAGTGGACAGTATAGGAGTTGGCAAGTGGACAGTATAGGAGTGGCAAGTGGACAGTATAGGAGTGGCAAGTGGACAGTATAGGAGTGGCAAGTGGACAGTATAGGAGTGGCAAGTGGACAGTATAGGAGTGGCAATGTGGACAGTATAGGAGTGGCAAGTGGACAGTATAGGAGTGGCAACGTGGACAGTATAGGAGTGGCAAGTGGACAGTATAGGAGTGGCATGTGGACAGTATAGGAGTGGCAAGTGGACAGTATAGGAGTGGCAAGTGGACAGTATAGGAGTGGCAATGTGGACAGTATAGGAGTGGCAAGTGGACAGTATAGGAGGGCAAGTGGACAGTATAGGAGTGGCAAGTGGACAGTATAGGAGTGGCAATGTGGACAGTATAGGAGTGGCATGTGGACAGTATAGGAGTGGCAAGTGGACAGTATAGGAGTGGCAAGTGGACAGTATAGGAGTGGCAAAGTGTGACAGTATAGGAGTGGCAAGTGGACAGTATAGGAGTGGCAAGTGGACAGTATAGGAGTGGCAAGTGGACAGTATAGGAGTGGAGTGGACAAGTATAGGAGTGGCATGTGGACAGTATAGGAGTGGCAAGTGGACAGTATAGGAGTGGCAAGTGGACAGTATAGGAGTGGCAAGTGGACAGTATAGGAGTGGCAAGTGGACAGTATAGGAGTGGCCAAGTGGACAGTATAGGAGTGGCAAGTGGACAGTATAGGAGTGGCAAGTGGACAGTATAGGAGTGGCAAGTGGACAGTATTGGAGTGGCAAGTGGACAGTATAGGAGTGCAAGTGGACAGTATAGGAGTGGCAAGGGACAGTATAGGAGTGGCAAGTGGACAGCTATAGGAGTGGCAGTGGACAGTATAGGAGTGCAAGTGGACAGTATAGGAGTGGCATGTGGACAGTAATAGGAGTGGCAAGTGGACAGTTATAGGAGTGGCAATGTGGACAGGTATAGGAGTGGCAAGTGGACAGTTATAGGAGTGGCAAGTGGACAGTATAGGATTTGCATGGCTACAGTATCGGAGTGGCAACGTGGACAGTATCGAGTGGCAAGTGGACAGTATAGGAGTGGCAAGTGGACAGTATAGGAGTGGCATGTGGACAGTATAGGAGTGGCAAGTGGACAGTATAGGAGTGACAATTGGACAGTATAGGAGTGGCAAGTGGACAGTATAGGAGTGGCAAGTGGACAGTATAGGAGTGGCAAGTGGACAGTATAGGAAGTGGCAAAGTGGGACAGTATAGGAGTGGCAATTGGACAGTATAGGAGTGGCAAGTGGACAGTATAGGAGTGCAAGTGGACAGTATAGGAGTGGCAAATGTGGACAGTATAGGAGTGGCAAGTGGACAGTATAGGAGTGGCAAGTGGACAGTATAGGCAGTGGCAAGTGGACAGTATAGGAGTGGCAACGTGGACAGTATTAGGAGTGGAGTGGACAGTATAGGAGTGCAAGTGGACAGTATAGGAGTGGCAAGTTGGACAGTATAGGAGTGGCAAGTGGACAGTATAGGAGTGGCAAGTGGACAGTATAGGAGTGGCAAGTGGACAGTATTGGAGTGCAAGTGGACAGTATAGGAGTGGCAAGTGGACAGTATTGGAGTGGCAAGTGGACAGTATAGGAGTGGCAAGTGGACAGTATAGGAGTGGCATGTGGACAGTATAGGAGTGGCAAGTGGACAGTATAGGAGTGGCGTGTTTGCAGTATTGGAGTGGCAAGTGGACAGTATAGGAGTGGCATGTGGACAGTATAGGAGTGGCAAGTGGACAGTATAGGAGTGGCAAGTGGACAGTATAGGAGTGGCAAGTGGACAGTATAGGAGTGGCAAGTGGACAGTAAAGGAGTGGCATGTGGACAGTATAGGAGTGGCAAGTGGACAGTATAGGAGTGGCAAGTGGACAGTTATAGGAGTGGCAAGTGGACAGTATAGGAGTGGCAAGTGGACAGTATAGGAGTGGCAAGTGGACAGTATAGGAGTGGCAAGTGGACAGTATAGGAGTGGCAAGTGGACAGTATAGGAGTGGCAAGTGGACAGTATAGGAGTGGCAAGTGGACAGTATAGGAGTGGCAAGTGGACAGTATAGGAGTGGCATGTGGACAGTATTGGAGTGGCAAGTGGACAGTATAGGAGTGGCAAGTGGACAGTATAGGAGTAATATGTGGACAGTATAGGAGTGGCAAGTGGACAGTATAGGAGTGGCATGTGGACAGTATAGGAGTGGCAAGTGGACAGTATAGGAGTGGCAAGTGGACAGTATAGGAGTGGCATGTGGACAGTATAGGAGTGGCAAGTGGACAGTATAGGAGTGGCAAGTGGACAGTATAGGAGTGGCAAGTGGACAGTATTGGAGTGGCAAGTGGACAGTATAGGAGTGGCAAGTGGACAGTATAGGAGTGGCAAGTGGACAGTATAGGAGTGGCAAGTGGACAGTATTGGAGTGGCAAGTGGACAGTATAGGAGTGGCAAGTGGACAGTATAGGAGTGGCAAGTGGACAGTATAGGAGTGGCAAGTGGACAGTATAGGAGTGGCATGTGGACAGTATAGGAGTGGCATGTGGACAGTATAGGAGTGGCAAGTGGACAGTATAGGAGTGGCAAGTGGACAGTATAGGAGTGGCAAGTGGACAGTATTGGAGTGGCAAGTGGACAGTATAGGAGTGGCAAGTGGACAGTATAGGAGTGGCAAGTGGACAGTATAGGAGTGGCAAGTGGACAGTATAGGAGTGGCACGTGGACAGTATAGGAGTGGCAAGTGGAGTATAGAGTGGCAAGTGTACAGTATAGGAGTGGCAAGTGGACAGTATAGGAGTGACATGTGGACAGTATAGGAGGGGCATGTGGACAGTATAGGAGTGGCAAGTGGACAGTATAGGAGTGGCAAGTGGACAGTATAGGAGTGGCAAGTGGACAGTATAGGAGTGGCAAGTGGACAGTATAGGAGTGGCAAGTGGACAGTGTAGGAGTGGCAAGTGGACAGTATAGGAGTGGCAAGTGGACATTATAGGAGTTGGCAAGTGGACAGTATAGGAGTGGCGTGTTTGCCAGTATTGGAGTGGCAAGTGGACAGTATAGGAGTGGCAAGTGGACAGTATAGGAGTGGCAAGTGGACAGTATAGGAGTGGCAACGTGGACAGTATAGGAGTGGCCGTGATTTATTGGAACAGTATGGAGTGGCAATTGGACAGTATAGGAGTGGCAAGTGGACAGTATAGGAGTGGCAAGTGGACAGTAAGGAGTGGCATGTGGACAGTATAGGATGGCAACGTGGACAGTATAGGAGTGGCAAGTGGACAGTATAGGAGTGGCAAGTGCGGACAGTATAGGGAGTGCAAGTGGACAGTATAGGAGTGGCAAGTGGGACAGTATAGGAGTGGCAAGTGGACAGTATAGGAGTGGCAATGTGGACAGTATAGGAGTGGCAAGTGGACAGTATAGGAGTGGGCAAGTGGACAGTATAGGAGTGCAATTGGACAGTATAGGAGTGGCAAGTGGACAGTATAGGAGGCAAGTGGACAGCTATAGAGTGGCAAAGTGGACAGTATAGGAGTGGCAAGTGGACAGTATAGGAGTGGCAAGTGGACAGTATAGGAGTGGCGTGTTGCAGTATGGAGTGGCAAGTGGACAGTATAGGAGTGGCAAGTGGACAGTATAGGAGTGGCAAGTGGACAGTATAGGAGGTGGCAAGTTGGACAGTATAGGAGTGGCAAGTGGACAGTATTGGAGTGGCAAGTGGACAGTATAGGAGTGGCAAGTGGACAGTATAGGAGTGGCATGTTTGCAGTATTGGAGTGGCAAGTGGACAGTATAGGAGTGGCAAGTGGACAGTATAGGAGTGGCAAGTGGACAGTATAGGAGTGGCAAGTGGACAGTATAGGAGTGGCAAGTGGACAGTATAGGAGTGGCAAGTGGACATTATAGGAGTGGCAAGTGGACAGTATAGGAGTGGCAAGTGGACAGTATAGGAGTGGCAAGTGGACAGTATAGGAGTGGCAAGTGGACAGTATAGGAGTGGCAATGTGGACAGTATAGGAGTGGCAAGTGGACAGTATTGGAGTGGCAAGTGGACAGTATAGGAGTGGCAAGTGGACAGTATAGGAGTGGCAAGTGGACAGTATAGGAGTGGCAAGTGGACAGTATAGGAGTGGCAAGTGGACAGTATAGGAGTGGCAAGTGGACAGTATAGGAGTGGCATGTGGACAGTATAGGAGTGGCAAGTGGACAGTATAGGAGTGACAATGTGGACAGTATAGGAGTGGCAAGTGGACAGTATAGGAGTGGCAAGTGGACAGTATAGGAGTGGCAAGTGGACAGTATAGGAGTGGCAAGTGGACAGTATAGGAGTGGCAAGTGGACAGTATAGGAGTGGCAAGTGGACAGTATAGGAGTGGCAAGTGGACAGTATAGGAGTGGCAATTGTACAGTATAGGAGTGGCAAGTGGACAGTATAGGAGTGGCAAGTGGACAGTATAGGAGTGGCAAGTGGACAGTATAGGAGTGGCAAGTGGACAGTATTGGAGTGGCATGTGGACAGTATTGGAGTGGCAAGTGGACAGTATAGGAGTGGCAAGTGGACAGTATAGGAGTGGCATGTGGACAGTATAGGAGTGGCAAGTGGACAGCATAGGAGTGGCAAGTGGACAGTATAGGAGTGGCAAGTGGACAGTATAGGAGTGGCATGTGGACAGTATAGGAGTGGCAAGTGGACAGTATAGGAGTGACAAGTGGACAGTATAGGAGTGGCAAGTGGACAGTATAGGAGTGACAAGTGGACAATATAGGTGTGGCAAGTGGACAGTATAGGAGTGGCGTGTTTGCAGTATTGGAGTGGCAAGTGGACAGTATAGGAGTGGCAAGTGGACAGTATAGGAGTGGCAAGTGGACAGTAAAGGAGTGGCAAGTGGACAGTATAGGAGTGGCATGTGGACAGTATAGGAGTGGCAAGTGGACAGTATAGGAGTGGCAAGTGGACAGTATAGGAGTGGCAAGTGGACAGTATAGGAGTGGCAAGTGGACAGTATAGGAGTGGCAAGTGGACAGTATAGGAGTGGCAAGTGGACAGTATAGGAGTGGCAAGTGGACAGTATAGGAGTGGCAAGTGGACAGTATAGGAGTGGCAAGTGGACAGTATAGGAGTGGCAAGTGGACAGTATAGGAGTGGCAAGTGGACAGTATAGGAGTGGCAAGTGGACAGTATAGGAGTGGCAAGTGGACAGTATAGGAGTGGCAAGTGGACAGTATTGGAGTGGCAAGTGGACAGTATAGGAGTGGCAAGTGGACAGTATAGGAGTGGCATGTGGACAGTATAGGAGTGGCAAGTGGACAGTATAGGAGTGGCAAGTGGACAGTATAGGAGTGGCAAGTGGACAGTATTGGAGTGGCAAGTGGACAGTATAGGAGTGGCAAGTGGACAGTATAGGAGTGGCAAGTGGACAGTATAGGAGTGGCAAGTGGACAGTATTGGAGTGGCAAGTGGACAGTATAGGAGTGGCAAGTGGACAGTATAGGAGTGGCAAGTGGACAGTATAGGAGTGGCAAGTGGACAGTATAGGAGTGGCAAGTGGACAGTATAGGAGTGGCAAGTGGACAGTATAGGAGTGGCAAGTGGGACAGTATAGGAGTGGCAAGTGGGACAGTATAGGAGTGGCAAGTGTGACAGTATTGGAGTGGCAAGTGGACAGTATAGGAGTGGCAAGTGGACAGTATAGGAGTGGCAGTGGACAGTATAGGAGTGGCAAGTGGACAGTATAGGAGTGGCAGTGGACAGTATAGGAGTGGCAAGTGGACAGTATAGGAGTGGCAAGTGGACAGTATAGGAGTGGCACGTGGACAGTATAGGAGTGGCAATGTGGACAGTTATAGGAGTGGCAAGTGGACAGTATATGAGTGGCAAGTGGACAGTATTAGGAGTGGCAAGTGGACAGTATAGGAGTGGCAAGTGAGACAGTATAGGAGTGGCAGTGGACAGTATAGGAGTGGCAAGTGGACAGGATAGGAGTGGGCAAGTGGACAGTATAGGAGTGGCAAGTGGACAGTATAGGAGTGGCAAGTGGACAGTATAGGAGTGGCCGTGTTGCAGTATGGGAGTGGCAAGTGGACAGTATAGGCAAGTGGCAGTGGGACTGTGGACAGTATAGGAGTGGCCATGTGGACAGGTATAGGAGTGGCAAGTGGACAGTATTGGCAGTGGCGTGCTTGCCAGTATTGGAGTGGCAAGTGGACAGTATAGGAGTAAGTGGCGTGTTTGCCAGTATAGGAGTGGCAAGTGGACAGTATAGGGAGTGGCGTGTTTGCAGTATTGGAGTGGCAAGTGGACAGTATAGGAGTGGCAAGTGGACAGTATAGGAGTGGCAAGTGGACAGTATAGGAGTGACAAGTGGACAGTATAGGAGTGGCAAGTGGACAGTATAGGAGTGGCAACGTGGACAGTATAGAGTGGCAAGTGGACAGTATAGGAGTGGCAAGTGGACAGTATAGGAGTGGCAAGTGGACAGTATAGGAGTGGCGTGTTTGCAGTATTGGAGTGGCAAGTGGACAGTATAGGAGTGGCATGTGGACAGTATAGGAGTGGCAAGTGGACAGTATAGGAGTGGCAAGTGGACAGTATAGTAGTGGCGTGTTGCAGTATAGGAGTGGCAAGTGGACAGTATAGGAGTGGCATGTGGACAGTATAGGAGTGGCGTGTGGACAGTATAGGAGTGGCAAGTGGACAGTATTGGAGTGGCGTGTTTGCAGTATTGGAGTGGCATGCGGGCAGCACGCGGGGGTCACAACGGGGCGGTGGGGAGAGGTAGCACAGGCGGTGGAACGGGGGATCAGGGTTGCAAAGGCAGGGCCAGCAGAGGCGGAGGGGGAAGTGACGGAGATGGGGTTACGGCAGCCACAAGGGGGATTGTCGGGGAAGCGAGTGCATCGGCGATTGGGTGAAATTGTTCATCATCTACCACGGGTAGGGGCCACTGCTATATAACCACAGCTCTTTCCAGGAGGGGTCCCTGTCAGGTTGTCGTGGGGGGGGGGGGGGGGCGATGATTGCCGCTCGTAGCGCGATCCAAATTGAGTGACGATTCGGCGGCACGCTTATTACGGAATTTGGCACGCGGCAGCCAGCCGCCGCTCTTGCGAACGGCGTCACGGGGATTCTTTTGACGTCACGCCCTCCCGCGGGGGGGGGGGGGGGGTAGGTCGGGGGGGTGATGGGGAACAAACGAACTGGGTAACGGGGGGGGGGGGGGGGTTCATGACTACCGGCGGAACGTCACGGCCACTCGAATAGTCAATGTTGTGAGTTTACTACACTATACACTACACTATACACTACACTATACACCACACTACACTATACACTACTATACACTACACTATACACTACACACTGCACTCTACACTGTACACTACACTGTACACTACACTGTACACTACACTATACACTACACTATACACTACATTATACATACACACCACACTACACTATACACTACTATACACTACACTATACACTACTATACACTACACTATACACTACATTATACATACACACCACACTACACTATACACTACTATACACTACACTATACACTACTATACACTGCACTATACACTGCACTACACACTGCACTATACACTACACGCTATACACTACACTATACACTACACACCACACTACACTACACACTACACTATACACTACTATACACTACACTATACACTACTATACACTACACTATACACTACACTATCCACTGCACTACACACTGCACTACACACTGCACTACAGACTACACTACAGGCTACACTACACACTACACTATACACTACACTAAATTGTAAATGTTGGAGTGGGGCTTGGTGAGTGGCTCGGTGAGTGGGTGGCAGGGGGAGCGTGAGTGAATGCACCCCTCCGGAATGGCGCCTGTTGTTGTTTCTGCTGTTGTTGTTTCTGTTGTTGTTTACCGTCCGGTTGTATTCCTCCACCAGCGTCTTCACCTCATTCTCCACCGCCGCACACTCGTCCTGCAAGGGCAAAGATCCCCCGTGTAGCCTTAACACACTGCTGGGGCAAGTGCTGTCAGCGAGTAGCGTCGCCTATGAAGGCTACCGGCACTGCGGCACACGAGGGAGTTGGGCAAACACGCGTGATGCTGAATCTAAATGTGGAGGGGGAAACCGGGAGGACCCGGAGAAAAATCCGCGCGGACCACGGGGAGAACGCCCCAAATGTAGAGGCATCGTCAGGTAAGCCAACGTCCTCCTGTATACCAGGCGAGGTAGTCAACATCTCATAGCCACCGTGATGATGATGAGAGAGAGAGACACGTGGAAATTCCAATGATACAGGCGTCAGGGTCGGGATCGAACCCACGACCTCCTGTAGACCAGGCGAGGTAGTTAACATCGCCTAGCCACCGTGATGATGAGAGAGAGACGCAGACTCCACAAATATAGCAGCAGGCATCGTCAGGGTCGGGATCGAACCCACGACCTCCTGTAGACCAGGCGAGGTAGTCAACATCTCCTAGCCACCGTGATGATGATGATGAGAGAGAAAGAGACGCGGACTCCACATAAACAGCAGCAGGCATCGTCAGGGTCGGGATCGAACCCACGACCAACCGTACACCACATCACACGCACAAACTCTCCTCCCAAAAGGGAGCCCCTCCACCGCCCCTCCACCGCCGTTCCCACGCCGCCTGCCCACTCACCTGCTGACGCACGTGGACCTGGGTGAGCGCCTGCAGCTGCCCCGAGTAGCCAGGGATCGCTGCACGACAGACGGACACGCACACACAACCACGGGGGTTTTCGCCGGGCACGCACGCACACACACACGCACGGCACACACACGCACACACACACGCACGCACACACACGCACACACGCACACACACACACACACGCACACACACGCACGGCACACGCACACACACGCACGCACGCACGGCACCGATCCTCGCGTTCGGAGCGCGACGACGGGAATTTCTTTCAACCGCCGCGGTGAAGCAGCTTTCACGGTTAATGCACAACCGCAGCAGCAGCAGCTGGAGCAGCAGTAGCAGCTGGAGCAGCAGTAGCAGCTGGAGCAGCAGCAGCAGTAGTAGCAGTAGCAGCAGCAGTAGCAGCAGCAGTAGCAGCAGCTGGAGCAGCAGTAGCAGCAGCAGTAGTAGCAGCAGCTGGAGCAGCAGCAGTAGTAGTAGCAGCAGCAGCAGTAGTAGCAGCAGCAGCAGCTGTAGCAGCAGCTGAAGCAGCAGCAGCAGTAGCAGCAGCTGGAGCAGCAGCAGTAGCAGCAGCTGGAGCAGCAGCAGCAGCTGGAGCAGCAGTAGCAGCAGCAGCTGGAGCAGCAGCAGCTGGAGCAGCAGCTGGAGCAGCAGCAGCAGTAGCAGCAGCTGGAGCAGCAGCAGCAGCTGGAGCAGCAGCTGTAGCAGCAGCAGCTGCAGCAGCAGCAGGAGCAGCAGCAGCAGTAGCTGGAGCAGCAGTAGCAGCAGCAGCTGGAGCAGCTAGTAGCAGCAGTAGTAGTAGCAGCAGCTGCAGCAGCAGTAGCAGCAGCAGCAGCTGGAGCAGCAGTAGCAGCAGCTGGAGCAGCAGTAGCAGCAGCAGTAGCAGCAGTAGCAACAACAGCTGGAGCAGCAGTAGCAGCAGCGGCGGCGGCGGCATTAACCGGGTCACGCCGCTGGGATTCGAACCGTGAGCCACCTTCAGCGAGCGGGGAATCCGCGCTGCCGCTGGTCCGGTGCTGGCGGCCACAACGCCCCCAAGCAAGCGAGCGGCGTGACTCAAACCTCTTCCAATCGAAGGCGTTCTCGCCCTCGTGAACCGCCCAACCTGAAGATTCGGTTCCCTTCTTCACCCGCTTTTATTATTTAACCTCGCCTGCGTTTTTGCCCTGGCCAAATCTTGCAACCACAAGCTGGCCTACTTCCCGTCGTCCAATCAATCCCCAATTCCGTTGCACGCGCACTCAGAACCGGCGGCAATGCATTGCCTGTGCCGACATCGGCATCAATTCACCGATGAACTGCCTCCTTTCAGGCGATCACAATTTCTGCACGGACGGCTCATTCACTACGAGCGGGTGGGTGGCCACCAGCACCCGCGCCCCCCCCGAGCGCCTTCCGTCTCCCCAGCGGCGATGTTTACACACCGCACCGGGTACTCGTTTGAGGCCGAGTCGACCCAGGGGGAGGCCCGGGTTACCGGTTCAGATGACAATCGTCACCGGCGGTGTCGGTGGCCGTGAGCGGGAATCGAACCCGGGTCGCCGGGTTCGTAGCGCGGCGCTAACCCTGCGTGACGCTTCCGCGTGCGAGGGTCACGCAACGGATGCGACGTCAGAGCTTACTTGCCGCGCGAAAAATAAAACGCATCATGTGAGCTCCCCCTCCCCAATATAACGTTTGCATGGTGCACAGTCCTGCATGTCGGGGAGTACGCTCAACGTTTTGAACAGACGCACGCAATCACAGCTTTGCTTGCCTTTTATACGCATGTACGTGGAGGTCGATATATTTGCGCGTAGGTCAAAACCGCTGCGTGTCTCGGGCTCCGCTGAAGTACCTCCCGAGCGCGAGTGAAACAACGTTGTTCATAAAACCGTTCTGTGTGGTTCTATTCGGCGAAGTGACGTAGGTAAAAACAAATAAAAACAACAAAAATCCTCACGACGTTTCGGCCGCAACACAAGCGGCCTTCATCAGGTGAAGGGACCGGACTGTCCGGAGGGCAGCGCTGGAGTGAAACAGAGCCAAGCTCAGACCGCGACCTTTAAAGCTGCGTGAGAGTAATTAAGGTGCTAATTGTTTAAAAAAAAAAAAGACTAAACTTTTTTTTTAAGGGGTTGAATTGTAATTAGAATGAACGAAAAAAAAAAGCGACGTTAATTAATTTTTTGATTTAAAGCTTTCGTGACTGCAGTAATTCATATTTTTAGCTCTTTCGGCAAAGTCACGTTGAAGGGAAACAATAAAATAATAAAATATACATATAAAACAATAAAAATTCTCATCACCTGATGACGACCGTTTGTGTTATGGTCGAAACGTCGTGAGAATTGTTTTATTGTTTTATATATATTTTATTACTTTATTGTTTCCCTTCAACGTGACGTTACCGAAAGAGCTAAAAATATGACGTTAATGAATTTAATGGTCTCCGGGGAGGGGACGCTTCTCCCATCTCAAACCGTTTCCGGATGATTCCGGATGTGAACGCCGTACGGTGAGCGTTTTTGCTGTCGTTTTAAAAAAAAACCTCGCTGGAATCTGAAACATCTCAAGAACAACGAAAGACAGAACCCCATCGACGGTTCCCGCTGTCACTTCAACTGCCGTACAACGCGTTGTTGCAACGTCGAAGGGTTTACCGAGTGACACCAGGCACACAAAACGTGTTCCTCGCGGTAGATATTTGGTCGGCCTCGAAATGAAAGCTAGCCCGGGATTTTCTGATTTTTTTCTCGCTCTCTCTCTCTCTCCCTCTCCGGTTGTTTGTGGCCTAAGAAAGCGAACTGTGTGGCAAAAGTCAGCTCTCCCTACCTCGTCGGGAAGCACCCTCTAGCTAATGCTTAGACACGCAGATTAAGGGCTTCATTGACAACGGAAGATAATGATCACGTGCACGGCGAGCCACCTTGCAGGGACTGGCTCTCCAGCAGAGGAATCAGCTGCTCCACCTCCTCCAGCAGCCCCGCCTGGGTCTTTAACGTCGACTCTCCTGCACGCGCGAGCACACGCGTGCACGCGGACACACACGCACACACACACGCGGACACACACGCACGCGGACACACACGCGGACACACACGCACACACGCACACACACACACGCACAGGCAGGCAGGCACAACAAAGATAAAGATCCCCCATGTAACCATCTTGCCCCAGCCGACATCATTGATATGCGTGCATGTCTCCGTGTGCGTGTCTCCGTGTGCGTGTCTGTGTGTGCGTGTCTGTGTGTGCGTGTCTCCGTGTGCGTGTCTCCGTGTGCGTGTCTCCGTGTGCGTGTCTCCGTGTGTGTGTCTCCGTGTCTCCGTGTGCGCGTCTCCGTGTGCGTGTCTCCGTGTGCGTGTCTGCGTGTCTCCGTGTGCGTGTCTGCGTGTGCGTGTCTCCGTGTGCGTGTCTGCATGTGCGTGTCTCCGTGTGCGTGTCTGCGTGTGCGTGTCTCCGTGTGCGTGTCTGCGTCTGTGTGTGCGTGTCTGCGTGTCCCCGTGTGCGTGTCTCCGTGTGCGTGTCTCCGTGTGCGTGTCTCCGTGTGCGTGTCTGCGTGTGCGTGTCCCCGTGTGCGTGTCTCCGTGTGCGTGTCTGCGTCTGCGTGTCTCCGTGTGCGTGTCTCCGTGTGCGTGTCTCCGTGTGCGTGTCTCCGTGTGCGTGTCTGCGTGTCTCCGTGTGCGTGTCTGCGTGTGCGTGTCTGCGTGTGCATGTCTCCGTGTGCGTGTCTGCGTGTCTGCGTGTGCGTGTCTGCGTGTGCGTGTCTGCGTGTGCGTGTCTCCGTGTGCGTGTCTGCGTGTGCGTGTCTGTGTGTGCGTGTCTCCGTGTGCGTGTCTGCGTGTCTCCGTGTGCGTGTCTCCGTGTGCGTGTCTCCGTGTGCGTGTCTGCGTGTGCGTGTCTGCGTGTCTCCACGTGTGCGTGTCTCCACGTGTGCGTGTCTGCGTGTGCGTCTCCGTGTGCGTGTCTCTGTGTGCGTGTCTGCGTGTGCGTGTCTCCGTGTGCGTGTCTGCGTGTCTCCGTGTGCGTGTCTCCGTGTGCGTGTCTCCGTGTGCATGTCTCCGTGTGCGTGTCTCCGCGTGTGCGTGTCTGCGTGTGCGTGTCTGCGTGTGCGTGTCTCTGTGTGCGTGTCTCCACGTGTGCGTGTCTGCGTGTCTCCGTGTGCGTGTCTGCGTGTCTCCGTGTGCATGTCTCTGTGTGCGTGTCTCCGTGTGCGTGTCTCCGTGTGCGTGTCTGCGTGTCTCCACATGCGTGTCTCCGTGTGCGTGTCTCCACGTGTGCGTGTCTCCACGTGTGCGTGTCTCCACGTGTGCGTGTCTCCACGTGTGCGTGTCTCCACGTGTGCGTGTCTGCGTGTCTCCGTGTGCGTGTCTCCGTGTGCGTGTCTGCGTGTCTCCGTGTGCGTGTCTCCGTGTGCGTGTCTGCGTGTCTCCATGTGCGTGTCTGTGTGTGCGTGTCTGCGTGTCTCCACGTGTGCGTGTCTGCGTGTCTCCACGTGTCTGCGTGTCTCCGCAAGTGTGGCACCCGAGAAGACGATCTGGAGTTTGACGGAGTCAGGAACCGCAGGAGACGGGGACTGCCCAGGCTCCAGCACCCGCAGCAACTCATCCACTGACACACACGTGACACACACGTGACACACACGTGACGCACACGTGACACACACGTGACACACACACGTGACGCACACGTGACGCACACGTGACACACACGTGACACACACACGGAAAGCATGGCACACAACGCATGTAAATGTCACACGTGGCGGCAAGCATGACACACACACGTGACACACACGTGACACACACACACGTGACACACACGTGACACACACGTGATGCACACACGGAAAGCATGGCACACAACGCATGTAAATGTCACACGTGGCGGCAAGCATGACACACACACACACGTGACACACACACACACGTGACACACACACGTGACACACACACACACGTTACACACACACAGCAAGCATGACACACACGTGACACACACACGGCAAGTATGACACACACACACGTGACACACACACACGTGACATACACACGGCAAGTATGACACACACACACACGTTACACACACACACACGTGACACACACAAGGCAAGAATAACACGCACAAGATAGACGCGGCAAGTATGACACACACACACACGTGACACACACACACAGCAAGTATGACACACACACACGTGACATACACACGGCAAGTATGACACACACACGTTACACACACAGCAAGTGTGACACACACACACACACACGTTACACACACACACACAGCAAGTATGACACACACACACGCTACACACACACACGGCAAGCATGACACACACACGTTACACACACACGGCAAGTATGACACACACACACGTTACACACACACGGCAAGTATGACACACACACATCACACACACATTACACACACACACCCACACAGCAAGTATGACACACACACACGTTACACACACACGGCAAGTATGACACACACACATCACACACACATTACACACACACACCCACACAGCAAGTATGACACACACACACGTTACACACACACGGCAAGTATGACACACACACATCACACACACGTTACACACACACACACACAGCAAGTATGACACACACACGTTACACACACACGTGACACACACACACGGCAAGAATAACACGCACAAGATAGACGCGGCAAGTATGACACACACACACGTCACACACACACACACACAACAAGCATGCCACACACAAACGTTACACACTTACACACACAGCAAGTATGACACACACACACGTTACACACACGTTACACACAGCAAGCATGACACACACACACATCACACACATGTTACACACACGTTACACACAGCAAGCATGACACACACATACGTTACACACACACACACACAGCAAGTATGACACACACACACGTTACACACACACACACAGCAAGTATGACACACACACGTTACACACACACACAGCAAGCATGACACACACACGCACACACGTTACACACACACACGTTACACACACATACACACGGCAAGCATGCCACACACACGTTACACACACACACATGACACACACACGGCAAGTATGACACACACACATTACACACACACACGGCAAGCATGACACACACACACGTTACACACACACACACAGCAAGTATGACACACATGTTACACACACACACAGCAAGAATGACACACAAACGACACGCACAAGACAGACACGTCAAGCATGACACACACACACGTTACACACACACAAGCATGCCACACACACACACGTTACACACACACACACGTTACACACACACACGTTACACACACACACAGCAAGTATGACACACACACACGTTACACACACACACATTACACACACACACAGCAAGTATGACACACACACACGTTACACACACACAGCAAGCATGACACACACACACACGTTACACACACACACAGCAAGCATGACACACACGTTACACACACACACACGTTACACACACACACATACGTTACATACACACACACACACGTTACACACACACACGTTACACACACACACGTCACACACACACACGGCAAGCATGACACACACACACACGTTACACACACGTTACACACACACGTTACACACACACGTTACACACACACACACGTTACACACACACACACGTTACACACACACACACGTTACACACACACACACACACGTTCCACACACACGGACACACGTTACACACACACACACGTTCCACACACACACACACACACGTTACACACACACACACACGTTACACACACACACACGTTACACACACACACACGTTACACACACACACGTTACACACACACACACGTTACACACACACACACACGTTACACACACACACGCACACAACAAGAGCGGTGCGATGAAAGGCAGGCGCGCGTGCACGTGCGCGGGGTTGATGCCCGGGCTTCGAACCCAGCATTTAAGCGGTTCCCCTCCTCCGACGCGGCCATCCTTACAAACCTCCCCCACCGCCCCCTCCCCAGCGGCGTCCCTCACGTTTCTTGAAGAGGGCCCTCACACGCTCCCTCTTGCCCGCCGCCGCGTCCAACGTCGCCTGAATCTTCGTCAGGGCATCGATGCACTGCGCATAGAAAGGGGGGGAGGAGGAGGAGGAGGAGGGACAAAAACACCGCCGTTCGTGCCCCCCCGCGACGTGAACGGTGGGCGCGAGCACGACCCCCTCTCGCGACGGACCGAGCCGGTGACGTCTGCGTGCTCCGCCCCGGCCCGCTGGAGGCCCCGGGCCGCCCAACGAGCGGCTCAAGACGTGAGGGCCGCTAGCGCCGACAGGCAGGCTGAACCCGGCCGCGCCGACCCGCTCCTCCACGCGCATAGCCGCGCGAGCGCCCAAACGGTGCCCGGATTATCCCCCGGTGGCTACCGATGCCCCAGCGGGGGTCTGGGATGCTACTTGCCGCCAATAAACCGCGGCTTGAATCGCGGGCAAATGAGATCTTCTCTCAAAACCGCTCTAGGGGAGGAGGAGTTGTACACCACCACCACCACCACCTCCACCACCACCACCACCCCGCCGCCCCGGCTGCCACCGCTATTCATTGGCGTGAAGTCAAATGGAATGTTTCGCCCCGGGTGACCGCTGCAAAGCATCACCTGTGTTTTGATTTTTAGCGCGCAGATTTTCAAGGTGCATTGAAGAATTTGATGCTCCGACTGAATGCTCCTGTTGTTTGTGGAGTTACTCATGCAGCCAGCTATGGCTCTAGGGTTTGGTGTTGCGCGTTGTTTACGTAGTTTACTGTAAAAGAATTCGGTCGCAGTCCCTGCGATCACTGTTACGTTGCAATTATTGCTTTATTTTTTGGGGGGATTTCGAAAACGTTTTTTTTTGGTTTGGACGCGTTTTGTTTTTGTCGTAGTACGGCGTTAAGACTGATGGCCTTAATCTAAGTTTTATTGTGGTTGTTGTGGTTGTTGTTTGACTTTGCATCCCACTGGGATTTTTTGCACACAGTGTTGGTGGTGTACGGTGCTAATATTTTGCTGTTTTTTTCCCCCATGGATTTTCTGTTTGCACAGTCACACACAAAGTCACTTAAAGATGTTTTTCTTGTTCGTGTTTTGTGTTTTTTTGTTTTTTTTGTTGTTGCGGGTGCACCCGATTCAAGAGCGGAATGGCTCACAGGGCTATGCCAAAATAAATAAACGGAAAAAAAATAAACACAAAGTAGCTATAATCTTAGTTCTTTCGGTAAAGTCACGTTGAAGGGAAACAATAAAATAATAAAATATATAAAACAATACAAAATTCTCACGACGTTTCGACCATAACACAAACGGTCGTCATCAGGTGTGTCGGTTTGCATTAATGTATTTATTTTTAAACGGTGTTTTATTTATTTATAAAAAACGTCAGCGACGCGCGCAGCGATTTGGCAGTTTATTTAGAAGGACGAGTCCATCTATGTTCTGAAAAGAGGAGGGGGGAGACATAGATGGACTCGTCCTTCTAAATAAACTGCCAAATCGCTGCGCGTGGCGCTGACGGTTCTCATAAATAAATAAACACACCGTTTAAAAATAAATAAATGTATGCAAACCGACACACCTGATGACGACCGTTTGTGTTATTTGCGAAACGTCGTGAGAATTTTGTATTGTTTTATATATATTTTATATTATTTTATTGTTTCCCTTCAACGTGACTTTACCGAAAGAACTAAGAATATGAATTACTGCAGTCACGAAAGCTTTAAATCAAAGAAAGTAGCTAGATATGCCAGGAGGCACCACCCCTCCCCACCCCCGCACTTTCAAGGGCCCCGCGCTAAATGCTTTCAACCTATCAATTCCGGTTCATCGACTCTGCACTTGCCCTATTACTGCAGTACTACACTGTGCATTTAACGTTAGCGACTTGTTGTATTATTTGGGCTGTATGGCAAATGAAAAAATACAATTACTTTACCATGCAAGTAAAGAAAAATATGCGCGTGTTTTAATATTGACGTGTTTTTTTTTAATTTGGGGCCCCTTTAAAACAACAGTGTTAAAACAACAATATTGTTTTTTCTACATACGTGACTCTACCGAAAAAAAACAATGAGTAATTTTATGCAGTCACGAAAGCTTTAATACTTTATTAATGTGCTACGGGCCCCGCACGAGCTTCATCCGGCACTGGTGGTGCCCAGGTACCCACAACAACAGACTGCGACCGCCACTAAGTGGCGGTGAAGCCACCACAACGCCTGTACCAGCCTAGGTGCACTCTTGAGGCCACGCAAAGTGTCGAAGGGCTCGCTGCTGGCAGGAGGAGGTCACGGGACAGACCCAGCAAATGCCACAGGTCGGCTGACTAAGATGACCGCTAGATGCACCACCAGCTGTACCTCCCCCCCCCTACTGTGCCAGGCTAGGTGCAGGAGGAGTTCACCGGACAGACCCAGTAGGTGCCATGGGTCGGCTGACTGAGATGACCGGTAGATGCACCACCAGCTGTAACCCCTACTGTGCCAGGCTAGGTGCAGCAGCAGGTCACGGGGCAGACCCAGCAGGTGCCATGGGTCGTCCGACTGAGATGACCGGTAGATGCACCACCAGCTGTACCCCCCCTACTGTGCCAGGCTAGGTGCAGGATGGAGGTCACGGGACAGACCCAGCAGGTGCCATGGGTTGGCTGACTGAGATGACCGGTAGATGCACCACCAGCTATACCCCCTACTGTGCCAACTCGCTGCGTTTTAGCCGCCCGGTGCTCTGCTCGTTGTTGTGAGCGTCGCTCCTCTGCCCTCCGCTGTTGTTGCTGGCGGGGCAACTGCATCCCAACTGCCCTGATAGCAGCGTCCTTCATGCAACAGTCACCACCACTATCATCATTACCAAAGGCAAATCTCCCCCGTGTAGCCTCTAACAGACTGTAGGGGCAAGTGCTGTTAGTAGCGAGTAGCAGCAGCACCTGTGAAGGTAGACACAGACAAAGGTCCCCCGTGTAGTCTCTAACAGGCTGTAGGGGCAAGTGCTGTTAGTAGCGAGTAGCAGCAGCACCTGTGAAGGTAGACACAGACAAAGCTCCCCCGTGTAGCCTCTAACAGACTGTAGGGGCAAGTGCTGTGAGTAGCGAGTAGCAGCAGCACCTGTGAAGGTAGACACAAAGCTCCCCCGTGTAGCCTCTAACAGACTGTAGGGGCAAGTGCTGTTAGCGAGCAGCACCTGTGAAGGCTACCGGCACTGTGGCACACGAGGGGGTGGGTTTGCCAGCACCACGCCCGACCGCCTTCGTCTCCCCAGTGACGATGTTTACTACACATCGCACCAGGTACTCATTTGAGGCTGAGTCAACCTAGGGTAGGCCCAGGACCGGTTCAGATAATCGTCACCGGTGGCGTTGGCCGTGAGCAGGAATCAAACTCGGTAAACGCTCGATGTGCAGCGTAGCGCTAACCACTACACTACCACCACCCACTCACATTACCCCTATCAGCAAAGACTCCTGCTGCAATCATGTCGTTACTGATGATGCTATTGATCGTCACAATGCTGTTGATGATGCTATTGATCGTCACAATGCTGTTGATGATGCTATTGATCGTCACAATGCTGTTGATGATGCTACTGATCGTCACAATGCTGTTGATGATGCTATTGATCGTCACAATGCTGTTGATGATGCTACTGATCGTCACAATGCTGTTGATGATGCTATTGATCGTCACAATGCTGTTGATGATCCTACTGATCATCACAATGCTGTTGATGATGCTATTGATCGTCACAATGCTGTTGATGATGCTATTGATCATCACAATGCTGTTGATGATGCTATTGATCATCACAATGCTGTTGATGATGCTATTGATCGTCATAATGCTGTTGATGATGCTATTGATCGTCACAATGCTGTTGATGATGCTACTGATCGTCACAATGCTGTTGATGATGCTACTGATCGTCACAATGCTGTTGATGATGCTATTGATCGTCACAATGCTGTTGATGATGCTATTGATCGTCACAATGCTGTTGATGATGCTATTGATCGTCATAATGCTGTTGATGATGCTATTGATCGTCATAATGCTGTTGATGATGCTATTGATCGTCACAATGCTGTTGATGATGCTACTGATCGTCACAATGCTGTTGATGATGCTATTGATCGTCACAATGCTGTTGATGATGCTATTATCACAATGCTGTTGATGATGCTATTGATCGTCACAATGCTGTTGATGATGCTATTGATTATCACAATGCTGTTGATGATGCTATTGATCATCACAATGCTGTTGATGATGCTATTGATCATCACAATGCTGTTGATGATGCTATTGATCATCACAATGCTGTTGACGATGCTATTGATCATCACAATGCTGTTGATGATGCTATTATCACAATGCTGTTGATGATGCTATTGATCGTCACAATGCTGTTCATGATGCTATTGATCGTCACAATGCTGTTGATGATGCTATTGATTATCACAATGCTATTGATGATGCTATTGATCATCACAATGCTGTTGATGATGCTATTGATCATCACAATGCTGTTGATGATGCTATTGATCATCACAATGCTGTTGACGATGCTATTGATCATCACAATGCTGTTGATGATGCTATTGATCATCACAATGATGTTGATGATGCTATTGATCATCACAATGCTGTTGATGATGCTATTGATCATCACAATGCTGTTGATGATGCTGTTGATCATCACAATGCTGTTGATGATGCTATTAACCGTCACAATGCTGTTGATGATGCTATTGATTGTCACAATGCTGTTGATGATGCTATTGATCGTCACAATGCTGTTGATGATGCTATTGATCATCACAATGCTGTTGATGATGCTATTGATCGTCACAATGCTGTTGATGATGCTATTGATCATCACAATGCTATTAATCATCACAATGCTGTTGATGATGCTATTGATAATCGCAATGCTGTTGATAACGATGCTGTCAAAACAACAAACAGTTCTACGTTTCATATTCCTGGTTCTTTCGGTAATGTCACGTAGAAGGGAAACAATACAAATATAAAACAATAAAATTCTCACGACTGTTGCAGTCGAAACAGTCGTGATAATTTTTTTCGTGAGAATGTTATTTTTTATATTTTTTATTATTTTATTCTTTCCCTGCTACGTGGTGACTTTACCGAAAGAACCAAGAATATGAATCCCTGCAGTCACGAAAGCTTTAAATCAAACGTTCTACGTTTACTTTTTAAGAGACACACCGGGAACCCACCCCTTCCCATATCTGATCTCCCTACAGGGACCGAGGCACCGGGCGCGGCAAAACGAGTCAGGCAAGCGAGTAGGCTCCGAGCCGAGCTAGGCCTCGACCGGGGTTTTAACCCGAAGCCTTTGCTGCTTTGGGCGGGTGGCAGCGGCACCTGGAGGCGTTTGGCGGGCGGCCACCGCAAAGATGCTGTCTAAACAAGAAAGAGTTGTACGTTTATTGGGAAGAAACACCCCCGGAACCGCCCCCCCGCCCCCCCCCCCCATGTCTACCCGATCTACAGGGACCAAGGCACCGGGCGCGGCAAAGCGAGTCAGGCAAGCGAGTAGGCTCCGAGCCGAGCTAGGCCTCGACCGGGGTTTTAACCCGAAGCCTTTGCTGCTTTGGGCGGGTGGCAGCGGCACCTGGAGGCGTTTGGCGGGCGGCCACCGCAGAGATGCTGTCTAAACAATAAAGAGTTGTACGTTTATTGTGAAGAGACACCCCCGGAACCGCCCCCCCATGTCTACCCGATCTACAGGGACCGAGGCACCGGGCGCGGCAGAGCGAGCCAGGCAAGCGAGCAGGCTCCGAGCCGAGCTAGGCCTCGACCGGGGTTTTAACACGAAGCCGGAGCAGCGTTGCGGGGATTGCAGCGGCACCTGGAGGCGTTTGGCGGGCGGGCGGCCACCGCAGAGGGCGCGCTCCAGCGCCTCGATTCTCGCCTCCATCTCGGAGATATCGGCCATGGCGCGCACGAAGACAACACAGACAGACACACAGACAGACACACAGACGCCTCAGGAGCAGGGTGGGGCTTGGGGGGGTGGGAGGGGCTAGGCGGGATGGGAGGAGCTTGGCTGGATGGGGAGGGGCTAAACGGGGTGGGAGGGGAGGGGGCGGGGTGGGGGGGCTAGAAGTGGGGGAGGGGATGGGAGGGGCTGAGCAGAGGGAGGGCGGGGGACTGGACGGGGGAGGGGGCGGGGTGGGGGAGGGGCTGGGCGGGGGGAGGGGCTAAGCGGGGGAGGGGTTGGGCAGGGTGGCAGGGGCTGTGCTGGGCGGGTGTTGGGCGGAGTGGGGAGGGGCTTGGGGCAAGAAGGGGAGGGGCTAGGGAGTAGAGCCGCCATGTTGGTAAGGGGTTAGCGACCATTAGGATTTCTCCCGTAGCCGGCCCCGATTTAAAACAACAACAACAACAACAAAACTCAACGAGTGTGGCTTTGAAAGAACTATACAACGTATAACATTGGCGACGTTTCGGCCAATGGCCCTTTTTTTTAAAAGCACGTATCGGAGCGAGAGTGAGAGGCAGGGGTTGAGCGCGGCCATGTTGGTAAGGGGGGGGGGGTGCTGGACGCTTGTGGCTGAGCCGTAAGAGCCCGGCTATCCGGGGGTGGTGTCGTTACCTCCGAAACATTTGCCGCACGTGGTGATGATTGATGATGATGATCAGGCCACTTTCGCTGTGCTATCATTTGTGGCAAGGTCGCTTCTAATACAGTAAGTTAGCTAAACAAACTTACACTTAAATTTTGATTTAAAGCTTTCGTGACTGCAGGGATTCATAATCTTGGTTCTTTCGGTAAAGTCACCACCACGTTAGAAGGGAAAACAATAAAATAATAAAAATATAAAACCATACAATTCTCACGACGTCTCGACTGCAACACAAGCAATCATCATCAGGTGTGAAAACCACAACAAGAAAATTTGAAAAAAGTGTCCGAAACGTCGTGAGAATTTTATTGTGTTATTTTATTTTATCAATTTATTATTTTATTCTCATTCTACGTGGCGGTGACTTTACCGAAAGAACCAAAGAAGATGAATCCTTGCAGTCACAAAAGCTTTAAGTCGAAATTTAAAGAGCTTTGTAGCTCATCGGGATTTTCTACTGCGGTGACGTCACGTAAACACAGAACCCCGCGATTCGATTCCCTTATCGATTCATAAAAACACCAGCAGCGGTTCTCATTGCCGCTGGAGCGACGGATTCGATTCCACTACGACTCCCGGAATCGATCCTCGCCGGGCCCACGCCCACGCGAGTGACGTGGCGTCGATTCCTGCCCACCAGGAAGCGGGGCCGCGAATGGTGTTTAGTTGGAATCGGATTCGCGTGGAATCGATTCCGTGGAGACAACCCAGGGTGTTACGGGTCTCAGAGTCTCCGTGTCCCCGTGTCTCCGTGTCTCAGTGTCTCAGGGTCCCTGTGTCTCAGGGTCTCAGGGTCCCCGTGTCTCAGTATCTCAGTGTCTCAGGGTCTCAGGGTCCCTGTGTCTCAGTGTCTCAGGGTCCCCGTGTCTCAGGGTCCCCGTGTCTCAGTGTCCCTGTGTCTCAGTGTCTCAGGGTCCCCGTGTCTCAGGGTCTCAGGGGTCCCGTGTCTCAGTGTCTCAGGGTCTCAGGAGTCCCGTGTCTCAGTGTCTCCCAGTGTCCCCGTGTCTCAGTGTCCCCGTGTCTCTCAGTGTCCCCGTGTCTCCCACTGTCCCCGTGTCCCCGAGTCTCCGTGTCCCCGTGTCTCAGTGTCTCCGTGTCCCCGTGTCTCCGTGTCTCCGTGTCTCAGTGTCCCCGTGTCTCAGTGTCCCCGTGTCCCCGAGTCTCCGTGTCCCCGTGTCTCCGTGTCCCCGTGTCTCAGTGTCCCCGTGTCTCCCAGTGTCTCAGTGTCCCCGTGTCTCAGGGTCCCCGTGTCTCAGTGTCTCCGTGTCTCAGTGTCCCAGTGTCTCAGTGTCCCCGTGTCTCAGTGTCCCCGTGTCTCAGTGTCTCCGTGTCTCCCAGTGTCCCCGTGTCTCCCAGTGTCCCCGTGTCTCCCAGTGTCCCCGTGTCTCCGTGTCCCCGTGTCTCAGGGTCCCCGTGTCTCAGTGTCTCCGTGTCTCAGTGTCCCCGTGTCTCAGTGTCCCCGTGTCTCACGTTGGGCCTCATCTGGTGCGATATCAACAAAGTTTATATTTGTTTAGAGTTCAGTTCAAGTTCCTCCACGCAGCTCCAAGGATCTTCAAAGTCTCTGGCTCCCTCACTGGCGCCGGGTGAGTCAGTGTGTGTGAGTGTGTCAGTGTGTGTTAGTGTGAGTGTGTCAGTGTGTGTGTTAGTGTGTGTGTTAGTGTGTGAGTGTGTGTGTCAGTGTGTGTGTCAGTGTGTGTTAGTGTGTGTGTCAGTCTGTGTGTGTTAGTGTGTGTGTGTTAGTGTGTGTCAGTGTGTGTGTGTATGTGTCAGTGTGTGTCAGTGTGAGTGTGTCAGTGTGTGTTAGTGTGTGTGTGTGAGTGTGTGTGTGTCAGTGTGTATGTGTCAGTGTGTGAGTGTGTGTTAGAGCGTGTGTGTTAGTGTGCGAGTCAGTGTGTCAGTGTGTGTGTGTGAGTGTGTGTCAGTGTGTGTTAGTGTGTGTGTGTGCGTGTGTGTTAGTGTGTGTGTGTCAGTGTGTGTTAGTGTGTGTGTTAGTGTGTGTGTCAGTCTGTGTGTGTTAGTGTGTGTCAGTGTGTGTTAGTGTGTTAGTGTGTGTGAGTGTGTGTGTCAGTGTGTGTTAGTGTTAGTGTGTGAGTGTGTGTGAGTGTGTATGTGTCAGTGTGTGTCAGTGTGAGTGTGTCAGTGTGTGTTAGTGTGTGTGTGTTAGTGTGTGAGTGTGTCAGTGTGTGTGTCAGTGTGTGTCAGTGTGTGTGTCAGTGTGTGTTAGTGTGTGTGTGAGTGTGTATGTGTCAGTGTGTGTTAGTGTGTGAGTGTGTGTTAGAGCGTGTGTGTTAGTGTGTGAGTGTGTGTGTGTCAGTGTTTGTCAGTCTGTGTGTGTCATTGTGAGTGTCAGTGTGTGTTAGTGTGTGTGTGTCAGTGTGTGTTAGAGCGTGTGTGTGAGTCAGTGTGTGTGTCAGTGTGAGTGTGTCAGTGTGTGTCAGTGTGAGTGTTTGTCAGTCTGTGTGTGTCATTGTGAGTGTCAGTGTGTGTTAGTGTGTGTGTGTCAGTGTGTGAGTGTGTGTTAGAGCGTGTGTGTTAGTGTGTGAGTGTGTGTCCGTGTGTGTGTCAGTGTGTGTGTTAGTGTGTGTGTGTCAGTGTGAGTGTTTGTCAGTCTGTGTGTGAGTGTCATTGTGAGTGTCAGTGTGTGTGTGTGTCAGTGTGTGTGTGTCAGTCTGTGTGTGAGTGTCAGTGTGAGTGTTTGTCAGTCTGTGTGTGAGTGTCATTGTGAGTGTCAGTGTGTGTGTGTCAGTGTGTGTGTGTCTGGCAAAACAACCTCCCCGTGGTGCCGGACGGGCAACGCTGTCGTGGACAGTGCTGTGGGGCGAGGGCCAATTCCAATTGGGCTTTACCCTCTGGGCGTTTGTAGCCACCAGAGCGGCTAAACGGGGGCTCTGGACGGGTGCGATGGGCTGGTAACCCCTCCACCTTCAATAAATTACCACTAAACCACGTCGAAAATATCTAACTAATAGGCTTGTGCCGGAGGCCCCGGGGGGACAGGCGTCTATGACGTCTCCTGGCCAAACTCCAGGAGATGTCATTGAATCTTTACCCTCGGGGCTCCTCCAGAAACAACAAAAAAAGCCACTACGTGTGGCCAAGTGGAATGTTCGAACGCTCACTGCGGAAGAGAGGCTGCCACTCCTCTGTCGGGAGCTGGACCGGTACCGCCTGGATCTCTGTGGCATTCAGGAGGTCCGGTTGACCGGTTCTGGCTCCTGCCACCATGAGGGGTGGACAGTCCTCTACTCGGGGCAGGAGACTGCCAAACAACAGGGTGTGGCTCTTCTTCTAAACAAAATAATAGAGGGGTGTGAGAGCGTGGCGGTGAGGTGTGGGAAGCTGTAAGCCCCAAGCTACTTTGGGCTCGCCTTCCCATCAACCGGAGGCGAGGAATGGTGGTCGTGGTTACGTATGCCCCCACCGAAGACGAACATCCGTGGAGGAATGCAGGCAAGGCCGATGAGTCAGATGCCTTCTATGACCTGTCACAGGTGCTGGCTAAAGTGGCCCCTCGGGATAGAGTCATCTTGTTGGGTGACTTCAATGCACGAGTTGGTCATGATGCTGGCACCTGGTCTGGAGTGATTGGAAGGCATGGGCCAGATCAGCTCAATAACAACGGTGGGAGGCTGCTAGATTTTTGTGCAGCCCATGAGCTTGTAATTACCAACACGCTGTTCCGGCATCGGCGCATCCACACAACATCATGGATGCATGCCGGGTCCAAGCAAGAACATCTGCTGGACTACATAGTGACGGACCAGCGGATGCGAGCCCATTTCCTTGACACGAGGTCCTACCGTGGAGCTGATCTGCCCTCTGACCATTGACTTGTCATATGTAAGATGCGCCTGCCATTCTTCCAGTCCAGTGGTGGGTGTACACCCAGGACCCCATTCCAACCTAAGGTGGCCTGGTCTCAGCTAGCTGATGGAAGTTGAAAGCGAGAATTTCATCATCGCTTGCGGCTGGGGTGCGACAGGGATGTCCTCTGGCTCCAGCATTATTTAACATCTATTTCCACCACGTAGTTCGTGAAGCCTTCAATAGCTGTACCGGGGGAATCTCCATATGGTACAGATATAATGGGAGGCTGATCGATGCCCGGGTACGGTCAAGGGATGGCTCCCTATTGCTCAACCACGCTATGTATGCCGACGACCTGGTAATTGCGGCTCACTCAGAGGAGGAGTTGGAGACGCTGCTGCTGAGACTGGAGTGTGCCACTAAGAGGTGGGGCCTTACCATCAGCCCCACCAAGACAAAGCACCTGCCTGGGTATTTTGTACCATCGGGCACTCCACCCCCACAGCTCCCAATTGGTGATGGGGCAGTTGTGGAGAGAGTGGAGAGTTTCCCATACCTGGGCAGTGTGCTCATGACCGGCTCCGGTTTAACAGCAGAGGTCTCACTCCGAATCAGTCGAGCGGCATTATCTTTTCATCGGTTGCATAACGCTGTGTGGAAGCTACCTGGTCTGTCGCTCCGCACTAAGCTTCAGGTCTTTTCGGCCACAGTCATTCCCTCCTTCTCTACGCTTGCGAAACGTGGACCCCCCTAATGGAACATCTTCGCCCGTTAGAAACATCTAGGCTGGCCTGCCTACAATCAATCCTGGGTTTAACCAGGCTGAATTGTGTGAGGAGCTCACAAATCCTTGAAATATCTGGGCACGGTCCCATCGGTGAGCTCGTCCGGTAGGCAAGGCTGCGTTGGCTGGGTCATGTAGCCCGCATTCCCAGCCACCGCATGCCGAAACAGCTTTTGTCCGGCCAGATCGAGGGGGCTAAACGGGCCTGGCACGGGCTAGACATGAGATAGAGTGATGTGGTACAGGAGGATATGGAGCTGAGTGGACTTGCCGATGACTGGTATCAGCGGTGTCAAGATCGGCCTCTGTGGAGGAGGCTCGTGAAGGACGCTACTGGGCAGTTGGAGACAGTCGCCCTCTAACAACAACAGAGGGCGGAGGAGCGACGCTCACAACAACGAGCGGAGCGCTGGGTGGCTAAAGCACAGCAGGTTGGCACAGTAGGGGGCACAGGTGGTGCATCAGCCAGTCATCTCAGTCATCTCAGTCAGTCGACCCGTGGCACCTGCTAGGCCATGTGCCTCAAGGTGCACATGGCCTGGCACAAGCGTCGTGGTGACGTCACCGCCACTTCGTGGCGAATGGCGGTTGTTGTTGTTGTGTCAGTCTGTATGTCAGTCTGTTTGTGACAGTCTGTGTGTGTGTGTGTCTGTCTGTGTGTATATGTCTGTGTGTGTGTGAGGAGTGGTGGGTGTAGTGGTTAGCGCTGCGCTGCGCTACGAACCAGGCGACCCGGGTTCGATTCCCGCTCACGGCCACCAACACCACCGGTGACGATTATCTGAGCCGGTACCCTGAGCCTCCCCTAGGTCGACTCAGCCTCAAACGAGTAGCTGGTGTGGCGGTGTGTAGTGAACATCGCCACTGGGGGAGACAAAGGCGGCCGGGCGCGGTTGCTGGCCACCCCCATCCCCTCGTGTGCTGCTACTCGCAGCACTTGCCCCGACAGTCCGTAACAGGTTTTATGGGCGACTTTTGTCTGTGTTGTGTGCGTGTCTCTTGTGAGGCCATACCGCTTGCGCCGAGGTCGGGACGGCAACCCCCTGGGGCCAAACGCGAGGACAGTGGGTGCCAGAAACCAGGGCACTAGTGTCACCTGAAACGACGTGGACACTTAGACACGCGTAGCAGACACTTATAGACTAACAGGGACACTTAGAGACCCACAGAGACACTTAGAGACCCACAGAGACACTTAGAGACTCGCAGGGATACATAGAGACTCACAGAGACACTTAGAGACTCACAGAGACTCACAGAGACACTTAGAGACTCATAGAGTCACTTAGAGACCCACAGAGACACTTAGAGACTCACAGAGACATTTAGAGAGTCACAGAGACATTTAGAGAGTCACAGAGACACTTAGAGACCCACAGAGACACTTAGAGACCCATATAGACACTTAGAGACTCACAGAGACACTTAGAGACCCACAGATACACTTAGAGACCCACAGAGACACTTAGAGACTCATAGAGACACATAGAGACTCACAGAGACACTTAGAGACTCACAGAGACACTTAGAGACTCACAGAGACACTTAGAGACTCATAGAGACACTTAGAGACTCATAGAGACACTTAGAGACTCATAGAGACACTTAGAGACTCATAGAGACACTTAGAGACTCATAGAGACACTTGGAGACTCATAGAGACACTTAGAGAGTCATAGAGACACTTATAGACTCACAGAGACACTTAGAGACCCATAGAGACACTTAGAGACTCATAGAGACACTTAGAGACTCACAGAGACACTTAGAGACTCACAGAGACACTTAGAGACCCATAGAGACACTTAGAGACCCATATAGACACATAGAGACTCATAGAGACACTTAGAGACCCATAGAGACACTTAGAGACTCATAGAGACACTTAGAGACTCACATAGACACTTAGAGACTCATAGAGATACTTAGAGAGTCATAGAGACACTTAGAGACCCATAGAGACTCATAGAGACACTTAGAGACTCATAGAGACACTTAGAGACTCATAGAGACACTTAGAGACTCATAGAGACACTTAGAGACTCATAGATACACTTAGAGACACTTAGAGACTCATCGAGACACTTAGAGACTCATAGAGACACTTAGAGACTCATAGAGACACTTAGAGACTCATAGAGACACTTAGAGACTCATAGAGACACTTAGAGAGTCACAGAGACACCTCCACGCTCGCCCGCCACGGACAGCACTTGCCACCAAACAGTCTGTGGAGGCTACGCCCGCCTGCCACGGACAGCACTTGCCACCAAACAGCCTGCGGAGGCTACGCTCGCGCGGACGGGCGGACAGGGGGCTGGCTTTTGTTTTGTGTTCTATTGATTTGATTTCTAACTCCGTGACTTTACCGAAAGAACCACAGGGTAGTGGGGGGTGGGGGTGGGTTGGCGAACCTTTGCCCTCGTGGTGTCCGCCCCCTGCCTCTGGTGGTGGTGGTGATGGTGGTGGTGGTGATGGTGGTGGTGATGATGATGGTGATGGTGGTGATGGTGGTGGTGGTGGTGATGGTGGTGGTGATGGTGGTGGTGGTGATGGTGGTGGTGGTGATGATGGTGATGGTGGTGGTGGTGATGGTGGTGGTGATGGTGGTGGTGATGATGGTGGTGGTGGTGATGGTGGTGATGGTGGTGATGGTGGTGGTGGTGGTAGTGGTGATGGTGATGGTGGTGATGGTGGTGGTGGTGATGGTGGTGATGGTGGTGGTGGTGATGGTGGTGGTGATGGTGGTGGTGGTGATGGTGATGGTGGTGATGGTGGTGATGGTGGTGGTGGTGGTGATGGTGGTGGTGATGGTGATGGTGGTGATGGTGGTGGTGGTGGTGATGGTGGTGGTGATGATGGTGATGGTGGTGGTGATGGTAGTGATGGTGGTGATGGTGGTGATGGTGGTGATGGTGGTGGTGATGGTGGTGGTGGTGGTGATGGTGGTGATGGTGGTGATGGTGGTGGTGATGGTGGTGGTGGTGATGGTGATGGTGGTGGTGATGGTGGTGATGGTGATGATGGTGATGGTGGTGATGGTGGTGGTGATGATGGTGGTGGTGATGGTAGTGGTGGTGATGATGGTGATGATGATGGTGATGATGATGGTGGTGGTGGTGATGGTAGTGGTGGTGGTGATGGTGGTGTTGATGATGATGGTGGTGATGGTGTTGATGGTGTTGATGGTGGTGATGATGATGGTGGTGGTGATGGTAGTGGTGGTGGTGATGGTGGTGTTGATGATGATGATGGTGGTGGTGATGGTGTTGATGGTGTTGATGGTGGTGATGATGATGGTGGTGGTGATGGTAGTGGTGGTGGTGATGGTGGTGTTGATGGTGATGATGGTGGTGGTGTTGATGGTGTTGATGATGATGGTGTTGGTGGTGATGGTGGTGATGGTGGTGATGGTGGTAGTGATGGTGGTGGTGATGATGGTGGTGATGGTGGTGATGGTGTTGATGGTGTTGATGATGATGATGGTGGTGATGGTGTTGATGATGGTGGTGATGGTGTTGATGGTGGTGTTGATGGTGTTGATGATGGTGATGATGATGATGGTGTTGATGGTGTTGGTGGTGCACACGGCGGGGACAGAGTCCGTGGGTCGTGGTTTGTGCGCGCGGCCGTGAGGGGGGGTGGGGGGGGAGGTCAAAGGTTTTGTGCCACGTCACTTGGGTCGGCGCGTGGGAGGCGGGGGCAGACGAGCGGTGTTTGCGAGCGCCTGTTAAGGGGGGTCCAGCGTCGGCGGCGTCGCACTGCAACCGCCGTCGCCGCCGCCACCGTCACCACCGCTACCACCGTCACACCGTCACCACCGTCACCACCGTCACCACCGCCACCGTTACCACCGTCGCCACCGCCGCTGTCACACCGTCACCGTCACCGGCACCGCCACCGCCACCACCGTCGCCGCCGTAACCGTCACCACCGCTACCACCGCCACCGTCACACCATCACCACCGCCACCGTCACACCGTCACCACCGCTACCACCATCACACCTTTAACACCGCTACCACCGTCACACCGTCACACCGTCACACCGTCACACCGTCACCACCACCACCGTCACACTATCACCGTCACCACCACCACCGTCACACCATCGCCACCGCCACCGTCACCACCGCTACCACCGCCACCGTCACACCGTGACCACCGCTACCACCGCTACTGCCGCCACCACCGCCACCACCGTCAACACCGCTACCACCGTCGCTACCATCACACTCACACCGGTTACACCACCACCACCGCCACACCACCACCACCGCCACCACCGCCACACCACCACCACCGCCACCACCGCCACCACCGCCACCACCGCCACCACCACCACCGCCACCACCACCACCGCCGCCACCACCGCCACCACCACCACCACCGCCGCCACCACCGCCACCACCACCACCACACGCCCTGCCCAGCCGCCTTTGCCTCCCCAACGCTGCCATCTCTACACGGTGTGGGCTGGGGGAGGGGGAGCGTGCTGGGCGGTCCGCTTCAGACATTCGCTGTTGCTGCTGTTACGTTACCAGCAAGTTATCGTTCACCACTAGCAGGTGCCATGGGTTGACCGCTGTGCCAGGCTAGGTGCAGGAGGTCACGGGACAGACCCAGCAGGGGCCATGGGTTGACTGCTGTGCCAGGCTAGGTGCAGGAGGAGGAGGTCACGGGACAGACCCAGCAGGTGCCATGGGGTGGCTGCTGTGCCAGGCTAGGTGCAGGAGGTCACGGGACAGACCCAGCAGGTGCCATGGGGTGGCTGCTGTGCCAGGCTAGGTGCAGGAGGTCACGGGACAGACCCAGCAGGTGCCATGGGGTGACTGCTGTGCCAGGCTAGGTGCAAGAGGAGGTCACGGGACAGCCCCAGCAGGGGCCATGGGTTGACTGCTGTGCCAGGCTAGGTGCAGGAGGAGGTCACGGGACAGACCCAGCAGGGGCCATGGGTTGACTGCTGTGCCAGGCTAGGTGCAGGAGGAGGTCACGGGACAGCCCCAGCAGGGGCCATGGGTTGACTGCTGTGCCAGGCTAGGTGCAGGAGGAGGTCACGGGACAGACCCAGCAGGTGCCATGGGTTCGCTGCTGTGCCAGGCTAGGTGCAGGAGGAGGTCACGGGACAGACCCAGCAGGTGCCATGGGTTCGCTGCTGTGCCAGGCTAGGTGCAGGAGGAGGTCACGGGACAGACCCTGCATGTGGCATCA
Source organism: Petromyzon marinus (assembly GCF_010993605.1). Classification (NCBI taxonomy): domain Eukaryota; kingdom Metazoa; phylum Chordata; class Hyperoartia; order Petromyzontiformes; family Petromyzontidae; genus Petromyzon; species Petromyzon marinus. Next base: position 2,925,074 of record NC_046135.1, on the reverse strand, counting down.
TCAGCATCATCAACATCATCAGCATCATCAACATCATCAACATCTTGATTTAAAGCTTCCGTGACTGCAGGAATTCATATTCTTGGTTCTTTCGGTAGAGTCACCACGTTAGAAGGGAAACAATAAAATAATAAAAATATTAAACAATACAATTCTCACGACGTTTCGACTGCAACACAAAGCAGCAATCATCATCAGGTGTGAAAACCACAACAATAATTTTTTTAATTAAAATTTTTGTTACATTTTTTTTACATTTTCTTGTTGTTATTTTCAGACCTGATGATGATTGCTTGTGTTGCAGTCGAAACGTCGTGATAATTTTATTGTTTTATATTTTTTATTATTTTATTGTTTCCCTTCTACGTGACTTTACCGAAAGAACCAAGAATATCATCAACATCATCATCATCAGCAACTTCATCAACATCATCATCAATATCAGCAACTTCATCAACATCATCATCATCATCAACATCATCAACATCATCATCAACATCATCAACATCAACATCATCATCAACAACATCAACATCATCAACATCAACAACATCATCATCAACAACATCATCAACATCATCAGCAATTTCATCATCATCATCAACATCATCAACTTCATCAACATCATCATCAACAACATCATCAACATCAACATCATCATCAACAACATCAACATCATCAACATCAACAACATCATCATCATCAACAACATCATCAACATCATCAGCAATTTCATCATCATCATCAACATCATCAACTTCATCAACATCATCATCAACATCATCATCATCAACAACATCATCAACATCATCATCAACTTCATCATCAACTTCATCAACATCATCATCAACATCATCATCAACAACATCAACATCATCATCAACATCATCTCCCCTGCACGGTTCATTCAGGTTCGAGAAATCTCCGGGGGGGAGGAGGGGGGAGAGGAGTGGGGGGGGGGGCCCTTGGATCTTGCTGTCTGTAGGGGGTGGGGGGGGGGGGGTACCGGGGGGGGCTGGTGGGGGGGGGGCATCCCCCCTACCTCCCCCGCCCCCCCCCCGGCCCCCCAGCGCCACGTGACACGAGTTGGTATTTGAAGGACATCTCAAGTGGCCACTATTTTGGGGATTGTGGTCGGCGAGTTTGTTCTAGGGCACGCAGGTTCACTGCCTACCCCCTACCCTGTGTGTACTCTACCCTGTGTGTACTCTACCCTGTGTGTACTCTACCCTGTGTGTACTCTACCCTGTGTGTACTCTACCCTGTGTGTACTCTACCCCTACCCTGTGTGTACCCTACCCTGTGTGTACTCTACCCTGTGTGTACTCTACCCTGTGTGTACCCTACCCTGTGTGTACTCTACCCTGTGTGTACCCTACCCTGTGTGTACTCTACCCCTACCCTGTGTGTACTCTACCCTGTGTGTACTCTACCCTGTGTGTACTCTACCCTGTGTGTACTCTACCCCTACCCTGTGTGTACCCTACCCTGTGTGTACCCTACCCTGTGTGTACTCTACCCTGTGTGTACCCTACCCTGTGTGTACTCTACCCTGTGTGTACCCTGTGTGTACCCTACCCTGTGTGTACTCTACCCTGTGTGTACTCTACCCCTACCCTGTGTGTACTCTACCCTGTGTGTACTCTACCCCTACCCTGTGTGTACCCTACCCTGTGTGTACTCTACCCTGTGTGTACTCTACCCCTACCCTGTGTGTACTCTACCCTGTGTGTACTCTACCCTGTGTGTACTCTACCCTGTGTGTACTCTACCCTGTGTGTACTCTACCCTGTGTGTACTCTACCCTGTGTGTACCCATGTGTGTACTCTACCCTGTGTGTACTCTACCCTGTGTGTACTCTACCCTGTGTGTACTCTACCCCTGTGTGTACCCTACCCTGTGTGTACTCTACCCTGTGTGTACCCTACCCTGCCCATGCATAGTAGTGTATCGTGTAGTATATAGTGAAGTGTGTAGTGTATAGCAGTGTATAGTGTATTGTATAGTCTATAGTGTAGTGTATAGTGTAGTGTATATCAGTGTATAGTGTAGTTTATAGTGTAGTGTATAGTAGTGTGTAGTGTAGTGTATAGTGCAGTGTATAGTGCAGTGTATAGTGCAGTGTATAGTGTAGTATATAGTGCAGTGTATAGTGTAGTGTATAGTGTAGTTTGCTATATCAGCCCACCGATTGTGATTGGACGATCGAGAGGATGGCGGTGGGGGGGGTTTAGTTTTAGTTTTCATCTTTCGAGGATCTCTGATTGGCCGGTTTTGTTTTCGTCTTTCGAGGATCTCTGATTGGCCGGTTTTGTTTTCGTCTTTCGAGGATCTCTGATTGGCCGGTTTTGTTTTCGCCTTTCGAGGATCTCTGATTGGCCGGTTTTGTTTTCGTCTTTCGAGGATCTCTGATTGGCCGGTTTTGTTTTCGTCTTTCGAGGATCTCTGATTGGCCGGTTTTGTTTTCCCCTTTCGAGGATCTCTGATTGGCCGGTTTTGTTTTCGTCTTTCGAGGATCTCTGATTGGCCGGTTTTGTTTTCGTCTTTCGAGGATCTCTGATTGGCCGGTTTTGTTTTCGTCTTTCGAGGATTTCTGATTGGCCGGTTTTGTTTTCGTCTTTCGAGGATCTCTGATTGGCCGGTTTTGTTTTCGTCTTTCGAGGCTCTCTGATTGGCCGGTTTTTGTTTTCGCCTTCGTCGGCCTCAGGTCCCCGCGGCGACGATGGCGTCGTCACGGAAACGGTCGTCACGGCTGCTGCAGGATGACGGGGATGTGGAGCAGCCGGTGAAGCTCGCGCGATACGTGAGGGCCTCCACGGGGACACGTCAGCTCCATGGGGAGACAGCTCCACGGGGACACGTCAGCTCCACACGGGGACAGCTCCACGGGGACACGTCAGCTCCATGGGGAGACAGCTCCACGGGGACACGTCAGCTCCATGGGGAGACAGCTCCACGGGGACACGTCAGCTCCATGGGGAGACAGCTCCACGCGGGGACACGTCAGCTCCATGGGGAGACAGCTCCACACGGGGACACGTCAGCTCCATGGGGAGACAGCTCCACGCGGGGACACGTCAGCTCCACGCGGGGACAGCTCCACGGGGACATGTCAGCTCCACACGGGGACACGTCAGCTCCACACGGGGACAGCTCCACGCGGGGACACGTCAGCTCCACGGGGACACGTCAGCTCCACACGGGGACAGCTCCACGGGGACACGTCAGCTCCATGGGGAGACAGCTCCACGGGGACACGTCAGCTCCATGGGGACAGCTCCACACGGGGACACGTCAGCTCCACGCGGGGACAGCTCCACGCGGGGACACGTCAGCTCCATGGGGAGACAGCTCCACGGGGACACGTCAGCTCCATGGGGAGACAGCTCCACGGGGACACGTCAGCTCCACACGGGGACAGCTCCACGGGGGGACACGTCAGCTCCACACGGGGACAGCTCCACGGGGGGACACGTCAGCTCCACGGGGGACACGTCAGCTCCACGGGGGACACGTCAGCTCCACACGGGGACAGCTCCACGCGGGGACACGTCAGCTCCATGGGGAGACAGCTCCACGGGGACACGTCAGCTCCACACGGGGACAGCTCCACGGGGACACGTCAGCTCCACACGGGGACAGCTCCACGGGGGGACACGTCAGCTCCACACGGGGACAGCTCCACGGGGACACGTCAGCTCCACGGGGACACGTCAGCTTCACGGGGGACACATCAGCTCCCATAGGGGAGACGTCAGCTCCCATAGGGGAGACGTCAGCTCCCATAGGGGAGACGTCAGCTCCCATAGGGGACTCGTCAGCTCCATGGGGAGACGTCAGCTCCCATAGGGGACTCGTCAGCTCCATGGGGAGACGTCAGCTCCCATAGGGGAGACACGTCAGCTCCCATAGGGGACACGTCAGCTCCCATAGGGGAGACGTCAGCTCCCATAGGGGAGACGTCAGCTCCCATAGGGGACACGTCAGCTCCCATAGGGGACTCGTCAGCTCCCATAGGGGACTCGTCAGCTCCCATAGGGGAGATGTCAGCTCCCATAGGGGACACGTCAGCTCCCATAGGGGACACGTCAGCTCCCATAGGGGACACGTCAGCTCCCATAGGGGACTCGTCAGCTCCCATAGGGGAGACGTCAGCTCCCATAGGGGACTCGTCAGCTCCCATAGGGGAGACGTCAGCTCCCATAGGGGACTCGTCAGCTCCCATAGGGGAGACGTCAGCTCCCATAGGGGAGACGTCAGCTCCCATAGGGGAGACGTCAGCTCCCATAGGGGACACGTCAGCTCCCATAGGGGAGACGTCAGCTCCCATAGGGGAGACGTCAGCTCCCATAGGGGAGACGTCAGCTCCACTGGGAGACACGTCAGCTCCCATAGGGGAGACGTCAGCTCCACTGGGAGACACGTCAGCTCCCATAGGGGACACGTCAGCTCCCATAGGGGAGACGTCAGCTCCCATAGGGGAGACGTCAGCTCCCATAGGGGACTCGTCAGCTCCCATAGGGGACACGTCAGCTCCCATAGGGGAGACGTCAGCTCCCATAGGGGACACGTCAGCTCCCATAGGGGAGACGTCAGCTCCCATAGGGGAGACGTCAGCTCCCATAGGGGAGACGTCAGCTCCACTGGGACACGTCAGCTCCCATAGGGGAGACGTCAGCTCCCATAGGGGAGACGTCAGCTCCCATAGGGGAGACGTCAGCTCCCATAGGGGAGACGTCAGCTCCCATAGGGGAGACGTCAGCTCCCATAGGGGAGACGTCAGCTCCCATAGGGGAGACGTCAGCTCCCATAGGGACACGTCAGCTCCCATAGGGGACACGTCAGCTCCCACAGGGGACTCGTCAGCTCCCATAGGGGAGACGTCAGCTCCCATAGGGGAGACGTCAGCTCCCATAGGGGAGACGTCAGCTCCCATAGGGGAGACGTCAGCTCCCATAGGGGAGACGTCAGCTCCCATAGGGGAGACGTCAGCTCCCATAGGGGAGACGTCAGCTCCCATAGGGGAGACGTCAGCTCCACTGGGACTCGTCAGCTCTCATAGGGGACACGTCAGCTCCCATAGGGGACACGTCAGCTCCCATAGGGGAGACGTCAGCTCCCATAGGGGAGACGTCAGCTCCCATAGGGGAGACGTCAGCTCCCATAGGGGACTCGTCAGCTCCCATAGGGGAGACGTCAGCTCCCATAGGGGAGACGTCAGCTCCCATAGGGGACTCGTCAGCTCCCATAGGGGACACGTCAGCTCCCATAGGGGACACGTCAGCTCCCATAGGGGAGACGTCAGCTCCCATAGGGGAGACGTCAGCTCCCATAGGGGACTCGTCAGCTCCCATAGGGGACTCGTCAGCTCCCATAGGGGAGACGTCAGCTCCCATAGGGGACTCGTCAGCTCCCATAGGGGAGACGTCAGCTCCCATAGGGGACTCGTCAGCTCCCATAGGGGACTCGTCAGCTCCCATAGGGGACTCGTCAGCTCCCATAGGGGAGTCGTCAGCTCCCATAGGGGACTCGTCAGCTCCCATAGGGGACTCGTCAGCTCCCATAGGGGAGACGTCAGCTCCCATAGGGGACTCGTCAGCTCCCATAGGGGACTCGTCAGCTCCCATAGGGGAGACGTCAGCTCCCAAAGGGGACTCGTCAGCTCCCATAGGGGACTCGTCAGCTCACATAGGGGACTCGTCAGCTCCCATAGGGGAGACGTCAGCTCCCATAGGGGACTCGTCAGCTCCCATAGGGGACTCGTCAGCTCCCATAGGGGACTCGTCAGCTCCCATAGGGGAGACGTCAGCTCCCATAGGGGAGACGTCAGCTCCCATAGGGGAGACGTCAGCTCCCATAGGGGACTCGTCAGCTCCCATAGGGGAGTCGTCAGCTCCCATAGGGGAGACGTCAGCTCCCATAGGGGACTCGTCAGCTCCCATAGGGGAGACGTCAGCTCCCATAGGGGACTCGTCAGCTCCCATAGGGGACTCGTCAGCTCCCATAGGGGAGACGTCAGCTCCCATAGGGGACTCGTCAGCTCCCATAGGGGACTCGTCAGCTCCCATAGGGGACTCGTCAGCTCCCATAGGGGAGACGTCAGCTCCCATAGGGGACTCGTCAGCTCCCATAGGGGACTCGTCAGCTCCCATAGGGGACTCGTCAGCTCCCATAGGGGAGACGTCAGCTCCCATAGGGGAGACGTCAGCTCCCATAGGGGAGACGTCAGCTCCCATAGGGGACTCGTCAGCTCCCATAGGGGAGACGTCAGCTCCCATAGGGGAGACGTCAGCTCCCATAGGGGAGACGTCAGCTCCCATAGGGGAGACGTCAGCTCCCATAGGGGACTCGTCAGCTCCCATAGGGCACTCGTCAGCTCCACGGGGGGACACGTCAGCTCCCATAGGGACACGTCAGCTCCCATAGGGGAGACGTCAGCTCCCATAGGGGACACGTCAGCTCCCATAGGGGAGACGTCAGCTCCCATAGGGGACTCGTCAGCTCCCATAGGGGACACGTCAGCTCCCATAGGGGAGACGTCAGCTCCCATAGGGACACGTCAGCTCCCATAGGGGACTCGTCAGCTCCCATAGGGGAGACGTCAGCTCCCATAGGGGAGACGTCAGCTCCCATAGGGGACACGTCAGCTCCCATAGGGACACGTCAGCTCCCATAGGGGACTCGTCAGCTCCACTGGGAGACGTCAGCTCCCATAGGGGACTCGTCAGCTCCCATAGGGGACTCGTCAGCTCCCATAGGGGAGACGTCAGCTCCCATAGGGGAGACGTCAGCTCCCATAGGGGAGACGTCAGCTCCCATAGGGGACACGTCAGCTCCCATAGGGGAGACGTCAGCTCCCATAGGGGAGACGTCAGCTCCCATAGGGGACTCGTCAGCTCCCATAGGGGAGACGTCAGCTCCCATAGGGGAGACGTCAGCTCCCATAGGGGACACGTCAGCTCCCATAGGGGACACGTCAGCTCCCATAGGGGAGACGTCAGCTCCCATAGGGGACACGTCAGCTCCCATAGGGGAGACGTCAGCTCCCATAGGGGAGACGTCAGCTCCCATAGGGGAGACGTCAGCTCCACTGGGAGACACGTCAGCTCCCATAGGGGAGACGTCAGCTCCCATAGGGGAGACGTCAGCTCCCATAGGGGACACGTCAGCTCCCATAGGGGAGACGTCAGCTCCCATAGGGGAGACGTCAGCTCCCATAGGGGACACGTCAGCTCCCATAGGGGACACGTCAGCTCCCATAGGGGACTCGTCAGCTCCCATAGGGGAGACGTCAGCTCCCATAGGGGACACGTCAGCTCCCATAGGGGACACGTCAGCTCCCATAGGGGACACGTCAGCTCCCATAGGGGACTCGTCAGCTCCCATAGGGGAGACGTCAGCTCCCATAGGGGACACGTCAGCTCCCATAGGGGACACGTCAGCTCCCATAGGGGACACGTCAGCTCCACACGGGGACACGTCAGCTCTATGGGAGACACGTCAGCTCCACGGGGGACAGCTCCACGGGGGGACACGTCAGCTCCATACGGGGACACGTCAGCTCCACGGGGACACATCAGCTCCACGGGGGGAGACGTCAGCTTCACGGGGGACTCGACCCCATAGCGGACGCTCCGTAGGGGACGCTGCATGCAGGGAGGTGGTGCTTCGTCTAGGACAGGACACATCCTGCACTCAGCACACTCAATACAGGACACATCCTGCACTCAGCACACTCAATACAGGACACCTCCTGCACTCAGCACACTCAATACAGGACACCTCCTGCACTCAGCACACTCAATACAGGACACATCCTGCACTCAGCACACTCAATACAGGACACATCCTGCACTCAGCACACTCAATACAGGACACATCCTGCACTCAGCACACTCAATACAGGACACATCCTGCACTCAGCACACTCAATACAGGACACATCCTGCGCTCAGCACACTCAATACAGGACACATCCTGCACTCAGCACACTCAATACAGGACACATCCTGCACTCAGCACACTCAATACAGGACACATCCTGCACTCAGCACACTCAATACAGGACACCTCCTGCACTCAGCACACTCAATACAGGACACCTCCTGCACTCAGCACACTCAATACAGGACACATCCTGCACTCAGCACACTCAATACAGGACACATCCTGCACTCAGCACACTCAATACAGGACACATCCTGTACTCAGCACACTCAATACAGGACACATCCTGCACTCAGCACACTCAATACAGGACACATCCTGCGCTCAGCACACTCAATACAGGACACATCCTGCACTCAGCACACTCAATACAGGACACATCCTGCACTCAGCACACTCAATACAGGACACATCCTGCACTCAGCACACTCAATACAGGACACATACTGCACTCAGCACACTCAATACAGGACACATCCTGCACTCAGCACACTCAATACAGGACACATCCTGCACTCAGCACACTCAATACAGGACACATCCTGCACTCAGCACACTCAATACAGGACACATCCTGCACTCAGCACACTCAATACAGGACACATCCTGCACTCCGCACACTCAATACAGGACACATCCTGCACTCAGCACACTCAATACAGGACACATCCTGCACTCAGCACACTCAATACAGGACACATCCTGCACTCAGCAGACTCAATACAGGACACATCCTGCACTCAGCACACTCAATACAGGACACATCCTGCACTCAGCACACTCAATACAGGACACATCCTGCACTCAGCACACTCAATACAGGACACATCCTGCACTCAGCACACTCAATACAGGACACATCCTGCACTCAGCACACTCAATACAGGACACATCCTGCACTCAGCACACTCAATACAGGACACATCCTGCACTCAGCACACTCAATACAGGACACATCCTGCACTCAGCACACTCAATACAGGACACATCCTGCGCTCAGCACACTCAATACAGGACACATCCTGCGCTCAGCACACTCAATACAGGACACATCCTGCGCTCAGCACACTCAATACAGGACACATCCTGCACTCAGCACACTCAATACAGGACACATCCTGCACTCAGCACACTCAATACAGGACACATCCTGCACTCAGCACACTCAATACAGGACACATCCTGCACTCAGCACACTCAATACAGGACACATCCTGCACTCAGCACACTCAATACAGGACACATCCTGCACTCAGCACACTCAATACAGGACACATCCTGCGCTCAGCACACTCAATACAGGACACACCCTGCACTCAGCACATTCAATACAGGACACATCCTGCACTCAGCACACTCAATACAGGACACATCCTGCACTCAGCACACTCAATACAGGACACATCCTGCACTCAGCACACTCAATACAGGACACATCCTGCACTCAGCACACTCAATACAGGACACATCCTGCACTCAGCACACTCAATACAGGATACATCCTGCACTCAGCACACTCAATACAGGACACATCCTGCACTCAGCACACTCAATACAGGACACATCCTGCACTCAGCACACTCAATACAGGACACATCCTGCACTCAGCACACTCAATACAGGACACATCCTGCGCTCAGCACACTCAATACAGGACACATCCTGCGCTCAGCACACTCAATACAGGACACATCCTGCACTCAGCACACTCAATACAGGACACATCCTGCACTCAGCACACTCAATACAGGACACATCCTGCACTCAGCACACTCAATACAGGACACATCCTGCGCTCAGCACACTCAATACAGGACACATCCTGCGCTCAGCACACTCAATACAGGACACATCCTGCACTCAGCACACTCAATACAGGACACATCCTGCACTCAGCACACTCAATACAGGACACATCCTGCGCTCAGCACACTCAATACAGGACACATCCTGCACTCAGCACACTCAATACAGGACACATCCTGCACTCAGCACACTCAATACAGGACACATCCTGCACTCAGCACACTCAATACAGGACACATCCTGTACTCAGCACACTCAATACAGGACACATCCTGCACTCAGCACACTCAATACAGGACACATCCTGCACTCAGCACACTCAATACAGGACACATCCTGCACTCAGCACACTCAATACAGGACACATCCTGCACTCAGCACACTCAATACAGGACACATCCTGCACTCAGCACACTCAATACAGGACACATCCTGCACTCAGCACACTCAATACAGGACACATCCTGCGCTCAGCACACTCAATACAGGACACATCCTGCGCTCAGCACACTCAATACAGGACACATCCTGCGCTCAGCACACTCAATACAGGACACATCCTGCGCTCAGCACACTCAATACAGGACACATCCTGCACTCAGCACACTCAATACAGGACACATCCTGCACTCAGCACACTCAATACAGGACACATCCTGCACTCAGCACACTCAATACAGGACACATCCTGCACTCAGCACACTCAATACAGGACACATCCTGCACTCAGCACACTCAATACAGGACACATCCTGCGCTCAGCACACTCAATACAGGACACATCCTGCGCTCAGCACACTCAATACAGGACACATCCTGCGCTCAGCACACTCAATACAGGACACATCCTGCGCTCAGCACACTCAATACAGGACACATCCTGCACTCAGCACACTCAATACAGGACACATCCTGCACTCAGCACACTCAATACAGGACACATCCTGCACTCAGCACACTCAATACAGGACACATCCTGCACTCAGCACACTCAATACAGGACACATCCTGCACTCAGCACACTCAATACAGGACACATCCTGCGCTCAGCACACTCAATACAGGACACATCCTGCGCTCAGCACACTCAATACAGGACACATCCTGCGCTCAGCACACTCAATACAGGACACATCCTGCACTCAGCACACTCAATACAGGACACATCCTGCACTCAGCACACTCAATACAGGACACATCCTGCCCTCAGCACACTCAATACAGGACACATCCTGCACTCAGCACACTCAATACAGGACACCTCCTGCACTCAGCACACTCACTACAGGACACATCCTGCACTCAGCACACTCAATACAGGACACATCCTGCACTCAGCACACTCAATACAGGACACATCCTGCACTCAGCACACTCAATACAGGACACATCCTGCACTCAGCACACTCAATACAGGACACATCCTGCACTCAGCACACTCAATACAGGACACGCTGTGCACGTGTCTGTGTGTGTGTGTGCGTGTGTGTGTGTGTGCGTGTGCGTGCGTGTGTGTGTGTGAGTGTGCGTGTGCGTGCGTGTGTGTGTGTGAGTGTGCGTGTGTGTGCGTGTGTGTGTGTGCGTGTGTGTGTGTGCGTGCATGTGTATGAATGTGTGCGTGCGTGTGTGTGTACGTGTGTGTGTGCGTGCGTGTGTGTGTGTGCGTGTGTGTGTGTGCGTGTGTGTGTGTGCGTGCATGTGTATGAATGTGTGCGTGCGTGTGTGTGTGTGTGTGTACGTGTGTGTGTGTGTGTGTGTGTGCGCGCGTGCGCGTACAGACGGGGCTGATGGAGCCGGCGGCGTTTGCGGACGAGAACGAGCGGAGCGGCGTGCAGTACGAGCGCATCACGCTGGCCCAGGCTCGCCTCGGAACCCCCCGTGAGCCCTTGGCGCACGCGAGAGCTAGCGGCACGCGAGAGCTAGCGGTCACGCGAGAGCTAGCGGCACGCGAGAGCTAGCGGCACGCGAGAGCTAGCGGCACGCGAGAGCTAGCGGCACGCGAGAGCTAGCGGCACGCGAGAGCTAGCGGTCACGCGAGAGCTAGCGGCACGCGAGAGCTAGCGGCACGCGAGAGCTAGCGGTCACGCGAGAGCTAGCGGCACACGGCACCACCGGAGCGGCGCGCGGCAACACCGGAGTGCGGCGCGTGCCGCACTCCGGAGTCTGCACCCTGTCGCCGGGGACGGCTCTCTACGCCTGCACTCCAGCGCGTTCCGTGTGCTCCACATTGGCGCTACGCCCTAGCGTGCACTCCGGCGTGCATCTTTGTTTGTGTGTGTGCGTGTGTGTGTGTGTGTGCGTGTGTGTGTGTGTGTGCGTGTCTGTGTGTGCGTGTCTTTGTGTGTGTGCGAGCCCAGTCCACCGTCCCGTGCGTGTCTACGCCGACGGAATCTTCGATGTGTTCCACTTTGGGCACGCGAGGGCACTGATGCAGGCGAAGAATCTCTTCCCCAACACATACCTCATCGTGGGCGGTGAGTCGGGACGCGCGGACACGCAGACACGCAGACACACAGACACACAGACACACAGACACACAGACACACAGACACACAGACACGCAGACACGCAGACACACAGACACACAGACACACAGACACGCGGACACACAGACACGCAGATACACAGACACGCAGACACACAGACACGCAGACACGCAGACGCGCGGACACGCAGACACAGACACACAGTGACACAGACACACAGACACACAGACACGCAGACACAGACACACAGACACGCAGACACAGACACACAGACACACAGTGACACAGACACACAGACACGCGGACACACAGACACACAGACACACAGACACACAGACACGCAGACACGCAGACACGCAGACGCGCGGACACGCAGACACAGACACACAGTGACACAGACACACAGACACACAGACATGCAGACACACAGACACGCAGACACAGACACACAGACACGCAGACACAGACACCCAGATACGCAGTGACACAGACACACAGACACGCAGTGACACAGACACACAGACACGCAGACACAGACACGCGGACACGCAGACACAGACACTCAGACACGCAGACACAAACACACAGACACCTACCCACCCATCCCGGCCAACCACTCAACCAACCAACCCACCCACCAAGCCAGCTGAGTCCACCCTGCCCCCAACACGCCGATACCGAAACAATCGAATAGACGGTGAATGAGGGTGACGGACGGGGGGAGCGTATGACGGAGCACACGCGTGTGCTATACCACACACGTGTGCTATACCACACGCGTGTGCTATACCACACGCGTGTGCTATACCACACGCGTGTGCTATACCACACGCGTGTGCTATACCACACGCGTGTGGTATAGTACACGCGTGATGGCGGTGAGAGCGATGGGCGTGGATTGTGTCCGTCCGTGTTTCTGTCCCTCGAGATGGGGACTTTGTGGGATGAACGTTGTTGAGATTTACAAGGGGCACCACGGGGTGACCAATAAGTGTCTGAGTCGGTCTGTGAAAAGGTCGGGGCACTGATGAGGGGTTGACGGCTGTGGTGGTGTGGTGATGATGGCGGTGATTGTGGTGGTGGTGATGGTGATTGTGGTGGTGATGGTGGTGGTGATAGTGGTGGTGTGGTGGTGATGGTGGTGATGATGGCGGTGGTGGTGATGGTGAATGTGGTGGTGGTGATGGTGATGGTGGTGGTGATAGTGGTGGTGTGGTGGTGATGGTGGTGTGGTGATGATGGCGGTGGTGGTGGTGGTGATGGTGATTGTGGTGGTGGTGGTGATGGTGGTGGTGATAGTGGTGGTGTGGTGGTGATGGTGGTGTGGTGATGATGGCGGTGATTGTGGTGGTGGTGATGATTGTGGTGGTGGTGGTGGTGATGGTGGTGGTAGTGGTGGCGGCGATGATGATGGCGTTGATGGTGGTGGTTATGATGATGGTGATGATGGTGAAGGTGGTGGTGATGATGATGATGATGGTGGTGATGTTGTTGGCTATGATGACGACTATGGCCATGATGTTGGTGGTTATGACGATGGCGTTGGCGACGACGGCGATGCGTGCCATCGCCCCCCCCCCCCCCTCCCCCCCCCCCAGTGTGTAACGACGCGCTGACACACAAGTACAAGGGCTTCACGGTGATGGGCGAGGAGGAGCGCTACGAGTCGCTTCGTCACTGCCGCTACGTGGACGAGGTGGTGCGCGACGCGCCGTGGACTCTCACCCCGCAGTTCCTGCGGCTGCACAAGGTCACCGCCGCCGCCGCCGCCGCTACCACGACCCCCAACCCGGCCTTCACCGTCCTGTACGGGGAAGGCCGTTCCGTGCTGGTCGTTCCGTGCTGGTCGTTCCGTGCTGGCCGTTCTGTGCTGGTCGTTCCGTGCTGGTCGTTCCGTGCTGGACGTTCCGTGCTGGTCGTTCTGTGCTGGTCGTTCCGTGCTGGTCGTTCCGTGCTGGACGTTCCGTGCTGGACATTCCGTGCTGGTCGTTCCGTGCTGGTCGTTCCGTGCTGGACGTTCCGTGCTGGTCGTTCCGTGCTGGTCGTTCCGTGCTGGACGTTCCGTGCTGGACGTTCCGTGCTGGACGTTCCGTGCTGGTCGTTCCGTGCTGGTCGTTCCGTGCTGGACGTTCCGTGCTGGTCGTTCCGTGCTGGTCGTTCCGTGCTGGACGTTCCGTGCTGGACGTTCCGTGCTGGTCGTTCCGTGCTGGCCGTTCCGTGCTGGCCGTTCCGTGCTGGTCGTTCCGTGCTGGTCGTTCCGTGCTGGTCGTTCCGTGCGGGCCGTTCCGTGCTGGTCGTTCCGTGCTGGACGTTCCGTGCTGGACGTTCCGTGCTGGTCGTTCCGTGCTGGTCGTTCCGTGCTGGTCGTTCCGTGCTGGACGTTCCGTGCTGGTCGTTCCGTGCTGGACGTTCCGTGCTGGACGTTCCGTGCTGGACGTTCCGTGCTGGTCGTTCCGTGCGGGCCGTTCCGTGCTGGTCGTTCCGTGCTGGCCGTTCCGTGCTGGCCGTTCCGTGCGGGCCGTTCCGTGCTGGTCGTTCCGTGCTGGTCGTTCCGTGCTGGTCGTTCCGTGCTGGTCGTTCCGTGCTGATCGTTCCGTGCTGGTCGTTCCGTGCGGGACGCCTCACTTCTCGCCCCCTCCCCACCCCCCCTCCTCCTCAATCCCTCCCTTCAGATCGACTTTGTGGCCCATGATGATATCCCCTACTCGTCAGCGGGCTCCGATGATGTCTACAAGGACATCAAGGCAGCCGGTACCGGCTCCACCATTACCGCCACCACCATTGCCACCACCACCACCATTACCACCACCACCATCACCACCACCACCATCACCACCACCACCATTACCACCACCACCATCACCACCATCGCCACCATCACCACCACTGCCACCATCACCACCACCACCATCACCACTACCACCACTATTACCACCACCACCATCACCACCACTGCCACCACCACCATTACCACCACCGCCACCATCACCACCACCATTACCACCACCATTACCACCACCACCATCACCACCACTGCCACCATCACCACCACTGCCACCATCACCACCACCACCATCACCACCACCATTACCACCACCACCATCACCACCGCCACCATCACCACCACCACCATCACTACTACCGATAGATAGATCCTTTATTGTCATTGTCACCAGTACAACGGAATTTAAAGTGCTCACCAGTCAGTGCATCATTCATAAATTTAAATAAATAAAACGAGAAACAAAAAATAAAATAAAAGATAATCACTAAATTTCACATATAAAAACTGCCCAAGTATACCCACATACCCACATAAAGGTACATTTTGCCATTGCACATCCTTATTTTACAGTCAATTGTAAACAGTTTGTCCTTGATTTTGACTGATCTGAATCGTCTGCCTGACGGCAACAGCTCAAACAGAGAGTGTCCGGGGTGTGAAGAGTCCTTTATGATGTTCCGCGCTTATTCGATGCAAACGGGAGCTGTGCGGTTCTTCCAGTGCGGGGCGTGGGCATCCGGCGATTTTTTTTTTGTGGCCGTGTTGATGACCCTCTGCGGCGCTTTCCTCTTGAGCCACTGTGCGTCCGGTGTGGCAAACGCACATGCGGTATGCAAGAATGCTCTCGGTGGAGGCTCGGTAGAAGGACGCCGGCACTTTCCGTGCGACGTCAGTCTCTGCCGTGCCCTTCCCAGTAGCTCAGGGGTGTTGTCGCTCCAGGATCAGGCCCTCGCCCAATGTGGGACTCCCAGGAGGCGGAGGTCCGCCACCCTCTCCACGCGTGTCCACGTTGATGGTCAGCGGCGGAGTGCCCCTTTCTCTTCCTCCTCCTCCTCCTCCCTCCCCCTCTCCCTCCCCCTCCCCCTCCTCCTCCGGCCTATCAATGAGCTCCGCCTTGGTCCGTTCTGTGTGTGTGTGTCTGTGTGTGTGTCTGTGTGTGTGTGTATGTCTGTGTGTGTGTGTCTGTGAGTGTGTGTGTCTGTGAGTGTGTGTGTCTGTGAGTGTGTGTGTCTGTGTGTGTGTGTGTCTGTGTGTGTGTGTGTCTGTGTGTCTGTGTGTGTGTGTCTGTGTGTGTGTGTGTCTGTGTGTGTGTGTCCCCCACCCCCCACACCCCCCAGGGATGTTTGCACCGACGCAGCGCACGGAGGGCATCTCCACGTCTGACATCATCACGCGCATCGTGCGAGACTACGACGTCTACGTGCGGCGCAACCTGCAGCGTGGGTACAGCGCCAAGGAGCTCAACGTGGGATTCATCAAGGTGGGTACGGCCACCTAGCCTGGCACACACACACACACAGGCACGCACACAGACACACACACAGACACAGACACACACAGGCACACTCACAGGCACGCACACACACAGACACGCACACACACGCACACACACAGACAGACACGCACACAAACAGACATGCACACAGACAAACACAGACACACACACACAGACACACACACAGACAAACAGACACACACACACACAGACACAGACAGACACACAGCCACCCAGCCACCCATCCACCCACCCACCCACCTACCCACACACCCACCCACCCATCTCACCACCCACCCACCCACCTAGCCACCCATCTAGCCACCCAGCCATCCACCCACCTACCCACCCACCCAGACACCTACCCACACACCCACCTATCCACCTATCCACCTACCCACCTACCCACACACCCACCCATCCACCCACCCACCTACCCACACACCCACCCAGCCACCCACCCACCTACCCACCCACCCAGCCAACTACCCACACACCCACCTATCCACCCACCCACCCACCTACCCACACACCCACCCATCCACCCACCCACCTACCCACACACCCACCCATCCACCCACCCACCTACCCACCCACCCAGCCACCTACCCACACACCCATCTACCCACACACCCACCCATCCACCCACCCACCCACCTACCCACACACCTACCCACACACCCACCCATCCACCCACCTACCCACACACCCACCCATCCACCCACCCACCTACCCACCCACCCACCCAGCCACCTACCCACACACCCACCCATCCACCCACCCACCCACCTACCCACCTACCCACCCATCCACCCACCCACCTACCCACCTACCCACCCACCCATCCACCCACCCATTTAGCCAGCCACCCACCCACCTACCCACACACCTACCCACACACCCACCCATCCACCCACCCACACACCCACCCATCCACCCCACCCACCCACCCACCTACCCACCTACCCACCCACCCACCCATCCACCCACCTACCCACCCACCCATCCACCCACCCATTTAGCCAGCCACCCACCCACCTACCCACACACCTACCCACACACGCACCCACCTACCCACCCACCCACCCAGCCACCTACCCACACACCCACCCACCCACCCACCTACCCACCCACCCACCTACCCACCTACCCACCCACCCACCTACCCACCCATCCACCCACCCACCTACCCACCTACCCACCCACCCATCCACCCACCCATTTAGCCAGCCACCCACCCACCTACCCACACACCTACCCACACACCCATCCACCCACCCACCTACCCACCCACCCACCCAGCCACCTACCCACACACCCACCCATCCACCCACCTACCCACCTACCCACCCACCCACCTACCCACCCACCCACCCACCCACCTACCCACCCACCCATCCACCCACCTACCCACCCACCCAGCCACCCACCCACCTACCCACACACCTACCCACACACCCACCCATCCACCCACCCACCTACCCACCCACCCAGCCACCTACCCACACACCCACACACCCACCCACCCATCCACCCACCCACCCACCCACCTACCCACCTACCCACCCACCCACCCACCTACCCACCTACCCACCCACCCACCCACCTACCCACCCACCCATCCACCCACCCATTTAGCCAGCCACCCACCCACCTACCCACACACCTACCCACACACCCACCCATCCACCCACCCACCTACCCACCCACCCACCCAGCCACCTACCCACACACCCACCCATCCACCCACCCACCCACCCACCCACCTACCCACCCACCAACCCACCTACCCACCCACCAACCCACCTACCCACCCACCTACCCACCCACCCATCCACCCACCCATTTAGCCAGCCACCCACCCACCTACCCACACACCTACCCACACACCCATCCACCCACCCACCTACCCACCCACCCACCCAGCCACCTACCCACACACCCACCCATCCACCCACCCACCCACCTACCCACCTACCCACCCACCCACCTACCCACCCATCCACCCACCCATCTACCCACCCACCCACCCATTTAGCCAGCCACCCACGCACCTACCCACACACCTACCCACACACCCACCCACCTACCCACCCACCCACCCAGCCACCTACCCACACACCCACCCACCCACCCACCCACCTACCCACCCACCCACCTACCCACCTACCCACCCACCCACCTACCCACCCATCCACCCACCCACCTACCCACCCACCCATCCACCCACCCATTTAGCCAGCCACCCACCCACCTACCCACACACCTACCCACACACCCATCCACCCACCCACCTACCCACCCACCCAGCCACCTACCCACACACCCACCCATCCACCCACCTACCCACCTACCCACCCACCCACCTACCCACCCATCCACCCACCCACCTACCCACCCACCCACCCATCCACCCACCTACCCACCCACCCAGCCACCCACCCACCTACCCACACACCCACCCACACACCCACCTACCCATCCACCCACCCACCTACCCACCCACCCAGCCACCTACCCACACACCCACCCACCCATCCACCCACCCACCCACCTACCCACCTACCCACCCACCCACCTACCCACCTACCCACCCACCCATCCACCCACCCATTTAGCCAGCCACCCACCCACCTACCCACACACCTACCCACACACCCACCCATCCACCCACCCACCTACCCACCCACCCACCCAGCCACCTACCCACACACCCACCCATCCACCCACCCACCTACCCACCCACCCACCCACCTACCCACCCATCCACCCACCCACCTACCCACCTACCCACCCACCCATCCACCCACCCATTTAGCCAGCCACCCACCCACCTACCCACACACCTACCCACACACCCACCTACCCACCCACCTACCCACACACCCACCCAGCCACCTACCCACACACCCACCCATCCACCCACCCACCCACCTACCCACCTACCCACCCACCCACCTACCCACCCATCCACCCACCCATCTACCCACCCACCCATCCACCCACCCATTTAGCCAGCCACCCACCCACCTACCACACACCTACCCACACACCCACCCATCCACCCACCCACCTATCCACCCACCCATCCACCCACCCGCCTACCCACCCACCCACACACCCACCTATCTACCCACCCACCCACCTACCCACACCCCCACCCCCACCCACCTACCCACCCATCCACCCACCCACCCACCTACCCACCTACCCACCTACCCACCCACCCATCCACCCACCCATTTAGCCAGCCACCCACCCACCTACCCACCCACCTACCTACCCACACACCCACCTACCCACACACCTACCCACCCACACACCCACCTACCCACACACCTACCCACCCACCCAGCCACCTACCCACCCACCCAGCCACCTACCCACACACCCACCTACCCACCTACCCACCCACCCACCCCTCCACCCCCACCCCACTCACCCAGCGACCTCCCCTGCCCGCCCCTCGTGGCACAGGAGAAGAAGTTCCACCTGCAGAACCACATGGACAAGGTGAAGCAGAAGGTGCGCACCGTGGAGGAGCGCTCCAAGGAGCTCGTGCAGCGCGTCGAGGAGAAAGGCATCGACCTCATCCAGAAGTGGGAGGAGAAGTCGCGCGAGTTCATCGGGAACTTCCTGGAGCTCTTCGGCCCCGAGGGCACGCTGGTACGTGGTGGTGGTGGTGGTGGGTAGGTGGTGGTGGTGGTGGTGGGGTACGTAGTGGTGGGGTACGTGGTGGTGGTGGTGGGTACGTGGTGGTGGTGGTGGTGGGGTACGTGGTGGTGGTGGTGGTGGGTATGTGGTGGTAGTGGGTACGTGGTGGTGGTGGTGGGTACGTGGTGGTGGTGGGTGGTGGTGGTGTGGTGGTGGTGGGTACGTGGTGGTGATGGGTACGTGGTGGTGGTGGGGACGTGGTGGTGGTGGGTACGTGGTGGTGGTGGGTACGTGGTGGGTACGTGGTGTTGGGTACTTGATGGTGGTGGTGGGGTACGTGGTGGTGGTGGTGGTAGTGAGTACGTGGTGGTGGTGGGGTACGTGGTGGGTACGTGGTGGTGGTGGGGTACGTGGTGGTGGTGGTGGTGGTGGGTACGTGGTGGTGGTGGTGGTGGGGTACGTGGTGGTGGTGGTGGGTACGTGGTGGTGGTGGTGGTGGTGGGTAGGTGGTAGTAGTGGTGGTGGTGGGTAGGTGGTGGTGGTGGTGGGTACGTGGTGGTGGTGGTGGTGGGTACGTGGTGGTGGTGGTGGTGGTGGGTACGTGGTGGTGGTGGTGGGTACGTGGTGGTGGTGGTGGTGGGTAGGTGGTGGTGGTGGTGGTGGGTACGTGGTGGTGGGTACGTGGTGGTGGTGGTGGTGGGTACGTGGTGGTGGGTACGTGGTGGTGGTGGGTACGTGGTTGTGGTGGGTAGGTGGTGGTGGTGGGGTAGTGGTGGTGGTGGTGGGTACGTGGTGGTGGGTACGTGGTGGTGGTGGTGGTGGGTACGTGGTGGTGGTGGTGGTGGGTACGTGGTGGTGGTGGTGGGTACGTGGTGGTGGTGGTGGTGGGTACGTGGTGGTGGTGGTGGTGGGTTGGTGGTGGTGGGTAGGTGGTGGTGGTGGTGGTGGGTACGTGGTGGTGGGTACGTGGTGGTGGTGGTGGTGGGTACGTGGTGGTGGGTATGTGGTGGTGGTGGGTACGTGGTTGTGGTGGGTAGGTGGTGGTGGTGGGGTAGTGGTGGTGGTGGTGGGTACGTGGTGGTGGGTACGTGGTGGTGGTGGTGGTGGTGGTACGTGGTGGTGGTGGTGGTGGGTACGTGGTGGTGGTGGTGGGTACGTGGTGGTGGGTACGTGGTGGTGGTGGTGGTGGTGGGTACGTGGTGGTGGTGGTGGGTACGTGGTGGTGGTGGTGGGTACGTGGTGGTGGTGGTGGGTACGTGGTGGTGGTGGGGACGTGGTGGTGGTGGGTACGTGGTGGTGGTGGGTACTTGGTGGTGGTGGTGGGTATGTGGTGGTGGTGGTGGGTAGGTGGTGGTGGTGGGTACGTGGTGGTGGTGGTGGGTACGTGGTGGTGGTGGTGGGTACGTGGTGGTGGTGGTGGTGGGTACGTGGTGGTGGTGGTGGGTAGGTGGTGGTGGTGGTGGGTACGTGGTGGTGGTGGTGGTGGTGGGTACGTGGTGGTGGTGGTGGTGGTGGTGGGTAGGTGGTGGTGGGTACGTGGTGGTGGGTACGTGGTGGTGGTGGTGGGTACGTGGTGGTGGGTACGTGGTGGTGGTGGGTACGTGGTTGTGGTGGGTAGGTGGTGGTGGGGTAGTGGTGGTGGTGGTGGGTACGTGGTGGTGGGTACGTGGTGGTGGTGGTGGGTACGTGGTGGTGGTGGTGGTGGTGGGTACGTGGTGGTGGTGGTACGTGGTGGTGGTGGTGGGGTACGTGGTGGTGGTGGTGGTGGGAGTGGTTGTGGTGGTGGTGGGTAACGTGGTGGTGGGTACGTGGTGGTGGTGGTGGTGGGGTAACGTGGGTTGGTGGGTAGCGTGGTGGTGGTGGGTACGTGGTTGTGGTG
The DNA here is from genome assembly GCF_010993605.1 of Petromyzon marinus. Taxonomy (NCBI): domain Eukaryota; kingdom Metazoa; phylum Chordata; class Hyperoartia; order Petromyzontiformes; family Petromyzontidae; genus Petromyzon; species Petromyzon marinus. Next base: position 2,903,021 of record NC_046135.1, on the reverse strand, counting down.
GGTAGTGGGTCGGTGGTGGGGTTAGTGGTGGTGGTGGTGGGTAGCGTGGTGGTTGGTGACGTTGGGTGGTGGTGGTGGTGGGTAAACGTGGTGGTGGTTGGTGGTGGGTACGTGGGTGGTGGTGGTGGGTAGTCGTGGTGGTGGTGGGTGTGGGTAACGTGGGGTGGTGGTGGTGGGTAGTGGTGGGGGTGGTTGGGTGTTGGTGGTACGTGGTGAATGGGGGACGTGGTGGTGGTGGGGGTGGGTAACGTGGTGGTGGGTAACGTGGTGGTGGTGGGTACGGGGTTGTGGTGGGGTAGGGGTTGGTGGTGGTGGGGAAGTGGGTGGGTGGTGGTGGGTACGTGGTGGTGGGTACGTGGTGGTGGTGGTGGTGGTGGGTACGTGGTGGTGGTGGTGGGTAAAGTGGTGGTGGTGGTGGTGGGTAACGTGGTGGTGGTGGTAGTGGGTAACTGGTGGTGGTGGTGGGTGGGTACGGGGTGGTGGGTACGTGGTTTGGGGAGTTGTTGGTGGTGGTAGGTGGGTAGGGTGGTGGGTACGGTGGTTGGGTGTGGTGGTGGTGGGTACGTGGGGGTGGTGGTGGTGGGTACGTGGGGGTGGTGGTGGTGGGCTGACGTGGTGGTGGTGGTGGTGGGTACGTGGTGGTGTGTGGGTGGGTACGTGGTGGTGGGGTACGTGGTGGTGGGTAACGTGGTTGTGGTGGGTGGGTAACGTGGTGGTGGTGGTGGTGGTGGGTACGTGGTGGTGGTGGTGGATAGTGGTGGTGGTGGTGGTATGTGGTGGTGGTGGTGGGTATGTGGTGGGTGGTGGTGGGGGTGGGTACGTGGTGGTGGTGTGGTGGTGGTACGTGTGGTGGTGGTGGTGGTGGTACGTGGTGGTGTGTGGTGGGTATGTGGTGGTGGTGGTGGTGGGTACGTGGTGGTGGTGGGTACGTGGTGGGGTACGTGGTGGTGGGTAGGTGGTGGTGGTGGGTACGTGGTGGTGGTGGTGGGTACGTGGTGGTGTGGTGGGTACGTGTGTGGTGGTGGTGGTGGTATGTGGTGGTGTGGGTGGTGGTACGTGGTGGTGGGTACGTGGTGTGTGGTGGTGGGTACGTGGTGGTGGTTACGTGGTGGTGGTGGTACGTGGTTGTGGTGGGTAGGTGGTGGTGGTGGGGTAGTGTTGGTGGTGGTGGGTACGTGGTGGTGGGTACGTGGTGGTGGTGGTGGTGGGTACGTGGTGGTGGTGGTGGTGGGTACGTGGTGGTGGTGGTGGGTACGTGGTGGTGGTGGTGGTGGGTACGTGGTGGTGGTGGTGGGTGGGTTGGTGGTGGTGGGTAGGTGGTGGTGGTGGTGGTTGGTACGTGGTGGTGGGTACGTGGTGGTGGTGGTGGTGGGTACGTGGTGGTGGGTATGTGGTGGTGGTGGGTACGTGGTTGTGGTGGGTAGGTGGTGGTGGTGGGGTAGTGGTGGTGGTGGTGGGTACGTGGTGGTGGGTACGTGGTGGTGGTGGTGGTGGTGGGTACGTGGTGGTGGTGGTGGTGGGTACGTGGTGGTGGTGGTGGGTACGTGGTGGTGGGTACGTGGTGGTGGTGGTGGGTGGGTACGTGGTGGTGGTGGTGGGTACGTGGTGGTGGTGGTGGGTACGTGGTGGTGGTGGGGGAATGTGGTGGTGGTGGGTACGTGGTGGTGGTGGGTACTTGTGGTGGTGGTGGGTATGTGGTGGTGGTGGTGGGTAGGTGGTGGTGGTGGGTACGTGGTGGTGGTGGTGGGTACGTGGTGGTGGTGGTGGTGGGTACGTGGTGGTGGTGGTGGGTAGGTGGTGGTGGTGGTGGGTAGGTGGTGGTGGTGGTGGGTACGTGGTGGTGGTGGTGGTGGTGGGTACGTGGTGGTGGTGGGGGTGGTGGTACGTGGTGGTGGTGGGTGGTGGTGGTAGTGGTGGTGGGTACGTGGTGGTGGGTACGTGGTGGTGGTGGTGGGTACGGTGGTGGTGGGTACGTGGTGGTGGTGGGTACGTGGTTGTGGTGGGTAGGTGGTGGTGGGGTAGTGGTGGTGGTGGTGGGTACGTGGTGGTGGGTACGTGGTGGTGGTGGTGGGTACGTGGTGGTGGTGGTGGTGGTGGGTACGTGGTGGTGGTGGGTACGTGGTGGTGGTGGTGGTGGGTACGTGGTGGTGGTGGTGGTGGGTAGGTGGTGGTGGTGGTGGTGGGTACGTGGTGGTGGGTACGTGGTGGTGGTGGTGGTGGGTACGTGGTGGTGGGTACGTGGTGGTGGTGGGTACGTGGTTGTGGTGGGTAGGTGGTGGTGGTGGGGTAGTGGTGGTGGTGGTGGGTACGTGGTGGTGGGTACGTGGTGGTGGTGGTGGTGGGTACGTGGTGGTGGTGGTGGTGGGTACGTGGTGGTGGTGGTGGGTACGTGGTGGTGGTGGTGGTGGGTACGTGTGGTGTGGTGGTGGTGGGTAGGTGGTGGTGGTGGTGGTGGGTACGTGGTGATGGGTACGTGGTGGTGTGGTGGTGGGTACGTGGTGGTGGGTACGTGGTGGTGGTGGGTACGTGGTTGTGGTGGGTAGGTGGTGGTGGTGGGTACGTGGTGGTGGTGGGTACGTGGTGGTGGGTACGTGGTGGTGGTGGTGGTGGTGGGTACGTGGTGGTGGTGGTGGGTACGTGGTGGTGGTGGTGGTGGGTACGTGGTGGTGGTGGTGGTGGGTACGTGGTGGTGGTGGTGGTGGGTACGTGGTGGTGGGTACGTGGTGGTGGTGTGTGGTGGTGGGTAGGTGTGGTGGTGGGTACGTGGTGGTGGTGGTTGGTTGGGTACGTGGTGGTGGTGGTGGTGGTGGTACGTGGTGGTGGTGGTGGGTACGTGGTGGTGGTGGTGGTGGGTACGTGGTGGTGGTGGTGGTGGGTACGTGGTGGTGGGTACGTGGTGGTGGGTACGTGGTGGTGGTGGTGGGTACGTGGTGGTGGTGGTGGTGGTGGTGGGTACGTGGTGGTGGTGGTGGATAGTGGTGGTGGTGGTGGGTATGTGGTGGTGGTGGTGGGTATGTGGTGGTGGTGGTGGTGGTGGGTACGTGGTGGTGGTGGTGGTGGTGGGTACGTGGTGGTGGTGGTGGTGGGTACGTGGTGGTGGTGGTGGGTATGTGGTGGTGGTGGTGGTGGGTACGTGGTGGTGGTGGGTACGTGGTGGGTACGTGGTGGTGGGTAGGTGGTGGTGGTGGGTACGTGGTGGTGGTGGTGGGTACGTGGTGGTGGTGGTGGGTACGTGGTGGTGGTGGTGGTGGGTATGTGGTGGTGGTGGTGGTGGGTACGTGGTGGTGGGTACGTGGTGGTGGTGGTGGGTACGTGGTGGTGGGTACGTGGTGGTGGTGGGTACGTGGTTGTGGTGGGTAGGTGGTGGTGGTGGGGTAGTGGTGGTGGTGGTGGGTACGTGGTGGTGGGTACGTGGTGGTGGTGGTGGTGGGTACGTGGTGGTGGTGGTGGTGGGTACGTGGTGGTGGTGGTGGGTACGTGGTGGTGGTGGTGGTGGGTACGTGGTGGTGGTGGTGGTGGGTTGGTGGTGGTGGGTAGGTGGTGGTGGTGGTGGTGGGTACGTGGTGGTGGGTACGTGGTGGTGGTGGTGGTGGGTACGTGGTGGTGGGTATGTGGTGGTGGTGGGTACGTGGTTGTGGTGGGTAGGTGGTGGTGGTGGGGTAGTGGTGGTGGTGGTGGGTACGTGGTGGTGGGTACGTGGTGGTGGTGGTGGTGGTGGGTACGTGGTGGTGGTGGTGGTGGGTACGTGGTGGTGGTGGTGGGTACGTGGTGGTGGGTACGTGGTGGTGGTGGTGGTGGGTACGTGGTGGTGGTGGTGGGTACGTGGTGGTGGTGGTGGGTACGTGGTGGTGGTGGGGACGTGGTGGTGGTGGGTACGTGGTGGTGGTGGGTACTTGGTGGTGGTGGTGGGTATGTGGTGGTGGTGGTGGGTAGGTGGTGGTGGTGGGTACGTGGTGGTGGTGGTGGGTACGTGGTGGTGGTGGTGGTGGGTACGTGGTGGTGGTGGTGGGTAGGTGGTGGTGGTGGTGGGTAGGTGGTGGTGGTGGTGGGTACGTGGTGGTGGTGGTGGTGGTGGGTACGTGGTGGTGGTGGTGGTGGTGGGTACGTGGTGGTGGTGGTGGTGGGTAGGTGGTGGTGGGTACGTGGTGGTGGGTACGTGGTGGTGGTGGTGGGTACGTGGTGGTGGGTACGTGGTGGTGGTGGATACGTGGTTGTGGTGGGTAGGTGGTGGTGGGGTAGTGGTGGTGGTGGTGGGTACGTGGTGGTGGGTACGTGGTGGTGGTGGTGGGTACGTGGTGGTGGTGGTGGTGGTGGGTACGTGGTGGTGGTGGGTACGTGGTGGTGGTGGTGGGTACGTGGTGGTGGTGGTGGGTAGGTGGTGGTGGTGGTGGTGGTGGGTACGTGGTGGTGGGTACGTGGTGGTGGTGGTGGTGGGTACGTGGTGGTGGGTACGTGGTGGTGGTGGGTACGTGGTTGTGGTGGGTAGGTGGTGGTGGTGGGGTAGTGGGTGGTGGTGGGTACGTGGTGGTGGGTACGTGGTGGTGGTGGTGGTGGGTACGTGGTGGTGGTGGTGGTGGGTACGTGGTGGTGGTGGTGGGTACGTGGTGGTGGTGGTGGTGGGTACGTGGTGGTGGTGGTGGTGGTGGGTAGGTGGTGGTGGTGGTGGTGGGTACGTGGTGATGGGTACGTGGTGGTGGTGGTGGTGGGTACGTGGTGGTGGGTACGTGGTGGTGGTGGGTACGTGGTTGTGGTGGGTAGGTGGTGGTGGTGGGGTAGTGGTGGTGGTGGTGGGTACGTGGTGGTGGGTACGTGGTGGTGGTGGTGGTGGTGGTGGGTACGTGGTGGTGGTGGTGGGTACGTGGTGGTGGTGGTGGTGGGTACGTGGTGGTGGTGGTAGTGGGTACGTGGTGGTGGTGGTGGTGGGTACGTGGTGGTGGGTACGTGGTGGTGGTGGTGGTGGTGGGTAGGTGGTGGTGGTGGGTACGTGGTGGTGGTGGGTACGTGGTGGTGGTGGTGGTGGTGGGTACGTGGTGGTGGTGGTGGTGGGTACGTGGTGGTGGTGGTGGTGGGTACGTGGTGGTGGTGGTGGTGGTGGTGGGTACGTGGTGGTGGGTACGTGGTGGTGGTGGTGGGTACGTGGTGGTGGTGGTGGTGGTGGGTACGTGGTGGTGGTGGTGGATAGTGGTGGTGGTGGTGGGTATGTGGTGGTGGTGGTGGGTATGTGGTGGTGGTGGTGGGTACGTGGTGGTGGTGGTGGGTACGTGGTGGTGGTGGTGGTGGGTACGTGGTGGTGGTGGGTATGTGGTGGTGGTGGTGGTGGGTACGTGGTGGTGGTGGGTACGTGGTGGGTACGTGGTGGTGGGTAGGTGGTGGTGGTGGGTACGTGGTGGTGGGTACGTGGTGGTGGTGGTGGGTACGTGGTGGTGGTGGTGGTGGGTATGTGGTGGTGGTGGTGGTGGGTACGTGGTGGTGGGTACGTGGTGGTGGTGGTGGGTACGTGGTGGTGGTGGGTACGTGGTGGTGGTGGTGGTGGGTACGTGGTGGTGGTGGGTACGTGGTGGTGGTGGGTACGTGGTGGTGGTGGTGGGTACGTGGTGGTGGATACGTGGTGGTGGTGGTGGTGGTGGATACGTGGTGGTGGTGGTGGTGGATACGTGGTGGTGGTGGTGGTGGTGGGTACGTGGTGGTGGTGGTGGTGTGGTACGTGGTGGTGGTGGGTACATGGTGGTGATGGGTACGTGGTGGTGGTGGGGACGTGGTGGTGGGTACGTGGTGGTGGTGGGTACGTGGTGGGGACGTGGTGGTGGTGGGTACGTGGTGGGTACGTGGTGTTGGGTACTTGGTGGTGGTGGTGGGGTACGTGGTGGTGGTAGTGGGTACGTGGTGGTGGTGGGGTACGTGGTGGGTACGTGGTGGTGGTGGGGTACGTGGTGGTGGTGGGTACGTGGTGGGTACGTGGTGGTGGTGGGGACGTGGTGGTGGGTACGTGGTGGTGGTGGGTACGTGGTGGTGGTGGGGACGTGGTGGTGGTGGGTACGTGGTGGGTACGTGGTGTTGGGTACTTGGTGGTGGTGGTGGGGTACGTGCTGGTGGTAGTGGGTACGTGGTGGTGGTGGGGTACGTGGTGGGTACGTGGTGGTGGTGGGGTACGTGGTGGTGGTGGTGGTGGGTACGTGGTGGGTACGTGGTGGTGATGGTGGGTGGCGATGTGGGTACTGCTGGCACCCCCGGCGGGTACACGGGGGACGTGTGCGTGTGTGTTTTCTGTCCGTCTGCAAACACACCCACAAACCCACACGCTCACACCCACCCACACCCACCCACCCACACCTACCCACACACACACAACCACACACACCCACACACAACCACCCACCCACACACACCCACACACAACCACCCACCCACACACACCCACACACACACCCACACTCACACACCCACACACTCTCACACACACAACAACAACAACCGCCATTCACCACTAAGTGGCGGTGACGTCACCACGACGCTTGTGCCAGGCTATGTGCACCCTGAGGCCACGTGAAGTGTCAAACACCCGCTGGCAGGAGGTCACGGGGCAGACCCAGGTGCCACGGGTCGACTGACTGAGATGACTGGCTGATGCACCACCTGTGCCCCCTACTGTGCCAACCTGCTGTGCTTTAGCCATCCGGCGCTCCGCTCTTTGTTCTGAGCGTCGCTCCTCCGCCCTCCGTTGTTGTTGGAGGGCGACTACCTCCAACTGCCCAGTAGCGTCCTTCACGAGCCTCCTCCACAGAGGCCGATCTTGACACCGCTGGTACCAGTCATCGGCAAGTCCACTCAGCTCCACGTCCTCCTGTACCACATCACTCCATCTCTTCTCTAGCCCGTGCTGCGCCCGTTTAGTCCCCTCAATCCGGCCGAACAAAAGCTGTTACGGCATGCGGTGGCTGGGCATGCGGGCTACATGACCCAGCCAACGCAGCCTTGCCTGCCGGAGGAGCTCACCGATGGGACCTTGCCCAGATCTTTCAAGGATTTGTGAGCTCCTCACGCAATCCAGTCTGGTTAAACCCAGGATGGATCGTAGGCAGGCCAGCCTAAATGTTTCTAACCGGCGAAGATGTTCCATTAGGGGGGTTCACGTTTCGCAAGCGTAAGAAGGGAGTGAATGACCGTGGCCGAGAAGACCTGAAGCTTAGTGCGGAGCGACAGACCAGGTAGCTTCCACACAGCGTTACGCAACCGATGAAAAGATATTGCCGCTCGACTGATTCGGAGTGAGACCTCTGCTGTTAAACTGGAGCCGGCCATAAGCACACTGCCCAGGTATGGGAAACTCTCCACTCGCCCACAACTGCCCCATCACCGATTGGGAGTTGTGGGGGTGTCATGTCCGATGGTACAAAATACCCAGGCAGGTGCTTAGTTTTGGTGGGGCTGATGGTAAGGCCCCACCTCTTAGTGGCACGCTCCAGTCTCAGCAGCAGCGTCTCCAACTCCTCCTCTGAATGAGCAGCTATTACCAAATCATCAGCATACATAACGTGGTTGAGCAATAGGGAGCCATCCCTTGACCGCACCCGGGCATCGATCAGCCTCCCATTATATATGTACCATATGGAGATTCCCCCGGTACAGCCATTAAAGGCTTCACGAACTACGTGGTCAATATAGATGTTAAATAATGTGGGAGCCAGAGGACATCCCTGTCGCACCCCAAGGTGTACAGGGAATGGCTCTGACTCCCGGCCACATAGTTTTACCTGGGCCCGCTCACCATCATGAAGGTCCTTAATGATCGTGAGCAGAGGGTCAGGTACTCCAAAAGCACGAAGAACAACCCAGAGCCCAGGCCTACTGATGGTATCATAGGCCTTGACCAGGTCAATAAAGCAGCGATGTAGGTCTTATTGGAATTTCCTACACCTCTGCTGTAGCAGACGGACAGAAAATATGGCATCTGTGCAGGACCACCCTTTACTGAAACCGCATTGGGGCTCCGCAAGCCTCTCCTCAGCGTGCCTGGCAAGGCGATGTTGAATAATCCTTGCCAGGACCTTTCCCGGCACACTGAGGAGTGAGATACCCCTGTATTTGTTACAGTCTGTGCGGTCCCCCTTCTTAAAGAGGGGGACCACCAGGGTATCCTTCAAATCCTGCGGAACCCGTCCAGTGGTCCAGACTGTTGTTATGATGTCATATAGGGCAGTCTGTGCACAAACGCCACCCTCCCTCAGCATTTCGCTTGGGAGATCATCTCTGCCCGCTGCCTTTCCTGGTCTCAGACTCCGGATCGCCCTCAGTACTTCCTCAACAGATGGCACCTCAGCCAGCCACTCACAGGGGGTGACTTCTTCCAATATTTGAGGCACCGCAGCCTCAGCAGGGTCATCCTCACTTGGTGCCACGATGTTTGCCTGGCTGAGGGATTTTCCCTCCCCCAAGGACCTCACAGAAATGCTCAGCAAATCTGCAAACCTGTTCCTGGGGGTCGGAGTTAGGATCACCGTTTTTTCCCCTGATGGTAATAGGTGTGGCGCTGCAGGTTACTTTTTTGATGGAGTTAAATAGAGATTTGTGATCACGGGCCACTGAGGCAGACTCCATCTCCTCAGCAACCCGCGACCACCACCCATCCTTGCAGCGCCTCACGGCTCTCCGAACCTCCGAGCGACGGCTGCGGTAAGCTTTCTCATTCTCTGACGTGGGATTCTGTAGCCGATGACAGTGGGCCTGTCGCTTTTTCTCAACCATCCTGAACACCTCCTCTGTCAGCCTGGGTCTCTGGGGAGGTCTGGACCGCGTACCCAAAGCAGCCATTGCAGCTGCATGAGTCACAGTCCTATTCCTCGCCCATTTACCCTCGGGGACGATGCCAATCCCAGCCTCAAGCGATGATGAAATTCTCGCTTGCAACTTTCATCAGATAACTGAGACCAGGCCACTTTAGGTTGGAATGGGGTCCTGGGTGTACATCCACCACCGGAGTGGAAGAATGGCACGCGCATCTTACAGATGACTAGTCGATGGTCAGAGGGCAGATCAGCTCCACGGTAGGTCCTGGTGTCAAGGACATGGGCTCCCATACGCTGGTCCGTCACTATGTAGTCCAGCAGATGTTCTTGCTTGGACCCGGCATGCATCCATGATGTTTTGTGGATGCGCCGATGCCGGAACAGCGTGTTGGTAATTACAAGCCCATGGGCTGCACAAAAATCTAGCAGCCTCCTACCGTTGTTATTGAGCTGATCTGGCCCATGCCCTCCAATCACTCCAGACCAGGTGCCAGTATCATGACCAACTCGGGCATTGAAGTCACCCAACATGATGACTCTATCCCGAAGGGCCACTTTAGCCAGCACCTGTGACAGGAGGTCATAGAAGGCATCTGACTCATCGGCTTTGCCTGCATCCCTGCACGGATGTTCATCTTCGGTGGGGGCATAAGTAACCACGACCACCATTCCTCGCCTCCGGTTGATGGGAAGGCGAGCCCAAAGTAGCCTGGGGCTTACAGCTTCCCACACCTCACCGCCGCGCTCCCACGCCCCCTTCATTCTTTTGTTTAAAAGAAGTGCCACACCCTGTTGTTTGGCAGTCTGCTGTCCCGAGTAGAGGACTGTCCACCCCTCATGGTGGCAGGAGCCAGAGCCGGTCCACCGGACCTCCTGAATGCCACACAGATCCAGGCGGTACCGGTCCAGCTCCCGACAGAGGAGTGGCAGCCTCTCCTCCGCAGTGAGCGTTCGAACATTCCACGTGGCCACCCGTAGTGGCTTTTCGTTGTTTCTGGAGGAGCCCCGAGGGTAGATATTCAATCTCCTGGCTCCGCCAATTGGGGTTTGGCCAGGAGACGTCATAGACGCCTGGCTCCCTGGGGCCTCCGGCACAAGCTTATTAGTTACATTTTTCAGTTTAACTCGTGGTTTAGTGGTAATTAATTGAAGGTGAAGGGGTTACCAGCCCCTCGCACCCATCCAGAGCCCCCGTTTAGCCCCTGTGGTGGACACATATGCTATGAGGGGAGGAGCCAATCTAAATTGGACCTCCCCCCACAGCACTGTCCACGACAGAGTTGCCTGTCCGGCACCGCGAGGAGGTAGGGGGTTGTTTTGGCCGGACTACACACACACACACACCCACACACACACACCTACACACCCACACACAACCTGCCTCTGCCTGCGCCCACAGAAGCACACACACACCTACACACACCTACACACACCTACACCTACACACACAACCACAACCTGCCTCTGCCTGTGCCCACAGAAGCACACACACACACCTACACACACACACACCTACACACCTACACACACACCTACACCCACACCTACACCTACACCTACACACACCTACACACACAACCACAACCTGCCTCTGCCTGTGCCCACAGAAGCACACACACACACCTACACACACACACCTACACACACACCTACACACACACACCTACACCTACACACACCTACACACCCACACACAACCTGCCTCTGCCTGTGCCCACAGAAGCACACACACACACACCTACACACACCTACACCTACACACCCACACACAACCTGCCTGTGCCCACAGAAGCACACACACACACACCTACACCTACACACACCTACACATACAACCACAACCTGCCTCTGCCTGTGCCCACAGAAGCACACACACACACACCTACACACACCTACACACACACCTACACACACACACACCTACACCTACACACACCTACACCCACACACACACACCTACACACACCTACACCTACACACACCTACACACACAACCACAACCTGCCTCTGCCTGTGCCCACAGAAGCACACACACACACACCTACACCTACACACACCTACACACACCTACACACACACACACACCTACACACACACACACCTACACACACACCTACACCCACACACACCTACACCTACACACACCTACACCCACACACAACCTGCCTCTGCCTGTGCCCACAGAAGCACACACACACCTACACCTACACACACACCTACACACCCACACACAACCTGCCTCTGCCTGTGCCCACAGAAGCACACACACACACACACACCTACACACACACACCTACACACACACACCTACACACACACCTACACACACACACACCTACACCTACACACACACACCTACACACACAACCACAACCTGCCTCTGCCTGTGCCCACAAGCACACACACACACCTACACACACACCTACACACACCTACACCCACACACACCTACACACCTACACACACACCTACACACCTACACACACACCTACACACCTACACACACACCTACACACACCTACACACACCTACACCTACACACACAACCACAACCTGCCTCTGCCTGTGCCCACAGAAGCACACACACACACACACCTACACACACACACACACACCTACACACACACACACCTACACACACCCCCACACACACACACACCTACACACACCTACACCTACACACACAACCACAACCTGCCTCTGCCTGTGCCCACAGAAGCACACACACACACCTACACACACACACACACCTACACACACCTACACCCACACACACCTACACCCACACACACCTACACGTACACACACCTACACACACACACACCTACACACACACCTACACCCACACACACCTACACCTACACACACCTACACCCACACACACCTACACGTACACACACCTACACACACAACCACAACCTGCCTCTGCCTGTGCCCACAGAAGCACACACACACACCTACACACACACACACCTACACCCACACACACCTACACACACCTACACCTACACACACAACCACAACCTGCCTCTGCCTGTGCCCACAGAAGCACACACACACACCTACACACACACACACCTACACACACCTACACCTACACACACCTACACCTACACACACAACCTGCCTCTGCCTGTGCCCACAGAAGCACACACACACACCTACACACACACACACCTACACACACCTACACGTACACACACCTACACACACAACCACAACCTGCCTCTGCCTGTGCCCACAGAAGCACACACACACACCTACACACACACACCTACACCTACCTACACCTACACACCCACACACAACCTGCCTCTGCCTGTGCCCACAGAAGCACACACACACCTACACCTACACACACACCTACACACACACACACCTACACACACCTACACCTACACACACACCTACACACCCACACACAACCTGCCTCTGCCTGTGCCCACAGAAGCACACACACACACACACCTACACACACACACACACACCTACACACACACACACCTACACACCCCCACACACACACACACCTACACACACCTACACCTACACACACAACCACAACCTGCCTCTGCCTGTGCCCACAGAAGCACACACACACACCTACACAACAACAACAACAACAACAACCGCCATTCGCCACTAAGTGGCGGTGACGTCACCACGACGCTTGTGCCAGGCTATGTGCACCCTGAGGCCACGTGAAGTGTCGAACGCCCGCTGGCAGGAGGTCACGGGGCAGACCCAGGTGCCACGGGTCGACTGACTGAGATGACTGGCTGATGCACCACCTGTGCCCCCTACTGTGCCAACCTGCTGTGCTTTAGCCACCCGGCGCTCCGCTCGCTGTTGTGAGCGTCGCTCCTCCGCCCTCCGTTGTTGTTGGAGGGCGACTGCCTCCAACTGCCCAGTAGCATCCTTCACGAGCCTCCTCCACAGAGGCCGATCTTGACACCGCTGGTACCAGTCATCGGCAAGTCCACTCAGCTCCACGTCCTCCTGTACCACATCACTCCATCTCTTCTCTAGCCCGTGCCGCGCCCGCTTAGCCCCCTCAATCCGGCCAAACAAAAGCTGTTTCGGCATGCGGTGGCTGGGCATGCGGGCTACATGACCCAGCCATCGCAGCCTTGCCTGCCGGAGGAGCTCACCGATGGGACCCTGCCCAGATCTTTCAAGGATTTGTGAGCTCCTCACACAATCCAGTCTGGTTAAACCCAGGATGGATCGTAGGCAGGTCAGCCTAAATGTTTCTAACCGGCGAAGATGTTCCATTAGGGGGGTCCACGTTTCGCAAGCGTAGAGAAGGGAGGGAATGACCGTGGCCGAGAAGACCTGAAGCTTAGTGCGGAGCGACAGACCAGGTAGCTTCCACACAGCGTTACGCAACCGATGAAAAGATATTGCCGCTCGACTGATTCGGAGTGAGACCTCTGCTGTTAAACTGGAGCCAGTCATAAGCACACTGCCCACACACACACACACACACCTACACACACCTACACCCACACACACCTACACCCACACACACACCTACACGTACACACACCTACACACACACACACCTACACACACACCTACACCCACACACACCTACACCTACACACACCTACACCCACACACACCTACACGTACACACACCTACACACACAACCACAACCTGCCTCTGCCTGTGCCCACAGAAGCACACACACACACCTACACACACACACACCTACACCCACACACACCTACACACACCTACACCTACACACACAACCACAACCTGCCTCTGCCTGTGCCCACAGAAGCACACACACACACCTACACACACACACACTTACACACACCTACACCTACACACACCTACACCTACACACACAACCTGCCTCTGCCTGTGCCCACAGAAGCACACACACACACCTACACACACACACACCTACACACACCTACACGTACACACACCTACACACACAACCACAACCTGCCTCTGCCTGTGCCCACAGAAGCACACACACACACCTACACACACACACCTACACCTACCTACACCTACACACCCACACACAACCTGCCTCTGCCTGTGCCCACAGAAGCACACACACACCTACACCTACACACACACCTACACACACACACACCTACACACACCTACACCTACACACACACCTACACACCCACACACAACCTGCCTCTGCCTGTGCCCACAGAAGCACACACACACACACACCTACACACACACACACACACCTACACACACACACACCTACACACCCCCACACACACACACACCTACACACACCTACACCTACACACACAACCACAACCTGCCTCTGCCTGTGCCCACAGAAGCACACACACACACCTACACACACACACACCTACACCCACACACACACCTACACGTACACACACCTACACACACACACACCTACACACACACCTACACCCACACACACCTACACCTACACACACCTACACCCACACACACCTACACGTACACACACCTACACACACAACCACAACCTGCCTCTGCCTGTGCCCACAGAAGCACACACACACACCTACACACACACACACCTACACCCACACACACCTACACACACCTACACCTACACACACAACCACAACCTGCCTCTGCCTGTGCCCACAGAAGCACACACACACACCTACACACACACACACTTACACACACCTACACCTACACACACCTACACCTACACACACAACCTGCCTCTGCCTGTGCCCACAGAAGCACACACACACACCTACACACACACACACCTACACACACCTACACGTACACACACCTACACACACAACCACAACCTGCCTCTGCCTGTGCCCACAGAAGCACACACACACACCTACACACACACCTACACCTACCTACACCTACACACCCACACACAACCAGCGTGTGCCCACAGAAGCACACACACACACCTACACCTACACACACCTACACACACAACCACAACCTGCCTCTGCCTGTGCCCACAGAAGCACACACACACACACCTACACCTACACACACACACCTACACACACACACCTACACACACAACCTGCCTCTGCCTGTGCCCACAGAAGCACACACACACCTACACACACACCTACACACACCTACACACACCTACACACACCTACACACACCTACACACACCTACACACCCACACACAACCTGCCTCTGCCTGTGCCCACAGAAGCACACACACACACCTACACACACCTACACCCACACACACACCTACACCTACACACACCTACACACACCTACACACCCACACACAACCTGCCTGTGCCCACAGAAGCACATGCTGCAGGAGGGCAAGGGCCGCATGCTGCAGGCCATCAGCCCCGGCAGCAGCCCGGCCCGCGAGCGCTCACCGTCGCCGCCAGCGCCGGCGTCACCGCCGCCGGCGCTCTCCCCCCCCTCCCCCCCCTCCCCCCCCTCCCCCTCCTCCCCCTCCCCCCCCTCCTCCTCCTCCTCCTCGTCCTCGGCGGCGGCGGTGGGGACTCCGGGGTTCCGATGGCCGTTCTCTCGGCACCCGGCGACGGCGTCGTCTCCCGGGGCGTCTCACCGCCCCGGCAGGCCCCGGGCTCCGTCACCGCGAGGCCCGGTGGCGGCGGCGGCGGCGGCGCGCCCCGCCGCAGCCACCGCCGCCGGGGAGCGGAGGGACGTGCGGCGCACGCAGAGGGAGAGGGGGGGCGCAGAGCGGGGGGGGCAGCAGCAGCAGCGGGAGGAGGAGGAGGAGGAGGAGGGGCGGCGGCGGCGGCGGGGGGGGCGGGAGAATGAGGAGGAGGATGAGGAGGAGGAGGAGGATTGAGAGGGAATAGACGGGGGGGGGGGGTGGAGGTGGTGGTGGCAGACTCGCATGCTGGGACACACGGTGGGACACGCTTGGACACACGGTGGGACACGCTGGGACACACGGTGGGACACGCTGAGACACACGGTGGGACACGCTGAGACACACGGTGGGACATGCTGGGACACAATGAGACACGCTGACACACACTGAGACACACACACTGAGACACACTGACTGACACACACTGACACACACACTGACACACACTGGCACACACACTGACACACACACACTGACACACACTGACACACTGACACTGACACACACTGACACACACTGACACACACACACTGACACACACTGACACACACACACTGAGACACACTGACACACACTGAGACACACACACTGAGACACACTGACACACACACACTGACACACACTGACACACACACTGACACACACTGACACACACACTGACACACACTGACACACACTCGCACCAGACGGACTGCTGTTGAGTATTTGCTTTAAATTGGCTGTCCGTCACCCTCCCCCCTCCCCCCCAGAGCCACCACCACCACCACCACCACACCTCTGATCGGCACGGCGTGCCACGTAGAACACGCACGCGGGCGACATGCATCCGACATGCATCCGACATGCATCCGACATGCATCCGACATGCATCCGACATGCATCCGACACACGTGCAGCGCCCGTGGGAGTCTCGGTGGGTGTGTGCGGTGGGGTGCGGGCTGAGGGGGGGGGTCTCGGTCGCTCTGGGGGTTGAAAATTCATCCTGTAGCGGTGGGGTGGTGGTGATCGCAGGGCCCTGTAAATTATCGTATACGGAGAATGATCGGTGGGGTTTGACGGCGGCGACGACGGCGGCGATCGTCTTGACGTCGAAGCTTTCGAGATCCGCGGGAGAAACCGCCGACCGCTGCTTTAGTTTCTTCAAGGGCGAAGCCCGCGTCGGCAGAAGCAAAACTGATCGCGGGTCGCGACGTTTCAAGTGGAACGTCTTCAGGAGAGAGTTAGAGAGAGAGTGGCGGTGGCGGTGGCGATGGCGGTGGGGTGGGTGCAGTCTGTTTATACCCACGGTAAAACCTTGCCTTGCGAAGCAACTTGGCCCGCGGGTGTTTTTTGTCGCGAGACGCGAGGTGAACGTTGGTTTGAGAAACGAGCGTGGGTCCTGGCAGTCCGAGCAGCGCTCGCGAGCCTCTCGTCCTGCCGAGCGTCACGTCGCCACACGGCTGATTATACGGGCGCCTTGATGTACGAGTGCTTTGACGTGCGAGTGTTTTTACGTACGAGTGCTTTGACGTGCGAGTGTTTTGATGTGCGAGTGTTTTGATGTGCGAGTGTTTTGATGTGCGAGCGTTTTGATGTGCGAGTGCTTTGATGTGCTTTGACGTACGAGCGTTTTGACGTACGAGTGCTTTGATGTGCGAGCACCTTGACGTGCGAGTGCTTTGATGTGCGAGTGCTTTGATGTACGAGTGCTTTGATATACGAGTGCTTTGACGTACGAGTGCTTTGACGTGCGAGTGCTTTGACGTACGAGCGCCTTGACGTACGAGCGCCTTGACGTACAAGCGTTTTGACGTACGAGTGCTTTGACGTGCGAGTGTTTTGATGTGCGAGTGTTTTGATGTGCGAGTGTTTTGATGTGCGAGTGTTTTGATGTGCCAGTGTTTTGATGTACCAGTGCTTTGATATACGAGTGCTTTGATATACGAGCGCTTTGATATACGAGCGCTTTGATGTGCGAGCGTTTTGATGTGCGAGTGCTTTGATGTGCCAGTGTTTTGATATACGAGTGCTTTGACGTACGAGTGCTTTGATGTGCGAGTGCTTTGATGTGCGAGTGTTTTGATGTACGAGTGTTTTGATGTGCGAGTGCTTTGATGTGCGAGTGTTTTGACGTACGAGTGCTTTGACGTACGAGTGCTTTGACGTGCGAGTGCTTTGACGTGCGAGCGCCTTGACGTACGAGCGCCTTGACGTACGAGCGTTTTGACGTACGAGTGCTTTGACGTGCGAGTGTTTTGATGTGCGAGTGTTTTGATATACGAGTGCTTTGATGTGCGAGTGTTTTGATGTACGAGTGCTTTGATATACGAGTGCTTTGATATACGAGCGCTTTGATGTGCGAGTGCTTTGATATACGAGCGCTTTGATATACGAGAGCTTTGATGTGCGAGTGCTTTGACGTGCGAGCGCCTTGACGTGCGAGTGCTTTGATGTGCGAGTGCTTTGACGTGCGAGTGTTTTGATGTACGAGTGCTTTGATATACGAGTGCTTTGATATACGAGCGCTTTGATGTGCGAGTGCTTTGATATACGAGCGCTTTGATATACGAGAGCTTTGATGTGCGAGTGCTTTGACGTGCGAGCGCCTTGACGTGCGAGTGCTTTGATGTGCGAGTGCTTTGATGTGCGAGTGTTTTGATGTGCGAGCGTTTTGATGTACGAGTGCTTTGATGTGCTTTGATGTACGAGCGTTTTGACGTACGAGTGCTTTGACGTGCGAGTGTTTTGATGTGCGAGTGTTTTGATATACGAGTGCTTTGATGTGCGAGTGTTTTGATGTACGAGTGCTTTGATATACGAGTGCTTTGATATACGAGTGCTTTGATATACGAGCGCTTTGATGTGCGAGTGCTTTGATATACGAGCGCTTTGATATACGAGAGCTTTGATGTGCGAGTGCTTTGACGTGCGAGCGCCTTGACGTGCGAGTGCTTTGATGTGCGAGTGTTTTGATGTGCGAGCGTTTTGATGTACGAGTGCTTTGATGTGCTTTGATGTACGAGCGTTTTGACGTACGAGTGCTTTGATGTGCGAGTTTTTGATGTGCGAGTGTTTTGATGTACGAGTGCTTTGATATACGAGTGCTTTGATGTGCGAGTGTTTTGATGTGCGAGTGTTTTGATGTGCGAGTGTTTTGATGTGCGAGTGTTTTGATGTGCGAGTGTTTTGATGTGCCAGTGTTTTGATGTACGAATGCTTTGATATACGAGTGCTTTGATATACGAGCGCTTTGATATACGAGCGCTTTGATGTGCGAGCGTTTTGATGTGCGAGTGCTTTGATGTGCCAGTGTTTTGATATACGAGTGCTTTGACGTACGAGTGCTTTGATGTGCGAGTGCTTTGATGTGCGAGTGTTTTGATGTACGAGTGTTTTGATGTGCGAGTGCTTTGATGTGCGAGTGTTTTGACGTACGAGTGCTTTGACGTACGAGTGCTTTGACGTGCGAGTGCTTTGATGTGCGAGTGCTTTGATGTGCGAGTGTTTTGATGTACGAGTGTTTTGATGTACGAGTGCTTTGATGTACGAGTGTTTTGATGTACGAGTGCTTTGACGTACGAGTGCTTTGACGTGCGAGTGCTTTGATGTGCGAGTGCTTTGATGTACGAGTGCTTTGAAGTGCGAGTGTTTTGATGTACGAGTGCTTTGATATACGAGTGCTTTGACGTATGAGTGCTTTGATATACGAGTGCTATGACGTACGAGCGTTTTGATGTACGAGTGTTTTGATGTACGAGCGCTTTGATATACGAGTGCTTTGATGTGCGAGTGCTTTGACGTACGAGTGCTTTGATATACGAGTGCTTTGACGTACGAGTGCTTTGACGTACGAGCGCTTTGACGTACGAGCGTTTTGACGTACGGTGCTTTGACGTACAAGCGCTTTGATATACGAGTGCTTTGACGTACGAGCGCTTTGACGTACGAGCGCTTTGACGTACGGTGCTTTGACGTACAAGCGCTTTGATGTACGAGTGCTTTGACGTACGAGTGCTTTGACGTACGAGCGCTTTGACGTACGAGCGCTTTGACGTACGAGCGCTTTGACGTACGAGCGCTTTGACGTACGAGCGCTTTGACGTACGAGCACTTTGACGTACGAGCGCTTTGACGTGCGAGTGTTTTGACGTACGAGTGCTTTGACGTACGAGTGCTTTGATGTACGATTGCTATGACGTACGAGCGCTTTGACGTACGAGTGTTTTGATGTACGAGTGTTTTGACGTACGAGCGCTTTGATGTACGAGTGCTTTGATGTACGAGTGCTATGACGTGCGAGCGCTTTGACGTGCGAGTGTTTTGACGTACGAGTGCTTTGACGTACGAGTGCTTTGACGTACGATTGCTATGACGTACGAGCGCTTTGACGTACGGTGCTTTGATGTACGAGTGCTTTGATGTACGAGTGCTATGACGTACGAGTGCTATGACGTACGAGCGCTTTGACGTATGAGCGTTTTGACGTACGGTGCTTTGACGTACAAGCGCTTTGACGTACGAGCGCTTTGACGTACGAGCGCTTTGACGTACAAGCGCTTTGACGTACGAGCGCTTTGACGTACGCGCGCTTTGACGTACGAGCGCTTTGACGTGCGAGCGCTTTGACGTCCGAGCGCTTTGACGTACGAGTGTTTTGATATACGAGTGTTTTGACGTACGAGCGCTTTGACGTACGAGCGCTTTGACGTACGAGCGCTTTGACGTACGAGCGCTTTGACGTACGAGCGCTTTGACGTACGAGCGCTTTGACGTACGAGTGTTTTGATATACGAGTGTTTTGACGTACGAGCGCTTTGACGTACGAGCGCTTTGACGTACGAGCGCTTTGACGTCCGAGCGCTTTGACGTACGAGTGTTTTGACGTACGAGTGTTTTGATATACGAGTGTTTTGACGTACGAGCGCTTTGACGTACGAGCGCTTTGACGTACGAGCGCTTTGACGTCCGAGCGCTTTGACGTACGAGCGCTTTGACGTACGAGTGCTTTGACGTGCGAGCGCTTTGGATTACAAACACGTTTCCGGAACGATTCATGCTCGCAATCCCAAGGTTTTACTGTACATAAACATGTACGACCAAACTTTTGCAGCCATAGCTGGGCAGCATGAGTCACTCCATAACAGTAGGAGTGCCTGTAGGAGTATCTGTAGGAGTATCAACATTTTCCAATGCACCTTTAAGGTAATGCCGACCTCATTCTCACTGACCTCTGCTTCCGCGACATCTTCCAATTCCGAAGGAATCTTCTTCAGAGCGAGCTTGGCCCTGCTCTCAGAGAGAATTAGACTGTTCCGCACTGAACTGGATCATGTGGACAAGACGCTCTTGAAATCACACTTCACATTGACGGGGGAACGCTTTCTCCCGCGGAGGGAGGGAGCTGCTGGTAGGAACGTTGGGTTGCTCGGTCAATGGCCGGGGTCAACAACAACGGGCGGCACCACCACGTGGTAGTGCGTTCCGCACAACATGCCCGACTGTGAGGGCGGGCACAAGCCGGCGTGAGTTGGTTAAACGTTGAGTTTTATAAGGGGGGCACCACGGGGTGACCAGCCCCTCCCCACCCAGCCCCACCCCCTACCCAGCCCCTCCCCTCCCCACCCAGCCCCTTCCCACCCTCCCCAGCCCCTCCCCACCCAGCCCCACCCACCCCCCACCCCCTACCCAGCCCCTCCCCAGCCCCTCCCCACCCAGCCCCTCCGCACCCAGCCCCTCCCCTCCCCACCCAGCCCCTCCCCACCCAGCCCCTTCCCAACCCTCCTTAGCCCCTCCCCTCCCCACCCAGCCCCTTCCCACCTTCCCCAGCCCCTCCCCTCCCCACCCAGCCCCTCCCCACCCAGCCCCTCCCCACCCTCCCCAGCCCCTCCCCACCCAGCCCCTCCCCACCCTCCCCAGCCCCTCCCCAGCCCCTCCCCACCCAGCCCCTCCCCACCTTCCCTAGCCCCTCCCCACCCAGCCCCTCCCCACCCAGCCCCGCCCCTCCCCACCCAGCCCCTCCCCACCCAGCCCCTCCCCACCCTCCCCACCCTCCCCTCTCCACCCAGCCCCGCCCCTCCCCATTTTATCCGGACGTCCGTATACACGTGGACAGACATCCACAGACATACACAGACATCCACAGACATCCACATACATCCACAGACATACACAGACATCCACAGACATCTACAGACATCCACAGACATCCACAGACATCCACAGACATACACAGACATCCACAGACATCCACAGACATCCACATACATCCACAGACATCCACAGACATCCACAGACATCCACAGACATCCACAGACATCCACAGACACCCACAGACATACACAGACATACACAGACATACACAGACATCCACAGACATCCACAGACACACAGACATCCACAGACATCCACAGACATACACAGACATCCACAGACATCCACAGGCATCCACAGGCATCCACAGGCATCCACAGACATCCACAGACATACACAGACATCCACAACATTTAATCCCCATGCCTCCTGTGAGACTTAATCCCGGGTTGGGCTTCCAGTCCACCACGTGTCCTCCTACCACTCAACATGTCTGCATCTGGATCGGGAGCGCGGGAGGAAAACCGCTTCATCAGCCGCTACAATTGTCAGCTACACATAAAGATAATCCGATTTGGGAGGCCGTCCATAAATGACGTCACGCACCTAGGGGAGGGGGAGGAGTCAGACATTTGTGACGATGCGTGACGAGGAGGAGGAGGAGGGGGCGTGGTTTGAGAAATGTGACGTCGCATCAAAACGCCGGCAACTTTTATAAAGAAATATTGAACAGGCTTTTTTGTTGTTGTTGTTGTTGTAAATTAATGTTTTCTCCTCCAACGTCAGGAGTGCAGCAGCGCCACATTCAATACGCAACTACGATGACAATAAATTTTGATTTAAAGCTTTCGTGACTGCAGTAATTCATATTCTTCGTTTTTTTCGGTAAAGTCACGTTGAAGGGAAACAACAAAATAATGAAATATATATATAAATATATAAATATATATTTTATTCTTATGATAATTTATTATAATAATTATTATTAATAATTATTATAATAAAAATATATATTTTATTATTTTGTAGTTTCCCTTCAACGTGACTTTACCGAAAAAAACTAAGAATACGATGACAATAGTTTGAAGCGATTTGAAGCATGTTTTTTTTAGGGGGGGGGGAGGCAGAGCTTTGTGACGTCATATTTAAGGTGGCGGCGGGGGGGGGGGGTGTGTCTGACTTTTGTGACGTCGTGTGACGTCGCGTGACGAAGGTGGTGGGTGGTGGTGTTAAAAAAAAATCGTCCAAAATCGCGTGACGTCATTTACGGACGTGCCCCCATGATTCTCGATCATTCTCCTGGCCGGCGGTCCACTCGTACCGCAGGCTGGCTCCCCCCCCCCCCGTCGCCACCTCCCACGGCCACCAGTCGCCTCGCACAGAGGGTTGACTCTCGTGCCGTCAACACCGACCCACTCCGGTGTGGAGTGTCGGGGAGCTGCACTCGAAATCGAATTGGCCCACGCTCCGATTTCAAAGCTTTCGTGAAAACTGTCCGCAGGGTGGGTGGGTGGGGTGGGGTGAGGGGAAATTCACGTGCTTGGCTCGCTGGGTAAAAGGCGCCACGTTAGAAGGGAGAACAATAAGATGATGAAATATATAAATATAAATATATAAAACGATACAATTCTCGCGACGTTTCGAGCGATCATCGTCACGTGTGAACAAGGCAGCAGGAAAATTTGAACAAAAAGTGGCGCTTGTTTTTTAACGTTAAAAAAAACGTAAAAAAAACGCCACTTTTTAAAAAAAAAAATTTAATTGCTGTGGTTTTCACCACCTGATGATGATTGCTTCTTGTGTTTGCAGTCGAAACGTCGCGAGATTTGTATTATTTTATATTTTTTTTATAATTTTATTGTTTCCCTTCTAACGTGGTGACTTTGCCGAAAGAACCAAGAATATGGCCACGTTCTGTTTACGTGACAAACCCCCTTACTAATTGGCCGCTGATAGTTAGAAAGGTTCAAGTCAAGTCAACAAAACGCGGCCAGTTCGTTACCGGTACAGCTCTGCAACACACCGGTGTGCTGTGCGTCACGTGTAGCTTGCTGTGTCACGTGTAGCTGCGTCACGTGTAGCTGCGTCACGTGCAGCTGCGTCACGTGCAGCTGTGTCACGTGTAGCTGCGTCACGTGTAGCTGCATAAAGTGCAGCTGCGTCACGTGCAGCTGCGTCACGTGTAGCTTGCGTCACGTGCAGCTGCGTCATGTGCAGCTGCGTAACGTGTAGCTTGCGTCGTGTGTAGCTTGCGTCACGTGCAGTTGCGTCACGTGTAGCTTGCTACGTCATGTGCAGCTGCGTCACGTGTAGCTGCGTCACGTGTAGCTGCGTCACGTGTAGCTGCGTCACGTGCAGCTGCATCACAGCTGCAGTAAACGCAGGGAACGCACGCACGAGTGTTTCACCTACACGGAATAAACTTTATTGAGACAATTCCGCTCACAAACTTCACATTCACCACTACGCACCTCTTAAAACCACCAAAACCACCACCACCGTCACTACCAAAGGTCCCTCCGTAGAGCCTCTAACAGGCTGTAGGGGCAAGTGCTGTGAAGGCTACCGGCACTGTGGCACACCTAGAGGGGGTGGGTGGCTACCAGCACAACGCCCCGGCCGCCTTTGTCTCCCCCAGTGGCGATGTTCACTACACACCTCACCCAGGTAAACTCGTTTTGAGGGTGAGTCGACCTAGGGGAGGCCTCAGGAACTAAACACGTGGGCCATAGCCGGCGTCGCAAACGCTCCCCACCACCACCAACAACAACAACCGCCATTCACCACGAAGTGGCGGTGACGTCACCACGACGCTCGTGCCAGGCCATGTGCACCTTGAGGCCACGTGAAGTGTCGAACGCCCGCTTACAGGAGGTCACGGGGCAGACCCAGCAGGTGCAACGGGTCGACTGACTGAGATGAGTGGCTGATGCACCACCTGTGCCACCTACTGTGCCAACTCGCTGTGCTTTAGCCACCCGGTGCTCCACTCGTTGTTGTGAGCGTCGCTCCTCCGCCCTCCGTTGTTGTTGGAGGGCGACTGCCTCCAACTTCTCAGTAGCGTCCTTCACGAGCCTCTTCCACAGAGGCCGATCTCGACACAGCTGGTACCAGTCATCGGCAAGTCCACTCAGCTCCACGTCCTCCTGTACCACATCACTCCATCTCTTCTCTAGCCCGTGCCGCGCCCGTTTAGCCCCCTCTATCCGGCCGAACAAAAGCTGTTTAGGCATGCGGTGGCTGGGCATGTGGGCTACATGACCCAGCCAACGCAGCCTTGCCTGCCGGAGGAGCTCACCGATGGGACTTTGTCCAGATCTTTCGAGGATTTGTGAGATCCTCACACAATCCAGCCTGGTTAAACCTGGGATGGATCGTAGGCAGGACAAGCCTAAATGTTTCGAACTGGCGAAGATGTTCAATTAGGGGGGGGGGGGGATCCACGTTTCGCGAGTGTAGAGAAGGGAGGGAATGGCGGTGGCCGAGAAGACCCGAAGCTTTGTGTAGAGCGACAGACCAGGTAGCTTCCACACAGCGTTACGCAACCGATGAAAAGATAATGCCGCTCGACTGATTCGGAGTGAGACCTCTGCTGTCAAGGTATGGGAAACTCTCCACTCTCTCCACAACTGCCCCATCACCAATTGGGAGTTGTGGGGGTGGAGTGTCCGATGGTATGAAATACCTAGGCAGGTGTTTAATTTTGGTGAGGCTGATGGTAAGGCCCCACCTCTTAGTGTTGAGTTTATGGGTAGTCTTGAGTCTATGGGCAGTGTTGAGTCTATGGTGCAGTGTTGAGTCTATGGGCAGTGTTGAGTCTATGGTGTCGTGTTGAGTCTATGGTGCAGTATTGAGTCTATGGTGCAGTGTTGAGTCAATGGTGCAGTGTTGAGTCTATGGTGTCGTGTTGAGTCTATGGTGCAGTATTGAGTCTATGGTGCAGTATTGAGTCTATGGGCAGTGTTGAGTGTATGGTGCAGTGTTGAGTCTATGGTGCAGTGTTGAGTCTATGGGCAGTGTTGAGTCTATGGTGCCGTGTTGAGTCTGTGGTGCAGTGTTGAGTCTATGGGGCAGTGTTGAGTCTATGGCGCAGTGTTGAGTCTATGGTGCAGTGTTGAGTATATGGGCAGTGTTGAGTCTTTGGTGCAGTGTTGAGTCTATGGGCAGTGTTGAATCTATGGTGCAGTGTTGAGTCTGTGGGCAGGGTTGAGTCTATGGTGCAGTGTTGAGTCTATGGTGCAGTGTTGAGTCTATGGGCAGTGGTGAGTCTATTGTGCAGTGTTGAGTCTATGGGCAGTGTTGAGTCTATTGTGCAGTGTTTAGTCTATGGTGCAGTGTTGAGTCTATGCGCAGTGTTGAGTCTATGGTGCAGTGTTGAGTCTATGGTGCAGTGTTGAGTCTATGGGCAGTGTTGAGTCTATTGTGCAGTGTTGAGTCTATTGTGCAGTGTTGAGTCTATGGTGCAGTGTTGATTATGGGGAGTATTGAGTCTATGGGGGAGTGTTGAGTCTATGGGGCAGTGTTGAGTCTATGAGGGATTGTTGAGTCTATGGTGCAGTGTTGAGTCTATGGGGCAGTGTTCAGTCTATGGCGCAGTGTTGAGTCTATGGTGTCGTGTTGAGTCTTTGGTGCAGTGTTGAGTCTATGGGCAGTGTTGAATCTATGGTGCAGTGTTGAGTCTGTGGGCAGGGTTGAGTCTATGGTGCAGTGTTGAGTCTATGGTGCAGTGTTGAGTCTATGGGCAGTGTTGAGTCTATTGTGCAGTGTTGAGTCTATGGGCAGCGTTGAGTCTATGGTGCAGTGTTGAATCTATGGGCAGTGTTGAGTCTATGGTGCAGTGTTGAGTCTATGGTGTAGTGTTGAGTCTGTGGTGGAGTCTTAAGTCTATGGGCAGTGTTGAGTCTATGGGCAGTGTTGAGTCCATGGTGCAGTGTTGAGTCTATGTTGCAGTGTTGAGTCTATGGGCAGTGTTGAGTCTATGGGCAGTGTTGAGTCTATGGGCAGTGTTGAGTCTATGGGCAGTGTTGAGTCTATGGTGCAGTGTTGAGTCTATGTTGCAGTGTTAAGTCTATTTTGCAGTGTTGAGTCTATGGGCAGTGTTGAGTCTATGGTGCAGTGTTGAGTGTATGGGCAGTGTTGAGTCTATGGTGCAGTGTTGAGTCTATTTTGCAGTGTTGAGTCTATGGTGCAGTGTTGAGTCTATGGTGCAGTATTGAGTCTATGGGCAGTGTTGAGTCTATGGGCAGTAATTCATATTCTTAGTTTTTTCGGTAAAGTCACGTTGAAGAGAAACAACAAAATAATAAAATATATATAAAACAATAAAAAATTCTCACGACGTTTCGACCATAACTCAAACACACCTGAAGATGACCGTTTGAGTTATGGTCGAAACGTCGTGAGAATTTTTTATTGTTTTATATATATTTTATTATTTTGTTGTTTCTCTTCAACGTGACTTTACCGAAAAAACTAAGAATATGAATTACTGCAGTCACGAAAGCTTTAAATCAAAATCTATGGGCAGTGTTGAGTCTATGGGCAGTGTTGAGTCTGGGGGCAGTGTTGAGTCTATGGTGCAGTGTTGAGTCTATGGTGCAGTATTGAGTCTATGGTGCAGTGTTGAGTCCATGGTGCAGTGTTGAGTCTATGTTGCAGTGTTGAGTCTATGGGCAGTGTTGAGTCCATGGTGCAGTGTTGAGTCTATGTTGCAGTGCTGAGTCTATGGGCAGTGTTGAGTCCATGGTGCAGTGTTGAGTCTATGGTGCAGTGTTGTGTCTATGGGCAGTGTTGAGTCTATGGTGCAGTGTTGAGTCTACGGTGCAGTGTTGAGTCTATGGTGCAATGTTGAGTCTATGGTGCAGTGTTGAGTCTATGGTGCAATGTTGAGTCTATGGTGCAGTGTTGAGTCTATGGGCAGTGTTGAGTCTATGGTGCAGTGTTGAGTCTATGGTGCAATGTTGAGTCTATGGTGCAGTGTTGAGTCTATGGTGCAATGCTGAGTCTATGGTGCAGTGTTGAGTCTATGGTGCGGTGTTGAGTCTATGGGCAGTGTTGAGTCTATGGGCAGTGTTGAATCTGGGTCTCTATGTGTGCCTGTTGAACTAATTTCGCACCGTACGTAGCCAACCGTGGCTAATCGGAGGTGCGCGTGGGGGGGGGGGAATGACAATAAACTAAACACAACAACAACAACGACAACCAGCAGCAATTCTAAACAAACGAGTTTGTCCATCTAGATGATGAAGATGACGATCTAAAACAGCTCCCCAGAGAGAGCGTTCCAGACGGCCGCGGAAGCAGAGCAATCTGAAAGGTCCGCGCGAAGATGACGCCGTGACCACCGCCTTTGTTCGATGGCCAACCAAAAGTGTAGTGTATAGTGTAGTGTATAGTGTAGTGTATAGTGTAGTGTGTAGTGTAGTGTATAGTGTAGTGTAGTGTATAGTGTATAGTAGTGTATAATGTAGTGTATAGTGTAGTGTATAGTGTAGTGTATAGTGTAGTGTATAGTGTAGTGTATAGTGTAGTGTATAGTCATGTATAGTAGTGTATAATGTAGTGTATAGTGTAGTGTATAGTGTAGTGTATAGTAGTGTATAGTAGTGTATAGTAGTGTATAGTGTAGTGTATAGTCATGTATAGTAGTGTATAGTAGTGTATAGTGTAGTGTATAGTAGTGTATAGTGTAGTGTATAGTAGTGTAGTGTATAGTGTAGTGTATAGTAGTGTATAGTAGTGTATAGTGTAGTGTATAGTGTAGTGTATAGTGTAGTGTATAGTGTATTGTGTAGTGTATAGTAGTGTATAGTGTAGTGTATAGTAGTGTATAGTGTAGTGTATAGTGTAGTGTATAGCAGTGTATAGTAGTGTATAGTGTAGTGTATAGTGTAGTGTATGGTGTAGTGTATAGTACTGTATAGTAGTGTATAGTGTAGTGTATAGTGTGGTGTGTAGGGTATAGTATAGTTTAGTGTATAGTGTAGTGTGTAGTGTATAGTGTAGTGTATAGTGTAGTGTATAGTGTAGTGTATAGTAGTGTATAGTGTAGTGTATAGTAGTGTATAGTGTAGGGTATAGTAGTATATAGTGTATAGTACTGTATAGTAGTGTATAGTGTAGTGTATAGTGTAGTGTATAGTGTAGTGTATAGTAGTGTATTACTACTGCCACAATCATCACCACCATCATCACCACCACCACCACCATCATCACCACCACCACCACCACCATCATCATCACCACCACCACCATCACCACTATAACCACTGCCACCATCACCACCATCACCACCACCATCACCACTATAACCACTGCCACCATCACCACCATCACCACCATCACTTGCAACCACCACCCATCGTCGCTATTTTCACAGATGACGTCCAGTATCACGGATGATGTCTTGTGTTGGACGAGTTGAAGATGTGGTGTTGTGATCGCAATTGAGAACTGGCATCTCTTCAGTGGATGCTGATGCTGATGTTGTTGATGTTGTTGATGTTGTTGATGTTGTTGATGTCTACCTCTAAGCCCAGAGGCTCACTACACAGAACGGAGTGCCCGGCGTGCCCTTTAATTCGCATCGCCCGCATCGTCCACCTCGTCCACCTTCTCCGGCTCCTCTCCCTTGCGAGCGAAGTCCTCCACCACGATGTCGACCCTTGCAGCGGCGGCGAGCACCATCACCACACACACATAGTCAACCACACACATAGTCAACCATCACACACACCACACACACACACAGTCAACCACACACATAGTCAACCATCACACACCACACACACACACACACATAGTCAACCACACACATAGTCAACCATCACACACACCACACACACACACACATAGTCAACCACACACATAGTCAACCATCACCACACACACCACACAAACATAGTCAACCACACACATAGTCAACCATCACACACACCACACACACACACATAGTCAACCACACACATAGTCAACCATCACACACACCACACACACACATAGTCAACCATCACACACACCACACACACACACATAGTCAACCACACACATAGTCAACCACACACAGTCAACCACTACACACACCACACACACACATAGTCAACCACACACATAGTCAACCACATACATAGTCAACCATCACACACACCACACACACACACATAGTCAACCACACACATAGTCAACCATCACACACACCACACACACATAGTCAACCACACACATAGTCAACCATCACACACACCACACACACACATAGTCAACCACACACATAGTCAACCATCACACACACCACACACACATAGTCAACCACACACATAGTCAACCATCACACACACCACACACACATAGTCAACCACACACATAGTCAACCACACACATAGTCAACCATCACACACACCACACACACATAGTCAACCACACACATAGTCAACCATCACACACACCACATACACACACACACATAGTCAACCACACACATAGTCAACCACACAGTCAACCACTACACACACCACACACACATAGTCAACCACACACATAGTCAACCATCACACACACCACACACACACACACATAGTCAACCACACACATAGTCAACCACACACATAGTCAACCATCACACACACCACACACACATAGTCAACCACACACATAGTCAACCATCACACACACCACACACACACACACATAGTCAACCACACACATAGTCAACCACACAGTCAACCACTACACACCACACACACATAGTCAACCACACAATAGTCAACCACACACATAGTCAACCATCACACACACACACATAGTCAACCACACACATAGTCAACCACTACATACACCACACACACACACATAGTCAACCACACACATAGTCAACCACACACATAGTCAACCATCACACACACACATAGTCAACCACACACATAGTCAACCACTGCATACACCACACACACACATAGTCAACCACACACATAGTCAACCACACACATAGTCAACCATCACACACACACCACACACACATAAGACTACCACTACACACACATAGTCTACCACACACATAGTCAACCATCACACACACCACACACACACACATAGTCTACCACACACACACAAAGTCAACCACACATACATACATAGTCTACCACACACACACATAGTCTACCACACATAGTCTACCACTACACACACACAAGTTTTAAACTTGCACAGTAAAGTAATTGTACTTTTTTCATTAGCTACACAGCCCAGATAATTAGACAAATCGCAAACCTTAATACACCCAGTCGTTCATAAAAGCTAAAGGCAGTATAGTACTATAGTAATAGAGCAAGTGTCGCATGAAGCTAGTGCGGGACCTGGAGCACGTTGTTGTGTTTTTTAAAGGGGCTCTACATTTATTTAAAAACACGTAAATATTAAAAACACATCTTCTTTGGTTCTTTCGGTAAAGTCACCACGTAGAATGAGAATAAAATAATAAAATAAAACAATACAATTCTCACGACGTTTCGGCCACAACACAAGCGGCCTTCTTCAGGTGAAGGGACGAGACTGTCTGATGAAGGCCGCTTGTGTTGTGGCCGAAACGTCGTGAGAATTTTATTGTTATTTTATTTTATCAATTTATTATTTTATTCTCATTCTACGTGGTGGTGACTTTACCGAAAGAACCAAAGAAGATGAATCCTTGCAGTCACGAAAGCTTTAAGTCGAAAATTAAAAACACAGTTTTAAATCTTTACTTAAAGCTTTCGTGACTGCAGGAATTCATAATGTTTCATAATCTTTGGGTCTTTTGGTAAAGTCACGTAGATGGGTTTCAAATAAAATAACGTTATTTTATTTGAATCTATCTCCGGAAAGCTAATTGTTATTTTTTTCATTTGCCAAACAGCCCGGATAATTCGACAAATCGCTAACCTTAAACAACCCGCTCGTTCGTACAAGTCGAAGGCAGTATAGTACTATAGTTACAAAGCAAGTGCAGAATCGCTGAACCGGAATTGAGAGCTCGATTGCATTTCGCGAGCGGGGCCCCTTGAAAGTGCGGGGTGCTGCCCGCTAGCATGTTGAGCTACTTGTGCTATCGGAATCATTATAACAGTTATAATTATATCACTATAATAGCATTATTATAATAATATAATATAATTATTATATCTTAATAATATAATTATAATATCATAACATAATTATAATAATATAATTACAATATAATTATTATATATTTGTAATATGATTATAATATAATAATAAAATATATAATTATACTAATCTAATTATTATATCATAATAATATAATTATAATATCATAATAACATAATTATAATAATATATTATTATAATATCATAATAATATAATTATAATATAACAGATTATAATATAATTAGAATATATTTGTAATATAATTATAATATAATAATAAATATAATCATAATAATATAATTATAATAATAACATAATATAATTATAATATAATAACAGAATTATTATAATATAATTATAATAATATATTTGTAATATAATTATAATATAATATAATTATCTAATTACAATTATATAATTATAACACAATAATATTATAATATAACTATAATGATATAATTATAATTGTTATAATTATAATAATATCATGAAAATCCGGCACATGTTCGTAGCGCTAACCGCTCCGTCACGGTGCTGATCGCTAACAGCACTTGCCCCTAAAGGTCTGCTGAAGGCTAACACGGGGGACCTTTGTCTTTGTGATGATGATGATGGATGGTGGTGGTGGTGGTGGCGGTGTATGTGAAATGTAGACATGAGTGGTGCACACACACACACGTATACACACATACATACCCTCTGTTAGCACCACGGTTGTGACGATAGGACGAAGACACACGGACACAAAGACACACAGACAGACACACACACAGACACACACACACAGATACACACAGACACACTCACAGACACACAGACACACACAGACACACACACAGATACACACACAGACACACACACAGACACACTCACAGACACACAGACACACACACAGACACACACACAGACACACACACAGACACACACACAGACACACAGACAGACACACACAGACACACAGACACACTCACAGACACACTCACAGACACACACACAGACACACTCACAGACACACACACAGACACACTCACAGACACACACACAGACACACACACAGACACACACACAGACACACTCACAGACACACAGACACACACACAGACACACACACAGACACACTCACAGACACACAGACACACACACAGACACTCACAGACACACACACACACACAGAAAGACACACACAAACGTTTGCGGATTAGTCAAAGGAAACGTCTGATAACCTCACACAGTGGGCGACGTTTCAGGCAATGGACCTTCTTCAGTCTCTATGTGGGGCCATGGATCTCTGTGTCTATGGGTCTCTGCGTGAATCTATGGGTCTCTGTGTAAGTCTGTGGGTCTCGGTGTGAGTCTGTGGGTCTCTATGTAAGTCTGTGGGTCTCTGTGCGAATCTGTGGGTCTCTTTGTGAGTCTGTGGGTCTCTGTGTGAGTCTATGGGTCTCTGTGCGAGTCTGTGAGTCTCTGTGTGAGTCTTTGGGTCTCTGTGCGAGTCTGTGGGTCTCTGTGTGAGTCTATGGGTCTCTGTGCGAGTCTGTGAGTCTCTGTGTGAGTCTTTGGGTCTCTGTGCGAGTCGGTGGGTCTCTGTGTGAGTCTATGGGTCTCTGTGTGAGTCTGTGGGTCTCTGTGCGAGTCGGTGGGTCTCTGTGTGAGTCTATGGGTCTCTGTGTGAGTCTATGGGTCTCTGTGTGAGTCTGTGGGTCTCTGCGTGAGTCTGTGGGTCTCTGTGTGAGTCTGTGGGTCTCTTTGTGAGTCTGTGGGTCTCTGTGTGAGTCTATGGGTCTCTGTGCGAGTCTGTGAGTCTCTGTGTGAGTCTTTGGGTCTCTGTGCGAGTCTGTGGGTCTCTGTGTGAGTCTGTGGGTGTCTGTGTAAGTCTGTGGGTCTCTGTGTACAGAGTCTGTGGGTCTCTGTGTACAGAGTCTGTGGGTCTCTATGTGAGTCTGTGGGTCTCTGTGTACAGAATCTGTGGGTCTCTGTGTGAGTCTGTGGGTCTCTGTGTACAGAGTCTGTGGGTCTCTATTTAACTCTGTGGGTCTCTGTGTACATAATCTGTGGGTCTCTATGCAACTCTGTGGTTCTCTGTGTACAGAATCTGTGGGTCTCTGTGTGAGTCTGTGGGTCTCTGTGTACAGAATCTGTGGACCTCTGTGTAAGTCTGTGGGTCTCTGTGTGAGTCTGTGGGTCTCTGTGTGAGTCTGTGGGTCTCTGTGTACAGAATCTGTTGGTCTCTGTGTAACTCTGTGGGTCTCTATGTGAGTCTGTGGGTCTCTATGCGACTCTGTGGGTCTCTATGCGACTCTGTGGGTCTCTGTATACAGAATCTGTGGGTCTCTGTGTGAGTCTGTGGGTCTCTGTGTACAGAGTCTGTGGGTCTCTATGTGAGTCTGTGGGTCTCTGTGTAACTCTATGGGTCTCTGTGTACAGAGTCTGTGGGTCTCTGTGTGAGTCTGTGGGTCTCTGTGTACAGAGTCTGTGGGTCTCTGTGTGAGTCTATGGGTCTCTGTGTAAGTCTATGGGTCTCTGTGTACAGAATCTGTGGGTCTTTGTGTACAGAATCTGTGGGTCTCTGTGTGAGTCTGTGGGTGTCTATGTAACTCTATGGGTCTCTGTGTACAGAATCTGTGGGTCTCTATTTAACTCTGTGGGTCTCTGTGTACAGAATCTGTGGGTCTCTGTGTGAGTCTGTGGGTCTCTGTGTGAGTCTGTGGGTCTCTGCGAACAGAATCTGTGGGTCTCTATGCAACTCTGTGGGTCTCTGTGTGAGTCTGTGGGTCTCTGTGTACAGAATCTGTGGGTCTCTGTGTGAGTCTGTGGGTCTCTGTGTGAGTCTGTGAGTGTCTGTTTGAGTCTGTGGGTGTCTATGTGAGTCTGTGGGTCTCTGTGTGAGTCTGTGGGTCTCTGTGTACAGAATCTGTGGGTCTCTGTGTGAGTCTGTGGGTGTCTATGTAACTCTATGGGTCTCTGTGTACAGAATCTGTGGGTCTCTATTTAACTCTGTGGGTCTCTGTGTACAGAATCTGTGGGTCTCTGTGTGAGTCTGTGGGTCTCTGTGTGAGTCTATGGGTCTCTGCGTACAGCATCTGTGGGTCTCTATGCAACTCTGTGGGTCTCTGTGTGAGTCTGTGGGTCTCTGTGTACAGAATCTGTGGGTCTCTGTGTGAGTCTGTGGGTCTCTGTGTGAGTCTGTGGGTCTCTATGCAACTCTGTGGGTCTCTTTGCGAGTCTGTGGGTCTCTGTGTACAGAATCTGTGGGTCTCTGTGTGAGTCTGTGGGTCTCTGTGTGAGTCTGTGGGTGTCTGTTTGAGTCTGTGGGTCTCTGTGTGAGTCTGTGGGTGTCTATGTGACTCTATGGGTCTCTGTGTACAGAATCTGTGGGTCTCTGTGTGAGTCTGTGGGTCTCTGTGTGAGTCTAGGGGTCTCTGCGTACAGAATCTGTGGGTCTCTATGCAACTCTCTGGGTCTCTGTGTGAGTCTGTGGGTCTCTGTGTACAGAATCTGTGGGTCTCTGTGTGAGTCTGTGGGTCTCTGTGTGAGTCTGTGGGTCTCTATGCAACTCTGTGGGTCTCTGTGTGAGTCTGTGGGTCTCTGTGTACAGAATCTGTGGGTCTCTGTGTACAGAGTCTGTGGGTCTCTGTGTACAGAATCTGTGGGTCTCTGTGTGAGTCTGTGGGTCTCTATCCAGGGGCCCGGCACTCACTTCTCTGTGGTCGACGGAGCGGCAGGAGGGAGCCATCATGGGGAGGAGAGGAGGAGATCAGACAGCGGCGTTAGCTCATCGTGACGGGGGAAACGATGGTGATGGTGGTGGTGATGTTGATGGCGCTGATGGGGCCGATGGTGCTGATGATAATGATGCTGCTGATAATGATGATGCTGATGATGATGGTGCTGATAATGATGGCGCTGCAGATGATGTTGCTGATGATGGTGGTGCTGATGATGCTGATAATGATGATGCTGCTGATAATGATGGTGCTGATGATGATGTTGCTGATGGTGGTGCTGATGATGCTGATAATGATGATGCTGCTGATAATGATGCTGCTGATAATGATGCTGATGATGATGGTTCTGATAATGATGGCGCTGCAGATGATGCTGCTGATGATGGTGGTGCTGATGATGCTGATAATGATGATGCTGCTGATAATGATGGTGCTGATGATGCTGCTGATGATGCTGGTGCTGCTGATGATAATAACGATGCTGCTGATAATGATGGTGCTGATGATGATGCTGATGGTGCTGATAATGATGGCGCTGCAGATGATGCTGCTTATGATGGTGGTGCTGATGATGCTGACAATGATGGTGCTGATGATGACGGTGCTGCTGATGATGTTGCTGATGATGGTGGTGCCGCTGATGATGATGCTAATAATGATGGTGCTGATGATGACGGTGCTGATGATGATGCTGATGATGATGGTGCTGATAATGATGGCGCTGCAGATGATGCTGCTTATGATGGTGGTGCTGATGATGCTGATAATGATGGTGCTGATGATGACGGTGCTGCTGATAATGTTGCTGATGATGGTGGTGCCGCTGATGATGATGCTAATAATGATGGTGCTGATGATGACGGTGCTGATGATGATGCTGATGATGATGGTGCTGATAATAATGGCGCTGCAGATGATGTTGCTGATGATGGTGGTGCTGATGATGCTGATAATGATGGTGCTGATGATGACGGTGCTGCTGATGATGTTGCTGATGATGGTGGTGCCGCTGATGATGATGCTAATAATGATGGTGCTGATGATGGCGGTGCTGATGATGATGCTGATGATGGTGCTGATGATGATGGTGCTGATAATGATGGCGCTGCAGATGATGCTGATAATGATGGTGCTGATGATGACGGTGCTGCTGATGATGTTGCTGATGATGGTGGTGCCGCTGATGATGATGCTAATAATGATGCTGCTGATAATGATAGTGCTGATGATGATGGCGCTGCAGATGATGCTGCTGACGATGGTGGTGCTGATGATGCTGATAATGATGATGCTGTTGATAATGATGGTGCTGATGATGATGCTGATGATGATGGTTCTGATAATGATGGCGCTGCAGATGATGCTGCTGATGATGGTGGTGCTGATGATGCTGATAATGATGGTGCTGATGATGACGGTGCTGCTGATGATGTTGCTGATGATGGTGGTGCCGCTGATGATGATGCTAATAATGATGGTGCTGATGATGGCGGTGCTGATGACGATGCTGATAGTGATGGTGCTGCTGCTGCTGCTGATGTTGCTGATGATGCTGCTGACGATAATGTTACTACTGATGATGGTGCTGATGATGATGGTGCTGATGATGATGATGGTACTGATTATACACTACGTAATACAATTTGTGTCCCTGGGCAGTAAGTGTTATTTCGTAATTGCTTATCCCTAAAAAGTGCAGAAAGTGGCTATTGTTATTCGCCCACAAACTCTGCCTTTTGCGACCGGGACAGCGATATTTATAAATGTACCTCATTTTCAACGAGAAAACGGGCGAACGTGTCTCTTTTCGTTCACGTAAAGTCAGAAAACATCAACAGCAACAACACGCGACCCAAAAGTCACATCTATCTATACTAAAAGCGATACAAATATGACTGCAAAAGCTTTGGAATTGAGTCTTTTTCGTGATTTGCCATTACACCTTAAATCGCGTTCACGAATCGCCCCACCCCTCCCACCAAAACGTGGTCTCCCATCGTGTTCCCGTTGTACCGTCCTTGTTAGCGGCGTTCAAAGTCCCGCATATCCTGGTGGACAAGCGCCCTCGCCTTGCCCCTCCGAGCACGCTCACCTCAATATCCTTGAATTGATCAAGACGGGCATCCGGGATACGGGCTTTCAGGGACATCCTACAGCCCGTTGAGCCGCAGTTCTTCAACAGAATCTCAACCAGCTCCTTTGCCAGTACCAAAATATGATGATAGGGTTTTAGCACCTTTTTTTGGGGGGTCTGGCTACAAAACCGAAAACCTTTGAGCCGTGTGACGTCCTTTTGGCGTCCTCTGGTCGAGCAACCAATTGGGTCGATGCTCAAAAGAAAGCCGTCCCCTTGGTGCGGACCAATCAGTTTCAAGGACAATGCATATATTCTAGATTTAAAGATTTCGTGACTGCTAGGATCCATACTCTTTGCTTCTATTGGGTAAAGTCACGTAGGTAAAAAAAGAATGTTATTTTATTTTTTACCTACGTGACTTTACCCAATAGAACCAAAGAGTATGAATGCATTTATTATCATAGTGTGTTTTTTTGTTTGCAT
The DNA here is from genome assembly GCF_010993605.1 of Petromyzon marinus. Lineage (NCBI taxonomy): Eukaryota > Metazoa > Chordata > Hyperoartia > Petromyzontiformes > Petromyzontidae > Petromyzon > Petromyzon marinus. The sequence goes on along the minus strand of NC_046135.1, from coordinate 2,865,128 downwards.
TTTGACTGCAGGTATTGTAGGTTAATGCAGTAAACATGAATCCTTGTAAAAAAGGTTTCAGTTTTGTTGCCAGACAAAAGGGGAAAAACCACCCTATTATTATATCTTGGTACTGGCAAAGGAGGTCTAATGATGTAGATGCTCACCCCGAGCCCTCATTACTTTGATAGTGCATTGTCTTTGAGCTGTGTGACGCCTTTTGGCGTCATCTGGTCGAGCACCGTTTGAGAACAGGCTCTAAAGAAAACCGTCCCTTGGTGTGGACCAATCAGATTCAAAGACAATGCATCATCATATTTATCAGAGTGTGTGTTTTTTTATATTCTTGGTTCTTTCAGTAAAGTCACGTTGAAGGGAAGCAATAAAATAACAAAAAATATATATAAACCAATAAAATTCTCACGACGTTTCGACTGCAACACAGTCATTATCACACCTGATGACTGTTCGTGTTACATCACCACCTGATGATGACTGTTTGTGTCACAGTCGAAACGTCGTGAGAATTTTATTGTTTCATATATATTTGATTATTTTATTGTTTTCCCTTCTAACGTGGTGACTTTACCGAAAGAACCAAGAATATGAATCCCTGCAGTCACGAAAAGCTTTAAATCAAAAGTGCGTGTTTTTTCGCTTGCATTTTGACTGCGAGTATTGAGGGTTAACGCAGTGACATGAATCCTCCTTAAACAAAAGGTTTAAGTTTTGTTGCCAGAGAAAAAAGGGGGAAAATCTCCCCCCCCCCCCCTCAATTATTACAGCTCCGAGTAGTTTTGGACCTCGTGATTGCCCAGGAAAGCCACGAAACCACTCCGACAAAGCTGTCCCAAGCCGCCTTCTCCTTACTGCTGAGCTTCTTGGCGAAGTCATTGCACTCCAGGATCTTCTTCATCTGTGGTCCGACGAAGACACCGCCGGCTTCGACCTTCGCCTCAGGCAGAATTCGGGAAGAAGTCTTGAAGGTAACTTGAAGCGGTTGCCGACTCCTTAATCTACAGCTCTTGACAAATTGTTTCACACGGGGCCCAATTTGCTGCGCAGCGATGACATCGGCACCTTCCGTGGGGGGGGGGGGGGGGGGGGGGGGGGGGGGGGGGGGGGGGGGGGGGGGGGGGGGGGGGGGGGGGGGTGGGGGTGGGTCCATCGGTGGCTCCCACTTGACGTTACACGGAAGTCCTCAGCAAGGCCAATATCCCCGGCATCCACGCACCTTGCTTGCGAAGGGACGGCTTAGAGAGATGGACTGGCCACGTGACCAGAATGCCCACCCCCCCCCTCCCCCCCCCCCCCCCACCCCTCCGCAAGACTGCCAAAAACCGAGTCTACCTTTGGCGAGCTGAAGAATGGCGAGCGGAGCGCGGGTTGGTCCCACAAAGCACACTGCCAAGGGACGCCCTGAAAGCTGCCTTGAGAGCTTCGGATTCGACCTGAAAAGCCGGGCGAACCCCCGGGCTCAGGAACCGAGCTGCCTGGAGAAGAGTAAAAGTTCGGGACGGTGCAGTCCCCCGTGAGGGCAGATCGACCGAGGAAGGACTCTGCAGCAAGGAGAATTCCGGCCTCGGATTGGCCTGTTCAGCCATTTACGCACTCGTCAAAACCCAACGAAGTGACAACTTGATGGACGAACGAGAGAGTGAGAGAGCGAGAGAGAGAGAGAGCGAGAGAGAGCGAGAGAGTTCCTCCCCACGGAGAACTCGGTCCGCCGTGGCCAGTCCCACCTGTGGCGTCTCCGCTGCCCCCAAAGGCAAAGGCAGCCGGGAAACCTGGTGAAGCCCCGCCTTTGGGGACCCATCAGGAATTGCCTCCGTTTCGAAGTCTTCCGATGATCTCCCAGCCGCGCTCGTCATACTTCCAGGCGTCCGGCAAGGGGCTCGACGCTGCTGCAATCCTCTTCGAGGTGCACCGAGCGAGGCAGGGGAAAGAGGCGGGGTTACTTGTTGCCATCATGGGGCAGCAGCGCGGCTTCGGGGCTGCTGCTGGATGAGTTGGCGCAAACGAAAAGGCGCCACTCACTCTGGGCCACAGGCGATTCCGATTGCCTCGAACGGACCGGTCACACCGTGGCAGAAAGCGGATCCCCGTCTTGACGACGGGCGAAAGAAGCTGCAACGAAAATGTTTGGCGACGCTTCCTCCGATCTGCGACTTGCGCAACTTTCATCCGACAGGTCTTTGCCGTGCCTGCACGCGGCCGCAGCAGCCGATCATTTTGCTCACCTGATCCGCGGACGCTTGCGTCGCGACGGACACGTCGCGTCTCTTTCATCGTTGTCTTCTTGTCTACGTGACTTTGCCGAAAGAACCAGCGAGCGAGAAGTCCCGCTGCTTAAGGCCCAGACGTCAAAAAGCTCGGCCAATGGACTTGGTGAGACCAAGATCTCCGATGGAGTCGCTCAGGTCTTTTTGGGTTGGGGTTGGATGGGTTTCTATCCTCGAGCTGCTCCGCCTCCGAATTTTGTCACCCGGATGGACGGGCGCGTCTTTCTCGCCCTCCGACTTGCCGCTCTCTTCTAGAGACGGCTGCTCTCTCTCTCTCTCTCTCTGAGGAGGAGGAGTGGGTACGGGGAGCTCATGGCAGCGTGGCACCGGGGCGATGGATGAACGGAGGCCCGGATAAGTGATAGCAGGTGCATTCTTGCCGGTCCGACGTTTGGAAGGGTCCACCATGCAGAAGAAGTAGCAGTTGTTGTAAATAGGTTCTTACCCTTTTATCTGGCACAAAAAACTGACACCTTTATTCAAGGCATCATGTCTGCAATAACCACAACACAAGCAGTCAAAATGCAAACAAAAAGAGACAACTCTGATAATAATATTATTGGCACTGTCCTTGAATTTGATTGGTCCACACACGAGACGGCTTTTCTTAGAGCCCTACAGTCCTCCACTGGTGTTGGACCAGAAGACGCCAAAAGGCGTACAGCTCAAAAACAGCGCACTATCAGAGTATTGAGGACTCGGGGTGAGCATTTACATTGAGAGACCTCCTTTGCCAGTAACAAGATATAGTAATAGGTTTTTACCCTTTGATCTGGCACAAAAACTCTCAATACTCTGATAGTGCGCTGTTTTTGAGTTGTACGCCTTTTGGCGTCTTCTGGTCCAACACCAGTGGAGACTAAGGGCTCTAAGAAAAGCCATCTCGGGTGTGGACCAATCAAATTCAAGGACAGTGCATATCATTATCAGAGTTATCTCTTTTTGTTTGCATTTTGACTGCTTGTGGTGTGGTTATTGCAAACATGATCCCTTGTATAAAGGTGTCAGTTTTGGTGCCGGATAAAATGGTAAAAACCTATTACTACATCTTGCTACTGGCAAAGGAGGATCTCATAAAGTCGCAGTTGCTGGAGTGGTCGGTGGGTTCCCGACAAATTCTTGGGATTGCGAACCTCATGGCTCACTTTTGCCCCCCGCTGTACCATCCTAACAAAAATAAATTTATTTCCCCCGTGACTAATGTGTTGGGAGAATCCCGCAGAATTTTTTCCATACGTGACATATATATATTTTCTCTCCCAATAAACATTGTTCAATTGGAAAACGTTATCTAATTAAAAACTTTTCCAATTAAAAACATTTTTTTTTTACAAGCAACAATTGTCCGCCTTACCTTCCAGAGTCTGATTTGCATTGCTCGCCGGTGAGATGAGGTGCCCGGCAGGCATGCCATGCCGAAACAACATGCCTTGTAGGCCTCACACGTCTTAGCAGATGCTTTCACAGAGTGCTTTGTCCGCTTTTGGCCTTGATCAATTGGCTGCAGACATGGCAAAATGCGTCTGCCGGAACGCTCGCAGCCTCTTGATGCCATCTCAGATAAAATGCAGATATGTTTACACTTAGGCAGCTGGAACTAAGCTGAACCAGTGGGCTTAAGGCCCCCTGTATTTCAACTACCATTGATATTACTGGAAAGTTGTAGCATGTCCAGAAGTTACTCTCCAAGTTAACGCAGCACTGAATCTATCCGGAATATTTCTGGCAAATAGGTCAAGTTCTAAATATCACTGTCCTGGTCACTAAAGCAAAGTTTGTGGGGAATAATCATAGCCACTTTCTGTACTTATGAGGCATGAGCAATTAGGAAATAACGCTTACTACCCAGGGACAGTAAGCGTTATTTCGTTGCAGGTGATGATGTTGCTGATGATGTTGCTGCTGCTGATGATGTTGCTGATGATGATTTTGCTCATGATGATGATTTTGCTCATGATGATGATGGTGTTGCTGATGATGATCATGATGATGTTGGGTCTCACGGGACACTTCGTAGACATCGTCCACGGGTTTGGGGTGCATCAGCGTGAAGGGCAACTCCACCAGCAGATCGCTGTCTCACCATCACCACCACCATCAGCAGCAGCATCAGCAACATCATCATCATCATCAGCAACATCATCATCAGCAACATCATCATCACGCACACTTACAAAAAGACAAAGGTCACCCGTGTAGCCTTAACGGACTGTTAGAGCATGTGCTGTTAGGGAGGACACGCATACACATAGACACAAACACACAGCCACACACATACAGACACACACCCACAGACACACACAGACATACACACACATACACACACAGACACACATACACAGACACACACACAGACAACAACAACAACCGCCATTCGCCACTAAGTGGGGGTGACGTCACCACGACGCTTGTGCCAGGCTATGTGCACCCTGAGGCCACGTGAAGTGTCGAACGCCCGCCGGCACCACCTGTGCCCCCTACTGTGCCAACCTGCTGTGCTTTAGCCACCCGGCGCTCCGCTCGTTGTTGTGAGCGTCGCTCCTCCGCCCTCCGTTGTTGTTGGAGGGCGACTGCCTCCAACTGCCCAGTAGCATCCTTCACGAGCCTCCTCCACAGAGGCCGATCTTGACACCGCTGGTACCAGTCATCGGCAAGTTCACTCAGCTCCACGTCCTCCTGTACCACATCACTCCATCTCTTCTCTAGCCCGTGCCGCGCCCGCTTAGCCCCCTCGATCCGGCCGAACAAAAGCTGTTTCGGCATGCGTTGGCTGGGCATGCGGGGTACATGACCCAGCCATCGCAGCCTTGCCCGCCGGAGGAGCTCACCGATGGGACCTTGCCCAGATCTTTCAAGGATTTGTGAGCTCCTCACACAATCCAGTCTGGTTAAACCCAGGATGGATCGTAGGCAGGCCAGCCTAAATATTTCTAACCGGCGAAGATGTTCCATTAGGGGGGTCCATGTTTCGCAAGCGTAGAGAAGGGAGGGAATGACCGTGGCCGAGAAGACCTGAAGCTTAGTGCGGAGCGACAGACCAGGTAGCTTCCACACAGCGTTACGCAACCGATGAAAAGATATTGCCGCTCGACTGATTCGGAGTGAGACCTCTGCTGTTAAACTGGAGCCAGTCATAAGCACACTGCCCAGGTATGGGAAACTCTCCACTCTCTCCACAACTGCCCCATCACCGATTGGGAGTTGTGGGGGTGGAGTGTCCGATGGTACAAAATACCCAGGCAGGTGCTTAGTTTTGGTGGGGCTGATGGTAAGGCCCCACCTCTTAGTGGCACGCTCCAGTCTCAGCAGCAGCGTCTCCAACTCCTCCTCTGAATGAGCAGCTATTACCAAATCATCAGCATACATAACGTGGTTGAGCAACAGGGAGCCATCCCTTGACCGCACCCGGGCATCGATCAGCCTCCCATTATATCTGTACCATATGGAGATTCCCCCGGTAAAGCTATTGAAGGCTTCACGAACTACGTGGTCAAAATAGATGTTAAATAATGTGGGAGCCAGAGGACATCCCTGTCGCACCCCAAGGTGTACAGGGAATGGCTCTGACTCCCGGCCACGTAGTTTTACCCGGGCCTCTGCTCACGATCATTAAGGACCTTCATGATGGTGAGCAGAGGGTCAGGTACTCCAAAAGCACGAAGAACGACCCAGAGCCCAGGCCTACAGATGGTATCATAGGCCTTGACCAGGTCAATAAAGCAGAGATGAAGGTCTTGTTGGAATTCCCTACACCTCTACTGTAGCAGACGGACAGAAAATATGGCATCTGTGCAGGACCGCCCTTTCCTGAAACCGCATTGGGGCTCCGCAAGCCTCTCCTCAGCGTGCCTGGCAAGGCGATGCTGAATAATCCTTGCCAGGACCTTTCCCGGCACACTGAGGAGTGAGATGCCCCTGTAGTTGTTACAGTCTGTGCGGTCCCCCTTCTTAAAGAGGGGGACCACCAGGGCATCCTTCCAATCCTGCGGAACCCGTCCAGTGGTCCAGACCGTTGTTATGATGTCATATAGGGCAGTGTGTGCACAAACGCCACCCTCCCTCAGCATTTCGCTTGGGAGATCATCTCTGCCCGCTGCCTTTCCTGGTCTCAAACTCCGGATCGCTTTCAGTACTTCCTCAACAGATGGCACCTCAGCCAGCCACTCACAGGGGGTGACTTCTTCCAATATTTGAGGCACCGCAGCCTCAGCAGGGTCATCCTCACCTTGTGCCACGATGTTTACCTGGCTGAGGGATTTTCCCTCCCCCAGGACCTCACAGAAATGCTCAGCTAATCTGCAACCTGTTCCTGGGGGTCGGAGATTGGATCACCGTTTTTTCCCCTAATGATGGTAATAGGTGTGGCGCTGCAGGTTACTTTTTTGATGGAGTTAAATAGAGATTTGTGATCGCGGGCCACTGAGGCAGACTCCATCTCCTCAGCAACCCGCGACCACCACCCATCCTTGCAGCGCCTCACGGCTCTCCGAACCTCCGAGCGAAGGCTGCGGTAAGCCTCCTCATTCTCTGACGTGGGATTCTGTAGCCAATGACAGTGGGCCTGTCGCTTTTTCTCAACCATCCTGAACACCTCCTCTGTCAGCCAGGGTCTCTGGGGAGGTCTGGACCGCGCACCCAAAGCAGCCATTGCAGCTGCATGAGTCACAGTCCTAAACCTCGCCCATTTACCCTCGACATCAGGAGGAGTCGGGGACGATGCCAATCCCAGCTGCAATCGATGATGAAATTCTCGCTTGCAACTTTCATCAGATAACTGAGACCAGGCCACTTTAGGTCGGAATGGGGTCCTGGGTGTACACCCACCACCGGAGTGGAAGAATGGCAGGCGCATCTTACACATGACTAGTCGATGGTCAGAGGGCAGATCAGCTCCACGGTAGGTCCTGGTGTCAAGGACATGGGCTCCCATCCGCTGGTCTGTCACTATGTAGTCCAGCAGATGTTCTTGCTTGGACCCGGCATGCATCCATGATGTTGTGTGGATGCGCCGATGCCGGAACAGCTTGTTGGTAATTACAAGCCCATGGGCTGCACAAAAATCTAGCAGCCTCCTACCGTTGTTATTGAGCTGATCTGGCCCATGCCCTCCAATCACTCCAGACCAGGTGCCAGTATCATGACCAACTCGGGCATTGAAGTCACCCAACATGATGACTCTATCCCGAGGGGCCACTTTAGCCAGCACCTGTGACAGGAGGTCATAGAAGGCATCTGACTCATCGGCTTTGCCTGCATCCCTCCACGGATGTTCATCTTCGGTGGGGGCGTAAGTAACCACGACCACCATTCCTCGCCTTCGGTTGATGGGAAGGCGAGCCCAAAGTAGCCTGGGGCTTACAGCTTCCCACACCTCACCGCCACGCTCCCACGCCCCCTTCATTCTTTTGTTCAAAAGAAGAGCCACACCCTGTTGTTTGGCAATCTGCCGCCCCGAGTAGAGGACTGTCCACCCCTCATGGTGGCAGGAGCCAGAGCCGGTCCACCGGACCTCCTGAATGCCGCATAGATCCAGGCGGTACCGGTCCAGCTTCCGACAGAGGAGTGGCAGCCTCTCCTCCTCAGTGAGCGTTCGAACATTCCACGTGGCCACCCGTAGTGGCTTTTCGTTGTTTCTGGAGGAGCCCCGAGGGTGGATATTCAATCTCCTGGCTCCGCCAATTGGGGTTTGGCCAGGAGACGTCATAGACGCCTGGCCCCCCGGGGCCTCCGGCACAGGCTTATTAGTTACATATTTCAGTTTAACTCGTGGTTTCGTGGTAATTAATTGAAGGTGGAGGGGTTACCAGCCCCTCGCACCCGTCCAGAGCCCCCGTTTATCCCCTGTGGTATACACATATGCCATGAGGGGAGGAGCCAATCAAAATTGGATCTCCCCCCACAGCACTGTCCACGACAGAGTTGCCCGTCCGGCACCGCGAGGAGGTACACACACAGACACACATACAGACACACACACACAGACACACACACATACACACACACAGACACACACACAGACAAATACACACACAGACACACACACACATACACACACAGACACACACACACAGACACACACATACAGACACACACATACAGACACACACACACACAGACACACACAAACACACACACAGACACACACACAGATACACACACACATACACACACAGACACACACAGACACACACACAGACACATACACACACAGACACACACACACACAGACACACACACACACAGACACACACACACAGACACACACACATACACAGACACACACACAGACACACACACAGACACACACACAGACACACAGACACTCACACAGAGAGACACAGAGACACACACACATACACACACACTGACACACACAGACACACACACACAGACACACACAGAGACACACACACATACACACACAGACACACACACAGACACACACACAGACACACACATACACACACACGGACATACACACACATACACACACAGACACACGCTCACTCCCACTCCACGGCACTGTGGCGGTGCCAATGCAAGTGTGTACAGTACGTGGGGTGCTGTGTCGAGTTTTACCTGCCAGCGATATCTGCCAGTATCCTGTGGGGGGTGACATCAGAGACATCGCATCACGTGACGAGAACACGCACCACCATCAGCAACATCAGGAGCAGCATCAGCATCATCAGCAACATCAGCAACATCATCATCAGCACCACCATCATCATCAACAGCACCATCATCAGCAACATCATCATCAGCAGCAACAACATCATCATCATCAGCACCACCATCATCATCATCAACAGCACGATTATCACCATCATCATCAGTAACAACATCATCATCAACAGCGCCATCATCATCATCAACAGCGCTATCATCAGCAGCACAATCATCATCATCATCAGTACCACTATCATCATGATCAGCACCATCATAATCATCATCAGCAGCACCATCAACAGCACCATCATCATCAACAACGCCATCATCATCAACAGCACCATCATCAGCAACAGTACCATCATCAGCAACAGCACCATCATCACTTTCAGCACCACCATCATCATCATCATCAGCAACAGCACCATCATCATTATCACCACCCCCCCCCCCCCCCGTTCCTGATGAAGGCCCCTTGTGTTGCGATCGAAACGTCGTGATATTTTATTATTTTTGTATTCACTTTATTTTAATTTCCATTATTTTATTGTTTTATTTTTACCGAAAGAACCATAGGACAGGAATCCCTGCAGTACACAAACGTTTGAAGGCAATGTTCAAATTTGTAAAACTCGCCAACACTGTTAAAATATGATCCCTGATGTGGTCACTCTGATCCCCTACCCTGGTCACTGTGATCCCTTACCCTGGTCACTGTGATCCTCTACCCTGATCACTGTGATCCCCTGGTCACTGTGATCCCCTACCCTGGTCACTGTGATCCCCTACCCTGCTCACTGTGATCCCCTACCCTGGTCACTGTGATCCCCTGGTCACTGTGATCCCCTGGTCACTGTGATCCCCTGGTCACTGTGATCCCTGACGTGGTCACTCTGATCCCCTGGTCACTGTGATCCTCTACCCTGGTCACTGTGATCCCCTACCCTGGTCACTGTGATCCTCTACCCTGGTCACTGTGATCCCCTACCCTGGTCACTGTGATCCCCTACCCTGGTCACTGTGATCCCCTTGTCACTGTGATCCTCTACCCTGGTCACTGTGATCCACTTGTCACTGTGATCCCTTACCCTGGTCACTGTGATCCCCTACCCTGGTCACTGTGATCCCCTACCCTGGTCACTGTGATCCCTTACCCTGGTCACTGTGATCCCCTGGTCACTGTGATCCCCTGGTCACTGTGATCCTCTACCCTGACCACTGTGATCCTCTGGTCACTGTGATCCCCTGGTCACTGTGATCCCCTACCCTGGTCACTGTGATCCCCTACCCTGGTCACTGTGATCCCCTGGTCACTGTGATCCTCTACCCTGGTCACTGTGATCCCCTGGTCACTGTGATCCCCTACCCTGGTCACTGTGATCCTCTACCCTGGTCACTGTGATCCCCTGGTCACTGTGATCCTCTACCCTGGGCACTGTGATCCCCTACCCTGACCACTGTGATCCTCTGGTCACTGTGATCCCCTGGTCACTGTGATCCTCTACCCTGGGCACTGTGATCCCCTACCCTGGTCACTGTGATCCCCTGGTCACTGTGATCCTCTACCCTGGTCACTGTGATCCCCTGGTCACTGTGATCCCCTACCCTGGTCACTGTGATCCTCTACCCTGGTCACTGTGATCCCCTGGTCACTGTGATCCTCTACCCTGGGCACTGTGATCCCCTACCCTGGTCACTGTGATCCTCTACCCTGGTCACTGTGATCCCCTGGTCACTGTGATCCTCTACCCTGGGCACTGTGATCCCCTACCCTGGTCACTGTGATCCCCTGGTCACTGTGATCCCCTACCCTGGTCACTGTGATCCTCTACCCTGGGCACTGTGATCCCCTACCCTGGTCACTGTGATCCTCTACCCTGGTCACTGTGATCCCTTACCCTGGTCACTGTGATCCCCTACCCTGGTCACTGTGGTCCCCTGGTCACTATGATCCTCTACCCTGGTCACTGTGATCCCCTACCCTGGTCACTGTGATCCCTTACCCTGGTCACTGTGATCCTCTACCCTGATCACTGTGATCCCCTGGTCACTGTGATCCCCTACCCTGGTCACTGTGATCCCCTACCCTGCTCACTGTGATCCCCTACCCTGGTCACTGTGATCCCCTGGTCACTGTGATCCCCTGGTCACTGTGATCCCCTGGTCACTGTGATCCCTGACGTGGTCACTCTGATCCCCTGGTCACTGTGATCCTCTACCCTGGTCACTGTGATCCCCTACCCTGGTCACTGTGATCCTCTACCCTGGTCACTGTGATCCCCTACCCTGGTCACTGTGATCCCCTACCCTGGTCACTGTGATCCCCTTGTCACTGTGATCCTCTACCCTGGTCACTGTGATCCACTTGTCACTGTGATCCCTTACCCTGGTCACTGTGATCCCCTACCCTGGTCACTGTGATCCCCTACCCTGGTCACTGTGATCCCTTACCCTGGTCACTGTGATCCCCTGGTCACTGTGATCCCCTGGGTCACTGTGATCCTCTACCCTGACCACTGTGATCCCCTGGTCACTGTGATCCCCTGGTCACTGTGATCCCCTACCCTGGTCACTGTTGATCCCCTACCCTGGTCACTGTGATCCCCTGGCTCACTGTGATCCTCTACCCTGGTCACTGTGATCCCCTGGTCACTGTGATCCCCTACCCTGGTCACTGTGATTCCTCTACCCTGGTCACTGTGATCCCCTGAGTCACTGTGATCCTCTACCCTGGGCACTGTGATCCCCTACCCTGGTCACTGTGATCCTCTACCCTGGTCACTGTGATCCCCTGGTCACTGTGATCCTCTACCCTGGTGCACTGTGATCCCCTACCCTGGTCACTGTGATCCCCCTGGTCACTGTGATCCCCTACCCTGGTCACTGTTGATCCTCTACCCTGGGCACTGTGATCCCCTACCCTGGTCACTGTGATCCTCTACCCTGGTCACTGTGATCCCTTACCCTGGTCACTGTGATCAACCTACCTGGTCACTGGGTCCCTGGTCACTATGATCCTCTACCCTGGTCACGTGATCCCCTACCCTGGTCACTGTGATCCCTTACCCTGGTCACTGTGATCCTCTACCCTGGTCACTGTGATCCCCTGGTCACTCTGATCCCCTGGTCACTGTGATCCTCTACCCTGACCACTGTGATCCCCTGGTCACTGTGATCCCCTGGTCACTGTGATCCCCTACCCTGGTCACTGTGATCCTCTACCCTGGTCACTGTGATCCCTTACCCTGGTCACTGTGATCCCCTACCCTGGTCACTGTGGTCCCCTGGTCACTGTGATCCTCTACCCTGGTCACTGTGATCCCCTACCCTGGTCACTGTGATCCCTTACCCTGGTCACTGTGATCCTCTACCCTGGTCACTGTGATCCCCTGGTCACTGTGATCCCCTGGTCACTGTGATCCTCTACCCTGACCACTGTGATCCCCTGGTCACTGTGATCCCCTGGTCACTGTGATCCCCTACCCTGGTCACTGTGATCCCCTACCCTGGTCACTGTGATCCCCTGGTCACTGTGATCCTCTACCTTGGTCACTGTGATCCCCTGGTCACTGTGATCCCCTACCCTGGTTTCCACTTGTGATCCCTCCTACCCTGCGTCACTGTATCCTCTACCCTGGTCACTGCTGATCCTCTACCCTGGTCACTGTGATCCCCTTACCCTGGTCACTGTTATCCTCTACCCTTGTCACTGTGATCATCTACCCTGGTCCACTGTGATCCTCTACCCTTGGTCACATGTGATCCCCTTACCCTGGTCACTGTGATCCCCTACCATGGTCACTGTGATCCCTACCCTGGTCACTGTGATCACTTTACCCTGGTCACCTGTGATCCCCCTACCCTGGTCACTGTGATCATCTACCCTGGTCACTGTGATCCCTTACCCTGATCCACTGTGATCCCTACCTGGTCACTGTGATACCCTGGTCACTTATGATCCTCTACCTTGGTCACTGTGATCCCCTACCCTGCGGTCACTGTGATCTTACCCTGGGTCACAGTGATCCCTCTACCCATGGTCCACTGTGATCCCCCCTTGGTCCACTCCGTGATCCCCTACCTTGTCCACTGTGATCCTCTACCCTGAATCACTGTGACTCCCCTGGTCACTGTGATCCCCTGGTCACTGTGATCCCCTACCTGGTCACTGTGTGATCCTCTACCCTGGTCACTGTTGATCCCTTACCCTGGTCACTTGTGATCCCCCTACCCTGGTCAACTGTGGTCCCCTGGTCACTGTGATGCTCTACCCTGGTCACTGTGATCCCCGACCCTGGTCACTGTGATCCCCTTACCTGGTCACTGTGATCTCTACCTCTGGGTCACTGTGATCCCCTGGTCACTCTGATCCCCTGGTCACTGTGATCCTCTACCTGGACCACTGTGATCCCCCTGGTCACTGTGATCCCCTGGTCACTGTGATCCCCCTACCCTGGTTACTGTGATCCCCTACCCTGGTCACTGTGATCCTCTACCCTGGTTACTGTGATCCCCTACCCTGGTCACTGTGATCCTCTACCCTGGCCACTGTGATCCCCCTGGTCACTGTGATCCCCTGGTCACTGTGATCCTCTACCCTGGTCACTGTGATCCTCTACCCTGGGTTCACTGTGATCCCCTACCCTGGTCACTGTGGATCCCCTACCCTGGTCACTGTGATCCCCTACCCTGGTCACTGTGATCCCCTACCCTGGTCACTGTGATCCTCTAGCCTGGTCACTGTGATCCTCTAGCCTGGTCACTGTGATCCTCTACCCTGGTCACTGTGATCCCCTACCCTGGTCACTGTGATCCCCTACCCTGGTCACTGTGATCCTCTACCCTGGTCACTGTGATCCCCTACCCTGGTCACTGTGATCCCCTACCCTGACCACTGTGATCCCTGGTCACTGTGAACCCCTACCCTGGTCACTGTGATCCCCTACCCTGACCACTGTGATCCCTGGTCACTGTGATCCTCATACCCTGGTCACTGTGATCCCCTACCCTGGTCACTGTGATCCTCTACCCTGGTCACTGTGATCCCCTACCCTGGTCACTGTGATCCCCTACCCTGGTCACTGTGTACCTCTACCCTGGTCACTGTGATCCCATACCCTGGTCTCTGTGATCCCATACCCTGGTCACTGTGATCCCCTGGTCACTCTGATCCCCTACCCTGGTCACTGTGATCCTCTACCCTGGTCACTGTGATCCCCTACCCTGGTCACTGTGATCCCCTACCCTGGCCACTGTGATCCCCTGGTCACTGTGATCCTCTACCCTGGTCACTGTGATCCTCTACCCTGGTCACTGTGATCCCCTGGTTACTGTGATCCCCTACCCTGGTCACTGTGATCCCCTACCCTGACCACTGTGATCCCCTACCCTGGTCACTGTGATCCCCTGGTTACTGTGATCCTCTACCCTGGTCACTGTGATCCCCTACCCTGGTCACTGTGATCCCCTACCCTGGTCACTGTGATCCCCTACCCTGGTCACTGTGATCCCCTACCCTGCTCACTGTGATCCCCTGGTCACTGTGATCCCCTACCCTGGTCACTGTGATCCCCTGGTCACTGTAAACCCCTACCCTGGTCACTGTGATCCCCTACCCTGGTCACTGTGATCCCCTACCCTGGTCACTGTGATCCCCTACCCTGGTCACTGTGATCCCCTACCCTGACCACTGTGATCCCCTGGTCACTGTGATCCCCTGGTCACTGTGATCCCCTGGTCACTGTGGTCCCCTGGTCACTGTGATCCCCTGGTCACTGTGATTCCCTGGTCACTGTGATCCCCTGGTTACTGTGATCCCCTACCCTGGTCACTGTGATCCCCTACCCTGGTCACTGTGATCCCCTACCCTGGTCACTGTGATCCCCTACCCTGGTCACTGTGATCCCCTACCCTGACCACTGTGATCCCCTGGTCACTGTGATCCCCTGGTCACTGTGATTCCCTGGTCACTGTGATCCCCTGGTCACTGTGATCCCCTGGTCACTGTGGTCCCCTGGTCACTGTGATCCCCTGGTCACTGTGATTCCCTGGTCACTGTGATCCCCTGGTCACTGTGATCCCCTGGTCACTGTGATCCCCTGGTCACTGTGGTCCCCTGGTCACTGTGATCCCCTGGTCACTGTGATCCCCTACCCTGGTCACTGTGATCCCCTGGTCACTGTGATCCCCTGGTCACTGTGATCCCCTACCCTGACCACTGTGATCCCCTGGTCACTGTGATCCTCTACCCTGGTCACTGTGATCCCCTGGTCACTGTGATCCCCTGGTCACTGTGATCCTCTACCCTGGTCACTGTGATCCCCTGGTCACTGTGATCCTCTACCCTGGTCACTGTGATCCCCTGGTCACTGAGATCCCCTGGTCACTGTGATCCCCTGGTCACTGTGATCCCCTGGTCACTGTGATCCCCTGGTCACTGTGATCCCCTGGTCACTGTGATCCCCTGGTCACTGTGATCCCCTGGTCACTGTGATCCTCACCCGTTACGGGAGACAAGAGCCTTCACACGGAGGACGTAGGAGACCAGGATTCCCATCACCTCCTTGTCCACTCCCTCTGACACCCTGGAGGGGAGGGGAGGTGGGGGGGGGAGGCAAGGGGAGGGGGCGGGAGGATGGGGGCGCGAGAAGAGATGGGGTTGCTAGGCAACGCCGCCACACGGAGCTGCAGCCGTGGGGAGATCACCCACCTGGTCACCCACCCACTCACTCACCCACCCACTAACCCACCCACCCACCTGGTCACCCACTCACCTAGTCACCCACTCACCTGGTCACCCACTCACCTGGTCACCCACCCACCTGGTCACCCACCCACTCACTCACCCACTCACCTAGTCACCCACCCACCTGGTCACCCACTCACCTGGTCACCCACTCACCTGGTCACCCACCTGGTCACCCACCCACCCACTCACTCACCCACCCACCTGGTCACCCACCACCTGGTCACCCACCCACCTGGTCACCCACCCACCTGGTCACCCACCCACCCACTCACCCACCCACTAACCCACCCACCCACTCACCCACCCACCTGGTCACCCACCCACTAACCCACCTGGTCACCCACCCACCTGGTCACCCACTCACCTGGTCACCCACCCACCTGGTCACCCACCCACCTGGTCACCCACCCACTCACTCACCCACCCACCCACTAACCCACTCACCCACTCACCTGGTCACCCACCCACTAACCCACCTGGTCACCCACCCACCTGGTCACCCACTCACCTGGTCACCCACCCACCAGGTCACCCACCCACCTGGTCACCCACCCACTCACTCACCCACCCACCCACTAACCCACT
Organism: Petromyzon marinus; assembly: GCF_010993605.1. Lineage (NCBI taxonomy): Eukaryota > Metazoa > Chordata > Hyperoartia > Petromyzontiformes > Petromyzontidae > Petromyzon > Petromyzon marinus. Next base: position 2,848,865 of record NC_046135.1, on the reverse strand, counting down.
CACCCACTCACCTGGTCACCCACCCACTCACCTGGTCACCCACCCACCTGGTCACCCACCCACTCACTCACCCACCCACTAACCCACCCACCCACTAACCCACTCACTCACTCACCCACTCACTCACCTGGTCACCCACTCACCCACTCGCTCACCTTATTCACCCACTAACCCACTCACTCACTCATTCACCCACTAACCCACTCACTCACTCATTCACCCACTAACCCACTCACTCACTCACCCACTCACCCACTCGCTCACCCACTCACTCACCCACTCACTCACCCACTCACCCACTCACTCACTCACCCACTAATTCAATCACTAACCCACTCACCCACCCACTCACCCACTCACTCACTCATTCACCCACTAACCCACTCACTCAATAACCCACTCACCCACTCACTCACCCACCCACTCACCCACTCATTCACTCACTCTGTGTAACTCTCTATGACTCTCTGTGTAACTCTCTATGACTCTCTGTGACTCTCTGTGACTCTCTATGACTCTCTGTGACTCCCCGTGACTCTCTGTGTGACTCTCTGTGTAACTCTCTGTGACTCTCTGTGTAACTCTCTATGACTCTCTGTGACTCCCCGTGACTCTCTGTGTGACTCTCTGTGTAACTCTCTGTGACTCTCTGTGTAACTCTCTATGACTTTCTGTGACTCTCTATGACTCTCTGTGACTCTCTGTGTGACTCTCTCTCTATGACTCTCTATGACTCTCTGTGACTCTCTATGACTCTCTGTGACTCTCTGTGACTCTCTATGACTCTATGTGAGTCTCTGTGACTCTCTGTGACTCTCTATGACTCTCTGTGTGACTCTCTGTGTGCCACACCTGCCCAGGTAATATGGACAGAGCCAGCGACCGGGCGATACGTCACGGCGGCGCTCTGACGCTCGCAATGACGTCAGCCTAGCCGGGTAGGGGGGGGGGCGGGGGGGTGCAGAAGGGGGGGGGGGGGGGGGCGTGGGGGGAGAGAGGTGGGAGGGGAGGGAGCTCGCGAGAGGAGGATTGGGGGTGGGTGGGTGGTGAGTGAGTGGGTGAGTGAGTGGGTGAGTGAGTGGTGAGTGAGTGAGTGGTGAGTGAGTGGGTGAGTGGGTGGGTGGGTGAGTGAGTGGGTGAGTGGGTGAGTGAGTGGGTGAGTGGTGAGTGAGTGAGTGGTGAGTGAGTGGGTGAGTGGGTGAGTGTGTGAGTGAGTGAGTGGGTGAGTGAGTGGGTGAGTGAGTGGGTGAGTGAGTGAGTGGGTGAGTGAGTGAGTGTGTGAGTGAGTGAGTGGTGAGTGAGTGGGTGAGTGGGTGGGTGGGTGAGTGAGTGAGTGGGTGAGTGGGTGAGTGAGTGGGTGAGTGGGTGAGTGGTGAGTGAGTGAGTGGTGAGTGAGTGAGTGGGTGAGTGAGTGGTGAGTGAGTGGGTGAGTGAGTGGGTGAGTGAGTGAGTGGTGAGTGAGTGAGTGGGTGAGTGAGTGGTGAGTGAGTGGGTGAGTGAGTGGGTGAGTGAGTGAGTGGTGAGTGAGTGAGTGGGTGAGTGAGTGGTGAGTGAGTGGGTGAGTGAGTGGGTGAGTGGGTAAGTGGGTGAGTGAGTGAGTGGGTGGGTGGGTGAGTGAGTGGGTGGGTGGGTGAGTGAGTGGGTGGGTGAGTGGGTGGGTGAGTGGGTGGGTGAGTGGTGAGTGAGTGGGTGAGTGAGTGCGTAAGTGGGTGAGTGGTTAGTGGGTGAGTGAGTGAGTGGGTGAGTGAGTGGGTGGGTGAGTGAGTGGGAGGGTGAATGAGTGGGTGAGTGAGTGAGTGGGTGGGTGAGTGAGTGGGTGGGTGAGTGAGTAAGTGAGTGGGTGTGTGAGTGGTGAGTGAGTGGTGAGTGAGTGAGTGGTGAGTGGGTGGGTGGGTGAGTGAGTGGGTGGTGAGTGAGTGAGTGGGTGAGTGAGTGGTGAGTGAGTGGGTGAGTGGGTGGGTGGGTGAGTGAGTGGGTGAGTGGGTGAGTGAGTGGGTGAGTGGTGAGTGAGTGAGTGGTGAGTGAGTGGGTGAGTGGGTGAGTGTGTGAGTGAGTGAGTGGGTGAGTGAGTGGGTGAGTGAGTGGGTGAGTGAGTGAGTGGGTGAGTGAGTGAGTGAGTGTGTGAGTGAGTGAGTGGTGAGTGAGTGGGTGAGTGGGTGGGTGGGCGAGTGAGTGGGTGAGTGGGTGAGTGAGTGGGTGAGTGGGTGAGTGGTGAGTGAGTGAGTGGTGAGTGAGTGAGTGGGTGAGTGAGTGGTGAGTGAGTGGGTGAGTGAGTGGGTGAGTGAGTGAGTGGTGAGTGAGTGAGTGGGTGAGTGAGTGGTGAGTGAGTGGGTGAGTGAGTGGTGTGAGTGAGTGAGTGGTGAGTGAGTGAGTGGGTGAGTGAGTGGTGAGTGAGTGGGTGAGTGAGTGGGTGAGTGGGTAAGTGGGTGAGTGGTGAGTGGGTGGGTGAGTGAGTGGGTGGGTGGGTGAGTGAGTGGGTGGGTGAGTGGGTGGGTGAGTGGGTGGGTGAGTGGTGAGTGAGTGGGTGAGTGAGTGCGTAAGTGGGTGAGTGGTTAGTGGGTGAGTGAGTGAGTGGGTGGGTGAGTGAGTGGGAGGGTGAGTGAGTGGGTGAGTGAGTGACTGAGTGAGTGCGTGACTGAGTGAGTGAGTGAGTGACTGAGTGACTGAGTGAGTGACTGAGTGAGTGACTGAGTGAGTGTATGAGTGAGCGACTGACTGAGTAAGTGACTGAGTGAGTGACTGAGTGACTGAGTGAGTGACTGAGTGACTGACTGAGTGACTGAGTGAGTGACTGAGTGACTGACTGAGTGAGTGAGTGACTGACTTAGTGAGTGACTGAGTGAGTGAGTGACTGAGTGAGTGAGTGATTGAGTGACTGACTGAGTGAGTGACTGAGTGAGTGACTGAGTGAGTGAGTGACTGAGTGACTGAGTGAGTGACTGAGTGAGTGACTGTGTGAGTGAGTGACTGAGTGACTGAATGACTGACTGAGTGAGTGAGTGAGTGGCTGATTGAGTGACTGAGTGAGAGAGTGAGTGAGTGACTGAGTGAGTGACTGAGTGACTGAGTGACTGAGTGAGTGACTGAGTGAGAGAGTGAGTGAGTGAGTGACTGAGTGAGTGACTGACTGAATGAGTGAGTGAGTGACTGACTGAGTGACTGACTGAGTGAGTGACTGAGTGAGTGATTGAGTGACTGAGTGACTGAGTGAGTGACTGAGTGAGTGACTGACTGAGTGACTGACTGAGTGACTGACTGAGTCAGTGACTGAGTGACTGAGTGACTGACTGAGTGAGTGACTGAGTGAGTGACTGAGTGAGTGAGTGACTGAGTGAGTGACTGAGTGACTGAGTGACTGACTGAGTGAGTGAGTGACTGAGTGACTGACTGAGTGACTGACTGAGTGACTGAGTGACTGACTGAGTGAGTGAGTGACTGACTGAGTGAGTGACTGAGTGAGTGACTGAGTGAGTGAGTGACTGAGTGACTGAGTGACTGACTGAGTGAGTGACTGACTGAGTGAGTGACTGAGTGATGACTCACAGCGTGGTGGAAGCCAGGTTCGTGTCCTCGTGTTTGAGTTTGCCGTCAAGAGCTATACCATGCTTCTCCCGGTTGTTCGCAAGCAGCGGAGTGAGCGAGTAGACCTGTCTCAGGTTAGACTTGGGGCCTACCACGTCACTAAACAACAACCACAACAACAACAACCACAACTACAACTACAAAAACTACAACAACAACTACAACAACAACCACCACAACAACAACTACAACAATCACAACAACTACAACAACAACTACAACAACAACCACAACAACAACCACAACAACAACCACAACAACTACAACTACAACAACAACCACAACAACTACAACAACAACTACAACAACAACAACAACTACAACAACAACCACAACAACTACAACAACAACTACAACAACAACCACAACAACTACAACAACAACTACAACAACAACAACTACAACAACAACCACAACAACTACAACAAGAACTACAACAACAACTAAAACAACAACTACAACAACAACCACAACAACTACAACAACAACTACAACAACCACTACAAAAACAACAACCACAACTAGAACTACTACAACAACAACGAACTACTACAACTACTACAACAACTACTACAACTACTGAAACAACAACTACTACAACTACTACAACAACAACTACTACAACAACAACTACAACAACTACAACAACAACTACAACAACAACTACAACAACAACTACAACAACAACTACAACAACTACAACAACAACAACTACAACCACAACCACCACTACAACTACAGCAAAAGCAACCACTACAACAACCATCACAACAGCAACCACAACTACGGCAACAACAACAACAACCACAACAACAACAACCACAACATCGTAGAGTGGTGATGGAATTGATGATGGTGGTGGTGATGGTGGTAGTGATGGTGGTGGTGATGGTGTTGGTAGTGATGGTGGTGATGGTGGTAGTGATGGTGGTGATGGTGGTGGTGATGGTGGTAGTGATGGTGGTGGTGATGGTGTTGGTAGTGATGGTGGTGATGGTGGTAGTGATGGTGGTGATGGTGGTGGTGATGGTGGTAGTAATGGTGATGGTTGTGGTGATGGTGTTGGTAGTGATGGTGGTGATGGTGGTAGTGATGGTGGTGGTGATGGTGATGGTAGTGGTGATGGTGGTGATAGTGGTAGTGATGGTGGTGGTGATGGTGGTAGTGATGGTGATGGTAGTGGTGATGGTGGTGATGGTGGTGGTGATGGTGGTAGTGATGGTGGTGATGGTGGTAGTGATGGTAGTGATGGTGGTAGTGATGGTGGTGGTGATGGTGGTAGTGATGGTGGTGATGGTGGTAGTGATGGTGGTGATGGTGGTAGTGATGTTGGTGAAGGTGGTAGTGATGGTGGTGGTTATGGTGATGGTAGTGGTGATGGTGGTGATGGTGGTAGTGATGGTGATGGTAGTGGTGGTGATGGTAGTGGTGATGGTGGTAGTGATGGCGGTGATGGTGGTAGTGATGGTGGTGATGGTGGTAGTGATGGTGGTAGTGAGGGTGATGGTAGTGGTGATGGTGGTGTTGGTGGTAGTGATGGTGGTGATGGTGGTAGTGATGGTGGTGATGGTGGTAGTGATGGTGGTGATGGTGGTAGTGATGGTGGTGGTGATGGTGGTAGTGGTGGTGATGGTAGTGGTGTTGGTAGTGATGGTGGTGATGGTGGTAGTGATGGTAGTAGTGATGGTGTTAGTGATGGTGGTAGTGATGGTAGTGGTGATGGTGGTAATGATGGTGGTGATGGTGGTAGTGATGGTGATGATGGTGGTGATGGTAGTAGTGATGGTGGTAGTGATGGTGATGGTAGTGGTGATGGTGGTGGTGATGGTGGTGATGGTGGTAGTGATGGTGGTGGTGATGGTGGTGGTAGTGATGTTGGTGATGGTGGTAGTGATGGTGGTGGTGATGGTGGTAGTGGTGTTGGTAGTGATGGTGGTGGTAGTGATGGTGGTGATGGTGGTGGTGATGGTGGTAGTGATGGTAGTGATGGTGGTGATGGTGGTAGTGATGGTGGTGATGGTGGTACTGATGGTGGTGGTGATGGTGGTGGTGATGGTGGTAGTGATGGTGATGGTAGTTGTGATGATGGTGGTTGTGATGGTGATGGTAGTGGTGATGGTGGTAGTGATGGTGGTGGTGATGGTGGTAGTGATGGTGGTAGTAATGGTGATGGTGGTGGTGATGGTGTTGGTAGTGATGGTGGTGATGGTGGTAGTGATGGTGGTGGTGATGGTTGTAGTGATGGTGATGGTAGTGGTGATGGTGGTGATGGTGGTAGTGATGGTGGTGGTGATGGTGGTAGTGATGGTGATGGTAGTGTTGATGGTGGTGATGGTGGTAGTGATGGTGGTGGTGATGGTGGTAGTGATGGTGGTGATGGTGGTAGTGATGGTAGTGATGGTGGTAGTGATGTTGGTGAAGGTGGTAGTGATGGTGGTGATGGTGGTAGTGATGGTGGTGATGGTGGTAGTGATGTTGGTGAAGGTGGTAGTGATGGTGGTGGTTATGGGGATGGTAGTGGTGATGGTGGTGATGGTGGTAGTGATGGTGATGGTAGTGGTGGTGATGGTAGTGGTGATGGTGGTGATGGTGGTAGTGATGGCGGTGATGGTGGTAGTGATGGTGGTGATGGTGGTAGTGATGGTGGTAGTGAGGGTGATGGTAGTGGTGATGGTGGTGATGGTGGTGATGGTGGTGATGGTGGTAGTGATGGTGGTGATGGTGGTAGTGATGGTGGTGGTGATGGTGGTGGTGGTGATGGTAGTGGTGTTGGTAGTGATGGTGGTGATGGTGGTAGTGATGGTGGTAGTGATGGTGGTAGTGATGGTGGTAGTGATGGTAGTGGTGATGGTGGTAGTGATGGTGGTGATGGTGGTAGTGATGGTGATGATGGTGGTGGTGATGGTAGTAGTGATGGTGGTAGTTATGGTGAAGGTAGTGGTGATGGTGGTCGTTATGGTGATGGTAGTGGTGATGGTGGTGATGGTGGTAGTGATGGTGATGGTAGTGGTGGTGATGGTAGTGGTGATGGTGGTGATGGTGGTAGTGATGGCGGTGATGGTGGTAGTGATGGTGGTGATGGTGGTAGTGATGGTGGTAGTGAGGGTGATTGTAGTGGTGATGGTGGTGATGGTGGTAGTGATGGTGGTGATGGTGGTAGTGATGGTGGTGATGGTGGTAGTGATGGTGGTGGTGATGGTGGTGGTGGTGGTGGTGATGGTAGTGGTGTTGGTAGTGATGGTGGTGATGGTAGTAGTGATGGTGGTAGTGATGGTGATGGTAGTGGTGATGGTGGTGGTGATGGTAGTGGTGATGGTGGTGGTGATGGTGGTGATGGTGGTAGTGATGGTTGTGGTGATGGTGGTGGTAGTGATGTTGGTGATGGTGGTAGTGATGGTGGTGGTGATGGTGGTAGTGGTGTTGGTAGTGATGGTGGTGGTAGTGATGGTGGTGGTGATGGTGGTAGTGATAGTAGTGATGGTGGTGATGGTGGTAGTGATGGTGGTGATGGTGGTACTGATGGTGGTGGTGATGGTGGTGGTGATGGTGGTAGTGATGGTGATGGTAGTGGTGATGGTGGAAGTGATGGTGGTGGTGATGGTGGTAGTGATGGTGGTAGTAATGGTGATGGTGATGGTGTTGGTAGTGATGGTGGTGATGGTGGTAGTGATGGTGGTGGTGATGGTGGTAGTGATGGTGATGGTAGTGGTGATGGTGGTGATGGTGGTATTGAGGGTGGTAGTGATGTTGGTGATGGTGGTAGTGATGGTGATGGTAGTGTTGATGGTGGTGATGGTGGTAGTGATGGTGGTGGTGATGGTGGTAGTGATGGTGGTGATGGTGGTAGTGATGGTAGTGATGGTGGTAGTGATGTTGGTGAAGGTGGTAGTGATGGTGGTAGTGATGGTGGTGATGGTGGTAGTGATGTTGGTGAAGGTGGTAGTGATGGTGGTGGTTATGGTGATGGAAGTGGTGATGGTGGTGATGGTGGTAGTGATGGCGGTGATGGTGGTAGTGATGGTGGTGATGGTGGTAGTGATGGTGGTAGTGAGGGTGATGGTAGTGGTGATGGTGGTGATGGTGGTAGTGATGGTGGTGATGGTGGTAGTGATGGTGGTGATGGTGGTAGTGATGGTGGTGGTGATGGTGGTGGTGGTGGTGATGGTAGTGGTGTTGGTAGTGATGGTGGTAGTGATGGTGGTAGTGATGGTGGTAGTGATGGTGGTAGTGATGGTAGTGGTGATAGTGGTAGTGATGGTGGTGATGGTGGTAGTGATGGTGATGATGGTGGTGGTGATGGTAGTAGTGATGGTGGTAGTGATGGTGAAGGTAGTGGTGATGGTGGTGGTGGTGGTGATGGTGGTGATGGTGGTAGTGATGGTGGTGGTGATGGTGGTGGTAGTGATGTTGGTGATGGTGGTAGTGATGGTGGTGGTGATGGTGGTAGTGGTGTTGGTAGTGATGGTGGTGGTAGTGATGGTAGTGATGGTGGTGGTGATGGTGGTAGTGATGGTGGTGATGGTGGTGATGGTAGTGATGGTGGTGATGGTGGTAGTGATGGTGGTGATGGTGGTACTGATGGTGGTGGTGGTGATGGTGGTGGTGATGGTGGTAGTGATGGTGATGGTAGTTGTGATGATGGTGGTTGTGATGGTGATGGTAGTGGTGATGGTGGTAGTGATGGTGGTGGTGATGGTGGTAGTGATGGTGTTGGTGATGGTGGTGATGGTGGTGGTGATGGTGGTGGTGATGGTGGTGGTATTCATGGTGGTGGTGATGGTGGTGGTGGTAGTGATGGTGGTAGTGAGGGTGATGGTAGTGGTAATGGTGGTGATGGTGGTTGTGATGGTGGTGATGGTGGTAGTGATGGTGGTGATGGTGGTAGTGATGGTAGTGATGGTGGTAGTGATGGTGGTGATGGTGGTAGTGATGGTGGTAGTGATGGTGGTGATGGTGGTAGTGATGTTGGTGAAGGTGGTAGTGATGGTGGTGGTTATGGTGATGGTAGTGGTGATGGTGCTGATGGTGGTAGTGATGGTGATGGTAGTGGTGGTGATGGTAGTGGTGATGGTGGTGATGGTGGTAGTGATGGCGGTGATGGTGGTAGTGATGGTGGTGATGGTGGTAGTGATGGTGGTAGTGATGGTGGTAGTGATGGTGGTGATGGTGGTAGTGATGGCGGTGGTGATGGTGGTGATGGTAGTGGTGTTGGTAGTGATGGTGGTGATGGTGGTAGTGATGGTGGTAGTGATGGTGGTAGTGATGGTAGTGTTGATGGTGGTAGTGATGGTGGTGATGGTGGTAGTGATGGTGATGATGGTGGTGATGGTAGTAGTGATGGTGGTAGTGATGGTGATAGTAGTGGTGATGGTGGTGGTGATGGTGGTGATGGTGGTAGTGATGGTGGTGGTGATGGTGGTGGTAGTGATGTTGGTGATGGTGGTAGTGATGGTGGTGGTGATGGTGGTAGTGGTGTTGGTAGTGATGGTGGTGGTAGTGATGGTGGTGATGGTGGTGGTGATGGTGGTAGTGATGGTGGTGATGGTGGTGATGGTGTTGATGGTGGTGATGGTGGTAGTGATGGTGGTGATGGTGGTACTGATGGTTGTGGTGGTGATGGTGGTGGTGATGGTGGTAGTGATGGTGATGGTAGTTGTGATGATGGTGGTTGTGATGGTGATGGTAGTGGTGATGGTGGTAGTGATGGTGGTGGTGATGGTGGTAGTGATGGTGGTGATGGTGGTGATGGTGGTAGTGATGGTGGTGATGGCGGTGATGGTAGTGATGGTGGTGATGGTGGTAGTGATGGTGGTGATGGTGGTACTGATGGTGATGGTGGTGGTGATGGTGGTGGTGATGGTGGTAGTGATGGTGATGGTAGTTGTGATGATGGTGGTTGTGATGGTGATGGTAGTGGTGATGGTGGTAGTGATGGTGGTGGTGATGGTGGTAGTGATGGTGGTGGTGATGGTGGTGATGGTGGTGGTGATGGTGGTGATGGTGGTGGTAGTGATGGTGGTAGTGATGGTGGTGGTGATGGTGGTGGTGATGGTGGTGATGGTGGTGGTGATGGTGGTGATGGTGGTGGTAGTGATGGTGGTGGTGATAGTAGTGGTGATGGTGGTGATGGTGGTGGTGATGGTGGTGGTGATGGTGGTGGTGATGGTGGTGATGGTGGTGTTAGTGATGGTGGTGATGGTGGTAGTGATGGTGGTAGTGATGTTGGTGATGGTGGTGGTGATGGTGGTGGTGATGGTGGTGATGGTGGTAGTGGTGTTGGTGATGGTGGTAGTGATGGTGATGGTGGTGATGGTGGTAGTGGTGTTGGTGATGGTGGTAGTGATGGTGATGGTGGTGATGGTGGTAGTGGTGTTGGTGATGGTGGTAGTGATGGTGATGGTAGTGTTGATGGTGGTGATGGTGGTAGTGATGGTGGTGGTGATGGTGGTGATGGTGGTGGTAGTGATGGTGGTGGTAGTGATGGTGGTGATGGTGGTGGTGATGGTGGTGATGGTGGTGGTAGTGATGGTGGTGGTGATGTTGGTGGTGATGGTGGTGATGGTGGTGGTAGTGATGGTGGTGATGGTGGTGATGGTGGTGATGGTGGTAGTGATGGTGGTGATGGTGGTAGTGATGGTGGTGGTGATGGTGGTGGTGATGGTGGTGATGGTGGTGGTGATGGTGGTGGTGATGGTGATGGTAGTGATGGTGGTGATGGTGGTGGTAGTGATGGTGGTGATGGTGGTGGTGATGGTGTTGGTAGTGATGGTGGTGATGGTGGTGGTAGTGATGGTGGTGATGGTGGTGGTGATGGTGGTGATGTGGTAGTGATGGTGGTGATGATGGTGGTGGTGATGGTGATGGTAGTGATGGTGGTGATGGTGGTAGTGGTGATGGTGGTAGTGATGGTGGTGATGGTGGTGGTAGTGATGGTGGTGGTGATGTTGGTGGTGATGGTGGTGATGGTGGTGGTAGTGATGGTGGTGATGGTGGTGATGGTGGTGATGGTGGTAGTGATGGTGGTGATGGTGGTAGTGATGGTGGTGGTGATGGTGGTGGTGATGGTGGTGATGGTGGTGGTGATGGTGGTGGTGATGGTGATGGTAGTGATGGTGGTGATGGTGGTGGTAGTGATGGTGGTGATGGTGGTGGTGATGGTGTTGGTAGTGATGGTGGTGATGGTGGTGGTAGTGATGGTGGTGATGGTGGTGGTGATGGTGGTGATGTGGTAGTGATGGTGGTGATGATGGTGGTGGTGATGGTGATGGTAGTGATGGTGGTGATGGTGGTAGTGGTGATGGTGGTAGTGATGGTGGTGATGGTGGTGGTAGTGATGGTGGTGGTGGTGATGGTGGTGATGGTGGTGATGGTGGTGGTGGTGATGGTGGTGGTGGTGATGGTGGTGGTAGTGATGGTGGTGATGGTGGTGATGGTGGTGATGGTGGTGATGGTGGTGGTGTTGCTACGTACGCAGGCTCCAGGCTGCACACCACTTTAGTGTATTTGTCCTGGCAGTAGAGAACCACGTCTGAGATTTGATCGACTGTGAAGAAAGACGGGAAACTCACCACTCACTCACCACTCACTCACCACTCACCCACTCACTCACTCACCACTCACTCACTCACCACTCACTCACCACCCACTCACTCACTCACCACTCACTCACCACTCACTCACCACCCACTCACTCACTCACCACTCACTCACTCACCACCCACTCACTCACTCACCACTCACTCACCACTCACTCACCACCCACTCACTCACTCACCACTCACTCACCACTCACCCACTCACTCACTCACCACTCACTCACCACCCACTCACTCACTCACCACTCACTCATCACTCACTCACTCACCACTCACTCACTCACCACTCATTCACCACTCACTCACCACCCACTCACTCACCACTCACTCACCACTCACTCACCACCCACTCACTCACTCACCCACTCACTCACCACTCACTCACTCACACCTCACCCACTCACTCACTCACCACTCACTCACCACTCACTCACTCACCACTCACTCACCACTCACTCACCACCCACTCACTCACTCACTCACCCACTCACTCACCACTCACTCACTCAACCACTCACTCACTCACTCACCACTCACTCACTCACCACTCACTCACCACTCACTCACCACTCACCCACTCACCCACTCACCACTCACCACTCACTCACCACTCACTCACTCACCACTCACTCACTCACTCACCCACCCACTCACCCACTCACTCACCCACTCACTCACTCACCACTCACTCACTCACTCACCCACTCACCACTCACTCACCACTCACTCACCACTCACTCACCCACTCACCACTCACTCACTCACCACTCACTCACTCACTCACCCACTCACCCACTCACTCACCCACTCACTCACCACTCACTCACCACTCACTCACTCACCCACTCACCACTCACTCACCACTCACCCACCTCACTCACCCACTCACCCACTCACCACTCACTCACCACTCACTCACTCACCACTCACTCACTTACCCACCCAACCACTCACTCGCTCACTCACCACTCAATCACCACTCACTCACCACTCAATCACCACTCACCCACTCACCCACTCACTCACTCACCATTCACCACTCACTCACCACTCACTCACCACTCACTCACTCACTCACCAATCACTCACCACTCACTCACCACTCACTCATCCACTCACTCACCACTCACTCACCACTCACCCACTCACTCACTCACCACTCACTCACCACTCTCTCACCACTCACCCACTCACTCACCACTCACTCACTTCTCACTCACCCACTCACTCACTCACTACCACTCACTCACTCAACCACTCACCACTCACTCACCACTCACTCACTGACTCACCACTCACTCATTCAACCACTCACCACTCACTCACCACTCACTCACCACTCACTCACTCACTCACCACTCAATCACCACTCACTCACCACCCACCCACTCACTCACTCACCCACTCACCACTCACTCACCACTCACTTACTCACCCACTCACCACTCACTCACCCACTCACCACTCACTCACCACTCACTCACTCACCCACTCACCCACTCACTCACCCACTCACCACTCACTCACTCACTCACCCACTCACCACTCACTCTACACTCACTCACCACTCACTCACCCACTCACCACTCACTCACCACTCACTCACCACTCACCCACTCACTCACTCCTCACTCACTCACCCACTCACCACTCACTCACTCACCACTCACTCACTCACTCACCTACTCACTCACCACTCACTCACTCACCCACTCACTCACCCACTCACTCACCACTCACTCACCACTCACCCACCACCCACCCACTCACTCACTCACCCACTCACCACTCACTCACCACTCACTTACTCGCCCACTCACCACTCACTCACCCACTCACCACTCACTCACCACTCACTCACCACTCACCCACTCACTCACCACTCACTCACTCACCACTCACCCACCCACTGACTCGCTCACCCACTCAATCACCCACTCACTCACCCACTCACCCACTCACTCACTCACTCACCCACTCACTCACTTACCACTCACTCACTCACCACTCACTCACCACTCACTCACCACTCACCCACTCACTCACTCACCACTCACTCACTCACCCACTCGCTCACTCACCACTCACTCACCCACTCACCCACCCACTCACTCACTCGCTCACCCACTCAATCACCACTCACCCACTCACTCACCACTCACTCACCCGCCCACCCACTCACTCGCTCACCCACTCAATCATCCACTCACTCACCCACTCACCCACTCACCCATTCACTCACCCACTCACCACTCACTCACCACTCACTCACTCACTCACCACTCATTCACCACTCACTCACCACTCACCACTCACCCACTCACCACTCACCACTCACTCACTTACTCACCAGACACTCACTCACTCACCACTCACTACTCACTCACTCACCACTCACTCAGCACTCACTCACTCACCACTCACTCACCACACACTCACTCACTCACTACTCACTCACCACTCACTCACTCACCACTCACTCACCCCTCACTCACTCACCACTCACTCACCACTCACTCACTCACTCACCAGACACTCACCACTCACCCACTCACTCACCACTCACTCACTCACTCACCACTCATCACTCACTCACCACTCACTCACCCACTCACTCACCCACTCGCTCACTCACCACTCACTCAACACTCACTCACCCACTCACTCACCCACCACTCACTCACCACTCACTCACCCACTCACTCACTCACCCACTCGCTCACTCACCACTCACTCACTCAACACTCACTCATCCACTCACTCACCCACCACTCACTCACCACACACTCACTCACTCACCACTCACCACTCTCTCACCACTCACCACCCACTCACTCACTCACCACTCACTCACCTACCCACTCACTCACCACTCACTCACCTACCCACTCACTCACCACCCACTCACTCACCCACCCACTTACTCACCTACCCACCATCTCACCCCCACCCACCCCCACCCACCCTCTCCCCCCCACCCACCCCTACCCACCCCTACCCACCCTCTCCCCCCCACCCACCCCCACCCACCCTCTCACCCCTACCCACCCACTCACCCCCACCCACCCCCACCCACCCCCACCCACCCTCTCACCCCCACCCACCCCACCCACCCCCACCCACCTCCACCCACCCTCTCCCCCCCACCCACCCCCACCCACCCTCTCACCCCTACCCACCCACCCACGCCACCCACCCCCACCCACCCCACCCACCCTCTCCCCCCCACCCACCAGTGAGTCGGATCTTCTTCACGTGCTTGCTGGAGCCGTTCTGGATGGCCACGCTCACTTTGATCGGCTGGCCGTGGTAGTACACCTGGGTCGTGGACAACCAGGGGTGGACAACCAGGGGTGGACAACCAGGGGTGGACAACCAGGGATGGACAAACAGGGGGGACAACGAGATGTGAGGGGGTAGGTGAGTCTATAGGTGAGTGAGTAGGTGAGTGAGTGAGTAGGTGAGTGTGAAGGTGAGTGTGTAGGTGAGTATGTAGGTGAGTAGGTGAGTGAGTAGGTGAGTGAGTAGGTAAGTGGGTAGGTGAGTGTGTAGGTGAGTGAGTAGGTGAGTCTGTAGGTGAGTGAGTAGGTGAGTGTGTAGGTGAGTAGGTGAGTGTGTAGGTGAGTATGTGAGTGTGTAGGTGAGTGCGTAGGTGAGTAGGTGAGTGTGTAGGTGAGTGTGTAGGTGAGTGAGTAGGTGAGTGAGTAGGTAAGTGTGTAGGTGAGTGTGTAGGTGAGTGAGTAGGTGAGTGTGTAGTTGAGCAGGTGAGTGTGTAGGTGAGTGTATAGGTGAGTGAGTAGGTGAGTGAGTAGGTGAGTGTGTAAGTGGGTGTATAGGTGAGTGAGTGAGTAGGTGAGTAGGTGAGTGAGTAGGTGAGTGTCTAGGTAGGTGAGTGAGTAGGTGAGTGCTATAGGTGGGTAGGTGAGTGTGTAGGTGAGTAGGTGAGTGTGTAGGTGAGTAGGTGAGTGTGTAGGTGAGTAGGTGAGTGTGTAGGTGAGGTGAGTGTGTAGGTGAGTAGGTGAGTAGGTCTGTGAGTAGGTGAGTGTGTAGGTGAGTGTGTAGGTGAGTAGTTGAGTGTGTAGGTGAGTAGGTGAGTGAGTGAGTGAGTAGGTGAGTTTGTAGGTGAGTAGGTGAGTGTGTAGGTGAGTAGGTGAGTGTGTAGGTGAGTAGGTCTGTGAGTAGGTTAGTGTGTAGGTGAGTGAGTAGGTGAGTGTGTAGGTGAGTAGGTGAGTGTGGAGGTGAGTAGGTCTTTGAGTAGGTGAGTGTGTAGGTGAGTGTGTAGGTGAGTAGGTGAGTATGTAGGTGAGTGAGTAGGTGAGTGTGTAGGTGAGTAGGTGAGTGAGTAGGTGAGTGTGTAGGTGAGTGTGTAGGTGAGTGAGTAGGTGAGTGTGTAGGTGAGTAGGTGAGTGAGTAGGTGAGTGTGTAGGTGAGTGTGTAGGTGAGTGAGTGGGTAAGTGTGTAGGTGAGTGTGTAGGTGAGTGAGTAGGTGAGTGAGTAGGTGAGTAGGTGAGTGTGTAGGTGAGTGAGTAGGTGAGTGTGTAGGTGAGTAGGTGAGTGTGTAGGTGAGTAGGTCTTTGAGTAGGTGATTGTGTAGGTGAGTAGGTGAGTGTGTAGGTGAGTAGGTGAGTATGTAGGTGAGTGAGTAGGTGAGTGTGTAGGTGAGTAGGTGAGTGTGTAGGTGAGTGTGTAGGTGAGTGTGTAGGTGAGTGAGTAGGTGAGTGTGTAGGTGAGTAGGTGAGTGAGTAGGTGAGTGAGTAGGTGAGTGTGTAGGTGAGTAGGTGAGTGTGTAGGTGAGTGTGTAGGTGAGTGTGTAGGTGAGTGTGTAGGTGAGTGTGTAGGTGAGTAGGTGAGTGTGTAGGTGAGTGAGTAGGTGAGTAAGTGAGGGGGTCACCTCCTTGTCCAGGGAGGCGTCTAGCGTGACGGGGGAGTCCGAGTCCACGGTGGCGATCCCGGACGGACTGATCCCGGGCTTCTCCGGCGCGAACTGAACCTTCCTGATCAGCAGACTCACCGAGTGTCTCCACACGGCACCATCATCAACATCATCAACATCATCATCATCAACATCATCAACATCATCATCATCAACATCAACATCATCAACATCATCATCATCAACATCATCACGAACATCATCAACATCATCATCATCATTAACATCAGCAACATCATCATCAGCAGCATTATCATCATCATCGATTTGAAGCTTTCGTGACTGCAAGGATTAATCTTCTTTGGTTCTTTCGGTAAAGTCACCACGTAGAATGAGAATAAAATAATAAATTGATAAAATTAAATTACGCACTAATATTCTCACGACGTTTCGGCGACAACACAAGCGGCCTTCTTCAGGTGAAGGGACGAGACTGTCTGGAGGACAGCGCTGGAGTGAAAAAGCCACGCTCAGATCGCGACCTTTAAGCTATGTGAGAAGAAACAAAGCGCCTTGACAAAGGAATTAGCATAGAATTTAGCATTGAAATGGCTGAGTGATTAGCTTGTGACTGGTCACAGAAATGGCTATGTTAAAGTCAGAGCATATACATTCACAGAGGCACCTAGTGCAAATCGCCTAGTTATTTCAATGCTAAATTCTCCTGTTTGATTTGTGCTAGGTGCCTCCAATGTTTAATTCTCCCCATAGACTCCAATGTTAAATTCTCCCCATAGACTCCAATGTTAAAGTCTTCCCATAGACTCCATGTTAAATCCTCCCCGTAGACTCCAATGTTAAATTCTCCCCATAGACTCCAATGTTAAATTCTCCCCATAGACTCCAATGTTAAAGCCTCCCATAGACTCCAATGTTAAAGTCTCCCCATGGACTCCAATGTTAAATCCTCCCCATAGACTCCAATGTTAAATTCTCCCCGTAGACTTCAATGTCAAATCCTCCCCATAGACTCCAATGTTAAATCCTCCCCGTAGGCTCCAATGTTTAAGCCTCCCCATAGACTCCAATGTTAAATTCTCCCCATAGACTCCAATGTTAAATTCTCCCCATAGACTCCAATGTTAAATCCTCCCCGTAGACTCCAATGTTAAATTCTCCCATAGACTCCAATGTTAAAGCCTCCCATAGACTCCAATGTTAAAGTTTCCCCATGGACTCCAATGTTAAATTATCCCCATAGACTCCAACGTTAAAGTCTCTCATAGACTCCAGTGTTAAATTCTCCCCGTAGACTCCAATGTTAAATTCTCCCCATAGACTCCAATGTTAAAGTCTCACCGAAGACTCCAATGTTAAAGTCCCCCATAGACTCCAATGTTAAATTCTCCCCATAGACTCCAATATTAAATTATCCCCATAGACTCCAATATTAAATTATCCCCATAGACTCCAATGTTAAATTCTCCCCATAGACTCCAATGTTAAAGTCTCCCCATAGACTCCAATGTTAAAGTCTCCCCATAGACTCCAGTGTTAAATTCTCCCCATAGACTCCAGTGTTAAATTCTCCCCGTAGACTCCAATGTTAAAGTCTCCCCGTAGACTCCAATGTTAAAGTCTCCCCGTAGACTCCAATGTTAAAGTCTCCCCATAGACTCGAATGTTAAATTATCCCCATAGACTCCAATGTTAAATCCACCCCATAGACTCCAATGTTAAATCCTCCCCATAGACTCCAATGTTAAAGCCTCCCCATAGACTCCAATGTTAAATTCTCCCCATAGACTCCAATGTTAAAGTCTCCCCGTAGACTCCAATGTTAAAGTCTCCAATAGACTCCAATATTAAATTATCCCCATAGACTCCAATGTTAAATTCTCCCCATAGACTCCAATGTTAAAGTCTCCCATAGACTCCAATGTTAAAGTCTCCCCATGGACTCCAATGTTAAATTATCCCCATAGACTCCAATGTTAAAGTCTCTCATAGACTCCAATGTTAAAGTATCCCCATAGACTCCAGTGTTAAATTCTTCCCGTAGACTCCAATGTTAAATTCTCCCCATAGACTCCAATGTTAAAGTCTCCCCGTAGACTCCAATGTTAAAGTCTCCCTTAGACTCCAATGTTAAATTCTCCCCATAGACTCCAATGTTAAATTCTCCCCATAGACTCCAATGTTAAAGTCTCCCCATAGACTCCAATGTTAAATTCTCCCCATAGACTCCAATGTTAAATTCTCCCGTAGACTCCAATGTTAAATCCTCCCCGTAGACTCCAATGTTAAATCCTCCCCGTAGACTCCAATGTTAAATCCTCCCCGTAGACTCCAATGTTTAATTCTCCCCGTAGACTCCAATGTTAAATCCTCCCCATAGACCCCAATGTTAAATCCTCCCCGTAGACTCCAATGTCTGTTTGTGTGTCTCCCTTGTGATGGGGACTTAGTTAAGGATGAACATTGTTGAGATCCATGACGGGCACCACGGGGTTGACCAACAAGTGTCTGAATCGATCTGTAAGAAGATGAGTGGTTAACAGCTATGGCGGTGCGGTGATGTGGGTGTCTAGGACCACCACCACCACCATCACCACCACAACCGCCGCGCTCGGCCGCCTTTGTCTCTCCACCCCCCCCCACTCACTTCTTCTTGATGTCTTCGTCCAGTTTCTCGCAGCAGAACGCCTTCACCTCGAAGTCCACTCCGCAGGACTGCAGCAGCCAAAGATAAAGCACAAAGGGTACCCCCCCCCAGGTAGCCTTCAATGCTAATTGAGGGGCAAGTGCTGTTAGCCAGTAGCAGCTGACACAGACTCGCAGCTGCAAAGACAAAGGACCCCCGTGTAGCCTCTAACAGGCTGTAGGGGCAAGTGCTGTGAGTAGCAGCAGCACCTGTGAAGGTAGACACAGACAAAGGTCCCCCGTGTAGCCTCTAACAGGCTGTAGGGGCAAGTGCTGTTAGTAGCGAGTAGCAGCACCTGTGAAGGTAGACACAGACAAAGGTCCCCCGTGTAGCCTCTAACAGGCTGTAGGGGCAAGTGCTGTGAGTAGCGAGTAGCAGCAGCACCTGTGAAGGTAGACAGACAAAGGTCCCCCGTGTAGCCTCTAACAGGCTGTAGGGGCAAGTGCTGTTAGCGAGCAGCACCTGTGAAGGCTACCGGCACTGTGGCACACGAGGGGGTTGGGTGGCTACCAGCACCACGCCCGGCCGCCTTTGTCTCCCTACCGTTACACCAGCTACTCGTTTGAGGCTGAGTCGACCTAGGGAAGGCCCAGGAACGGTTCAGATAATCGTCACCGGTGTTTGCCGTGAGCGGGAATCGAAGCCGGGTCGCCAGGTTCGTGGTGCAGCGTAGCGCTAACCACTACACCCACCGCTCTCCCCTACTCACACACACATATACACATACACACACATACATACACATACACACATACACACACATACACACATACACACACATATACACACACATACACACATACACAAATACACACACATACACACACATACATACACATACAAACACACGCAAACACACACGTAAACACACACACACAGGCAAACACACACACGAGCAAACACACACACGCAAACACATACATACACACACATACACACATACATACACACACACATATACACATACATACACACACATACATACACACACATACACACACATACACACACACATACAATAACAACCGCCATTCGCCACTAAGTGGCGGTGACGTCACCACGACGCTCGTGCCAGGCCATGTGCACCTTGAGGCTACCACGTGAAGTGTCGAACGCCCGCTGGCAGGAGGTCACGGGGCAGACCCAGGTGCCACGGGTCGACTGACTTAGATGACTGGCTGATGCACCACCTGTGCCCCCTACTGTGCCAACCTGCTGTGCTTTAGCCACCCGGCGCTCTGCTCGTTGTTGTGAGCGTCGCTCCTCCGCCCTCCGTTGTTGTTGGAGGGCGACCGCCTCCAACTGCCCAGTAGCGTCCTTCACGAGCCTCCTCCACAGAGGCCGATCTTGACACCGCTGGTACCAGTCATTGGCAAGTCCACTCAGCTCCACGTCCTCCTGAACCACATCACTCCATCTCTTCTCTAGCCCGTGCCGCGCCCGTTTAGCCCCCTCGATCCGGCCGAACAAAAGCTGTTTCAGCATGCGGTGGCTGGGCATGCGGGCTACATGACCCAGCCATCGCAGCCTTGCCCGCCGGAGGAGCTCACCGATGGGACCCTGCCCAGATCTTTCAAGGATTTGTGAGCTCCTCACACAATCCAGTCTGGTTAAACCCAGGATGGATCGTAGGCAGGCCAGCCTAAATGTTTCCAACCGGCGAAGATGTTCCATTAGGGGGGTCCACGTTTCGCAAGCGTAGAGAAGGGAGGGAATGACCGTGGCCGAGAAGGCCTGAAGCTTAGTGCGGAGCGACAGACCAGGTAGCTTCCACACAGCGTTACGCAACCGATGAAAAGATATTGCCACTCGACTGATTCGGAGTGAGACCTCTGCTGTTAAACTGGAGCCAGTCATAAGCACACTGCCCAGGTATGGGAAACACATACACACATACACACACACTCACACACATACACACACACATACACACACATACACACACACACATACACACACATACACACATACACACACTCACACACACACACATACACACACACATACACACACATACACACACACATACACACACACATACACACACACACATACACACACATACACACACATACAACAACCGCCATTCGCCACTAAGTGGCGGTGACGTCACCACGACGCTTGTGCCAGGCTATGTGCACCCTGAGGCCACGTGAAGTGTCGAACGCCCGCTGGCAGGTGGTCACGGGGCAGACCCAGGTGCCACGGGTCGACTGACTGAGATGACTGAGATGACTGGCTGATGCACCACCTGTGCCCCCTACTGTGCCAACCTGCTGTGCTTTAGCCACCCGGCGCTCCGCTCGCTGTTGTGAGCGTCGCTCCTCCGCCCTCCGTTGTTGTTGGAGGGCGACTGCCTCCGGCAAAACAACCCCCTACCTCCTCGCGGTGCCGGACGGGCAACTCTGTCGTGGACAGCGCTGTGGGGGGAGATCCAATTTTGATTGGCTCCTCCCCTCATGGCATATGTGTCCACCACAGGGGCTAAACGGGGGCTCTGGACGGGTGCGAGGGGCTGGTAACCCCTCCACCTTCAATTAATTACCACGAAACCACGAATTAAACTGAAATATGTAACAACTAAGCTTGTGCCGGAGGCCCCGGGGGGCCAGGCGTCTATGACGTCTCCTGGCCAAACCCCAATTGGCGGAGCCAGGAGATTGAATACCTACCCTCGGGGCTACTCCAGAAACAACGAAAAGCCACTACGGGTGGCCACGTGGAATGTTCGAACGCTCACTGCAGAGGAGAGGCTGCCACTCCTCTGTCGGGAGCTGGACCGGTACCGCCTGGATCTATGCGGCATTCAGGAGGTCCGGTGGACCGGCTCTGGCTCCTGCCACCATGAGGGGTGGACAGTCCTCTACTCGGGGAAGCAGACTGCCAAACAACAGGGTGTGGGTCTTCTTTTGAACAAAAGAATGAAGGGGGCGTGGGAGCGTGGCGGTGAGGTGTGGGAAGCTGTAAGCCCCAGGCTACTTTGGGCTCGCCTTCCCATCAACCGGAGGCGAGGAATGGTGGTCGTGGTTACTTATGCCCCCACCGAAGATGAACATCCGTGGAGGGATGCAGGCAAAGCCGATGAGTCAGATGCCTTCTATGACCTCCTGTCACAGGTGCTGGCTAAAGTGGCCCCTCGGGATAGAGTCATCATGTTGGGTGACTTCAATGCCCGAGTTGGTCATGATACTGGCACTTGGTCTGGAGTGATTGGAGGGCATGGGCCAGATCAGCTCAATAACAACGGTAGGAGGCTGCTAGATTTTTGTGCAGCCCATGGGCTTGTAATTACCAACACGCTGTTCCGGCATCGGCGCATCCACACAACATCATGGATGCATGCCGGGTCCAAGCAAGAACATCTGCTGGACTACATAGTGACGGACCAGCGAATGCGAGCCCATGTCCTTGACACCAGGACCTACCGTGGAGCTGATCTGCCCTCTGACCATCGACTAGTCATCTGTAAGATGCGCCTGCCATTCTTCCACTCTGGTGGTGGGTGTACACCCAGGACCCCATTCCAACCTAAAGTGGCCTGGTCTCAGTTATCTGATGAAAGTTGCAAGCGAGAATTTCATCATCGCTTGCGGCTGGGATTGGCATCGTCCCCGACTCCTCCTGATGTCGAGGTTAAATGGGCGAGGTTTAGGACTGTGACTCATGCAGCAGCAATGGCTGCTTTGGGTACGCGGTCCAGACCTCCCCAGACACCCTGGATGACAGAGGAGTTGTTCAGGATGGTTGAGAAAAAGCGACAGGCCCACTGTCATCGGCTACAGAATCCCACGTCAGAGAATGAGGAGGCTTACCGCAGCCTTCGCTCGGAGGTTCGGAGAGCCGTGAGGCGCTGCAAGGATGGGTGGTGGTCGCGGGTTGCTGAGGAGATGGAGTCTGCCTCAGTGGCCCGTGATCACAAATCTCTATTTAACTCCATCAAAAAAGTAACCTGCAGCGCCACACCTATTACCATCATTAGGGGAAAAAACGGTGATCCAATTTCCGACCCCCAGGAACAGGTTCGCAGATTTGCTGAGCATTTCTGTGAGGTCCTGGGGGAGAGAAAATCCCTCAGCCAGGAAAACACCGTGGCACAAAGTGAGGATGACCCTGCTGAGGCTGCGGTGCCTCAAATATTGGATGAAGTCACCCCCTGTGAGTGGCTGGCTGAGGTGCCATCTGCTGAGGAAGTATTGAAGGCGATCCGGAATCTGAGACCAGGAAAGGCAGCGGGCAGAGATGATCTCCCAAGCGAAATGCTGAGGGAGGGTGGCGTTTGTGCACAGACTGCCCTATATGACATCATAACAACAGTCTGGACCACTGGACAGATTCCGCAGGATTGGAAGGATGCCCTGGTGGTCCCCCTTTTTAAGAAGGGGGACCGCACAGACTGTAACAACTACAGGGGCATCTCACTCCTCAGTGTGCCGGGAAAGGTCCTGGCAAGGATTATTCAGCATCGCCTTGCCAGGCACGCTGAGGAGAGGCTTGCGGAGCCCCAATGCGGTTTCAGGAAAGGGCGGTCCTGCACAGATGCCATATTTTCTGTCCGTCTGCTACAGCAGAGGTGTAGGGAATTCCAACAAGACCTACATCTCTGCTTTATTGACCTGGTCAAGGCCTATGATACCATCAGTAGGCCTGGGCTCTGGGTCGTTCTTCGTGCTTTTGGAGTACCTGACCCTCCGCTCACCATCATTAAGGACCTTCATGATGGTGAGCGGGCCCGGGTAAAACTACGTGGCCGGGAGTCAGAGCCATTCCCTGTACACCTTGGGGTGCGACAGGGATGTCCTCTGGCTCCCACATTATTTAACATCTATTTTGACCACGTAGTTCGTGAAGCCTTCAATAGCTGTACCGGGGGAATCTCCATATGGTACAGATATAATGGGAGGCTAATCGATGCCCGGGTGCGGTCAAGGGATGGCTCCCTATTGCTCAACCACGTTATGTATGCTGATGACTTGGTAATAGCTGCTCAGTCAGAGGAGGAGTTGGAGACGCTGCTGCTGAGACTGGAGCGTGCCACTAAGAGGTGGGGCCTTACCATCAGCCCCACCAAAACTAAGCACCTGCCTGGGTATACACACATACACACACACACACAGACACACACACACACATACACACACATACACACACACACATACACACACACACATACACATACATACACACACATACACACACTCACACATACACATACACACATACACTCACACACACATACACACACACATTCACATACACACATACACTCACACACACATACACATATACACACACATACACACACGTGTATGTGTATGTGTGTGTACAGGAGTGTGACACTGAGCTGGGAAGATCGCTGGCAGACAGCCCCAGGTGACCCGAGTGGCTCCCCAAACCCCTCCCCCCCACGCCCCCTCAGCTACCCCGCCCCTTTCTCCCCCCCCCCCGTACTCCACCCCTCCCCCTCCTCCACTCCTCCTCCACCCGCCCCCTCCTTCTCCACCCTCCCCCCTTCTCTACCCCCCTAACCCCCTCCTCCTCCACTCCCCACTCCCTCCCCCTCCTCCTCCACCCCTCCCCCCTTCTCTACTCCCCCCCTCCTCCTCCACCCCTCCCCCAACCCACTCCCCCTCCTCCACTCCCCCTCCACCCCTCCCCCTCCACCCACCCCCCTCCTCCATTCCCCCCCCTCCTTCACTCCTCCTCCACCCCTCCCCCTCCTTCACTCCTCCCCCTTTTCTACTCCCCCCCCTCCTCCTCCACTCCTCGTCCACCCCTCCCCCCTTCTCTACCCCCCCCACCCACCTCTACTCCCCTACCCCCCTCCTCCACCCCTCCTCCCCTTCCTCCTCCACCCCTCCTCCACTCCCCACTCCCTCCCCCTCCTCCACCCCTCCCCCTCCTCCACCCCTCCCCCTCCTCCACCCCTCCCCCTCCTCCACACCTCCCTCCTTCTCTACCCCTCCCCCCCCACCCACCTCTACCCCCCTCCCCTCCTCCACCCCTCCCCCTCTCTCCCCATCCAGCAGTGGAGTGAACAGGGCACCCACTCGCCTTGTCCTTGTCGCTGGGAGCCGGCTGCATGGTGACTGAGCAGGGCAAGTTCTGGGGCATCTGTGGGGGGGGGGGAGGGAAGACAAAGGCGGTGGGGGAGGGACACAAAGACAAAGGTGCCCCAGGTAGCCTCGAGGGCTGTAAGGGAAAGTGCGGGATCTATGTGGTACGGTAGTTCACTATGGAAGTCCGCTGTGGTAGTTCACTATGGAAGTCTACTGTGGTAGTTCACTATGGAAGTCTACTGTGGTAGTTCACCATGGAAGTCTACTGTGGTAGTTCACTATGGAAGTCTACTGTGGTAGTTCACCATGGAAGTCTACTGTGGTAGTTCACTATGGAAGTCTACTGTGGTAGTTCACTATGGAAGTCCACTGTGGTAGTTCACTATGGAAGCCCGCTGTGGTAGTTCACTATGGAAGTCTACTGTGGTAGTTCACTATAGAAGTCTACTGTGGTAGTTCACTATGGAAGTCTACTGTGGTAGTTCACTATGGAAGTCTACTGTGGTAGTTCACTATAGAAGTCTACTGTGGTAGTTCACTATAGAAGTCTACTGTGGTAGTTCACTATGGAAGCCCGCTGTGGTAGTTCACTATGGAAGTCTACTGTGGTAGTTCACTATGGAAGTCTACTGTGGTAGTTCACCATGGAAGTCCACTGTGGAAGTTCACTATGGAAGTCCACTGTGGTAGTTCACTATGGAAGTCTACTGTGGTAGTTCACTATGGAAGTCCACTGTGGTAGTTCACTATGGAAGTCCACTGTGGAAGTTCACTATGGAAGTCTACTGTGGTAGTTCACTATGGAAGTCCACTGTGGTAGTTCACTATGGAAGTCCACTGTGGTAGTTCACTATGGAAGTCTACTGTGGTAGTTCACCATGGAAGTCCACTGTTTTAGTTCACTATGGAAGTCTGCTGTGGTAGTTCACTATGGAAGTCCACTGTGGTAGTTCACTATGGAAGTACACTGTGGTAGTTCACTATGGAAGTCTACTGAGGTAGTTCACCATGGAAGTCTACTGTGGTAGTTCTCTATGGAAGTCTACTGTGGTAGTTCACTATGGAAGTCTACTGAGGTAGTTCACCATGGAAGTCTACTGTGGTAGTTCTCTATGGAAGTCCACCGTGGTAGTTCACTATGGAAGCTTGCTGTGGTAGTTCACTATGGAAGTCTGCTGTGGTAGTTCACTATGGAAATCTACTGTGGTAGTTCACTATGTAAGTCCACTCTGGTAGTTCACTATGGAAGTCTACTGTGGTAGTTCACTATGGAAGTTCACTATGGAAGTCTACTGTGGTAGTTCACTATGGAAGTCCACTGTGGTAGTTCACTATGGAAGTCCACTGTGGTAGTTCACCATGGAAGTCCACTGTGGTAGTTCACCATGGAAGGCTACTGTGGTAGTTCACTATGGAAATCTACTGTGGTAGTTCACTATGTAAGTCCACTCTGGTAGTTCACTATGGAAGTCTACTGTGGTAGTTCACTATGGAAGTTCACTATGGAAGTCTACTGTGGTAGTTCACTATGGAAGTCCACTGTGGTAGTTCACTATGGAAGGCTACTGTGGTAGTTCACCATGGCAGTCCACTGTGGTAGTTCACTATGGAAGTCCACTGTGGTATTTCACTATGGAAGTCCACTGTGGTAGTTCACTATGGAAGTCCACTGTGATAGATCACTATGGAAGACCACTGTGGTAGTTCACTATTGAAGTCCACTGTGGTAGTTCATTATGGAAGTCTACTGTGGTAGTTCACTATGGAAGTCCACTGTGGTAGTTCACTATGGAAGTCTACTGTGGTAGTTCACTATGGAAGTCTACTGTGGTAGTTCACCATGGAAGTCTACTGTGGTAGTTCACTATGGAAGTCTACTGTGGTAGTTCACTATGGAAGTCCACTGTGGTAGTTCACTATGGAAGCTTGCTGTGGTAGTTCACCATGGAAGTCTGCTGTGGTAGTTCACTATGGATGTCCACTGTGGTAGTTCACTATGGAAGTTCACTATGGTAGTTCACTATGGAAGTCTACTGTGGTAGTTCACTATGGAAGTCCACTGTGGTAGTTCACCATGGAAGTCCACTGTGGTAGTTCACTATGGAAGTCCACTGTGGTAGTTCACTATTTAAGTCCACTGTGGTAGTTCATTATGGAAGTCTACTGTGGTAGTTCACTATGGAAGTCCACTGTGGAAGTTCACTATGGAAGTCCACTGTGGTAGTTCACTATGGAAGTCTACTGTGGTAGTTCACTATGGAAGTCCACTGTGGTAGTTCACTATGGAAGTCCACTCTGGTAGTTCACTATGGAAGTCTACTGTGGTAGTTCACCATGGAAGTCTACTGTGGTAGTTCACTATGGAAGTCCACTGTTGTAGTTCACTATGGAAGTCTACTGTGGTAGTTCACCATGGACGTCTACTGTGGTAGTTCACTATGGAAGTCCACTGTTGTAGTTCACTATGGAAGTCTACTGTGGTAGTTCACTATGGAAGTCTACTGTGGTAGTTCACCATGGAAGTCTACTGTGGTAGTTCACTATGGAAGTCTACTGTGGTAGTTCACTATGGAAGTCTACTGTGGTAGTTCACTATGGAAGTCCACTGTGGTAGTTCACTATGGAAGTTCACTATGGTAGTTCACTATGGAAGTCCACTGTGGTAGTTCACTATGGAAGTCCACTGTGGTAGTTCACTATGGAAGTCCACTGTGGTAGTTCACTATGGAAGTCCACTGTGGTAGTTCACTATGGAAGTCCACTGTGGTAGTTCATTATGGAAGTCTACTGTGGCAGTTCACTATGGTAGTTCACTATGGAAGTCCACTATGGAAGTTCACTATTGAAGTCCACTGTGGTAGTTCATTATGGAAGTCCACTGTGGTAGTTCACTATGGAAGTCCACTCTGGTAGTTCACTATGGAAGTCTACTGTGGCAGTTCACTATGGAAGTCCACTGTGGTAATTCACTATGGAAGTCCACTGTGGTAGTTCACTATGGAAGTCTACTGTGGTAGTTCACCATGGAAGTCTACTGTGGTAGTTCACCATGGAAGTCTACTGAGGTAGTTCACCATGGAAGTCTACTGTGGTAGTTCACTATGGAAGTCTACTGTGGTAGTTCACTATGGAAGTCCACTGTGGTAGTTCACTATGGAAGTCTGCTGTGGTAGTTCACTATGGAAGTCTGCTGTGGTAGTTCACTATGTAAGTCCACTCTGGTAGTTCACTATGGAAGTC
The DNA here is from genome assembly GCF_010993605.1 of Petromyzon marinus. Classification (NCBI taxonomy): domain Eukaryota; kingdom Metazoa; phylum Chordata; class Hyperoartia; order Petromyzontiformes; family Petromyzontidae; genus Petromyzon; species Petromyzon marinus. The sequence goes on along the minus strand of NC_046135.1, from coordinate 2,820,815 downwards.
TACTGTGGTAGTTCACTATGGAAGTTCACTATGGAAGTCTACTGTGGTAGTTCACTATGGAAGTCTACTGTGGTAGTTCACTATGGAAGTCCACTGTGGTAGTTCACTATGGAAGTCTACTGTAGTAGTTCACTATGGAAGTCTACTGTGGTAGTTCACTATGGAAGTCCACTGTGGTAGTTCACTATGGAAGTCTACTGTGGTAGTTCACTATAGAAGTCTACTGTGGTAGTTCACTATAGAAGTCTACTGTGGTAGTTCACTATGGAAGTCTACTGTGGTAGTTCACTATGGAAGTCCACTGTGGTAGTTCACTATGGAAGTCTACTGTGGTAGTTCACTATGGAAGTCTACTGTGGTAGTTCACCGTGGAAGTCTACTGTGGTAGTTCACTATGGAAGTCCACTGTGGTAGTTCACCGTGGAAGTCTACTGTGGTAGTTCACTATGGAAGTCCACTGTGGTAGTTCACCATTGAAGTCCACTATGGTAGTTTACTATGGAAGTCCACTGTGGTAGTTCACTATAGAAGTCTACTGTGGTAGTTCACTATGGAAGTCTACTGTGGTAGTTCACTATGGAAGTCTACTGTGGTAGTTCACCATGGAAGTCTACTGTGGTAGTTCACTATGGAAGTCCACTATGGTAGTTTACTATGGAAGTCTACTGTGGTAGTTCACTATGGAAGTCCGCTGTGGCAGTTCATTATGGAAGTCTACTGTGGTAGTTCACTATGGAAGTCTCCTGTGGTAGTTCACTATGGAAGTCCACTGTGGTAGTTCACTATTGAAGTCCACTGTGGTAGTTCATTATGGAAGTCTCCTGTGGTAGTTCACTATGGAAGTCCACTGTGGTAGTTCACTATGGAAGTCTACTGTGGTAGTTCACTATGGAAGTCTACTGTGGTAGTTCACTATGGAAGTCCACTGTGATTGTTCACTATGGAAGTCCACTGTGGTAGTTCACTACGGAAGTCCACTGTGATTGTTCACCATGGTAGTTCACTACCGTAGTCCACTATGTTAGTTCACTATGGAAGTCCGCTGTGGTGGTTCACTATGGAAGTTCACTGTCATGGTTCACTATGGAAGTTCACTATGGAAGTTCACTATGGAAGTTCACTGTGGTGGTTCACTATGGAAGTTCACTATGGAAGTTCACTGTGATGGTTCACTATGGAAGTTCACTATGGAAGTTCACTATGGAAGTTCACTGTGGTGGTTCACTATGGAAGTTTACTGTGGTAGTTCACTATGGAAGTCCACTGTGGTAGTTCCCTATGGAAGTCTACTGTGGAAGTTCACTATGGAAGTCTACCGTGGTAGTTCACTATGAAATTCTACTGTGGTAGTTCACTATGGAAGTTCATTGTGGAAGTTCACTATGGAAGTTCACTATGGAAGTTCACTATGGAAGTTCACTGTGGTGGTTCACTATGGAAGTTCACTGTGATGGTTCACTATGGAAGTTCACTATGGAAGTTCACTATGGAAGTCCACTGTGGTAGTTCACTATGGAAGTCCACTGTGGTAGTTCACTATAGAAGTCCACTGTGGTAGTTCACTATGGAAGTTCATTGTGGAAGTTCACTATGGAAGTTCACTGTGATGGTTCACTATGGAAGTTCACTATGGAAGTTCACTATGGAAGTTCACTGTGGTGGTTCACTATGGAAGTTCACTATGGAAGTTCACTATGGAAGTTCACTGTGGTGGTTCACTATGGAAGTTCACTATGGAAGTTCACTATGGAAGTTCACTATGGAAGTTCACTACGGAAGTTCACTGTGGTGGTTCACTACCGAAGTCCACTGTGGTAGTTCACTATGGAAGTTCACTGTGGTGGTTCACTATGGAAGTTCACTATGGAAGTTCACTATGGAAGTTCACTGTGATGGTTCACTATGGAAGTTCACTATGGAAGTTCACTATGGAAGTTCACTGTGGTGGTTCACTATGGAAGTTCACTATGGAAGTTCACTATGGAAGTTCACTGTGATGGTTCACTATGGAAGTTCACTATGGAAGTTCACTATGGAAGTTCACTATGGAAGTCCACTGTGGTGGTTCACTATGGAAGTTCACTATGGAAGTTCACTATGGAAGTTCACTGTGGTGGTTCACTATGGAAGTTCACTATGGAAGTTCACTATGGAAGTCCACTGTGGTAATTCACTACGGAAGTTCACTATGGAAGTCCACTACGGTAATTCACTATGGAAGTTCACTATGGAAGTTCACTACGGAAGTCCGCTGTGGTGGTTCACTACCGAAGTCCACTGTGGCGGTGGGCCTCACTACGGTAGTTGCCTCCGGCGGTCGACCGCGATATCTGCCCGCGGTGTCGCACCCCCCCGGGGGGCCCCACTCACGCTGAAGCTGAAGGGGTAGGCCGTGCCGCCCAGCTTGTTCAGGAGGCGGTCCTGCAGGGACGTGGCGGCGGCCGTCGCCGGCGGCCCCTGGCATGGTGGGTACAGCTGCCGGTGGGTCACGTGGATGTCGCGCCGGAACGGGATGCCGATCACCTCGAAGTCGTCCCGGCCGTAGCGGAAGGCGCACGTCAGGGACACGTACACTGCGGCGGCCGCGGGTCGACAGCCGCCGGACACGACGGCGATGGCCGGCGATCAGGGGCACGTACACGGCAGCCGCGGCAATGGCCGCGGCAATGGCCGCGGCAATGGCCGCGGCAATGGCCGCGACAATGACCACAACAATGGCCACGACAATGGCCACGACAATGGCCACGACAATGGCCACGACAATGACCACGACAATGACCACGACAATGGCCACGACAATGACCACGACAATGACCACGACAATGACCACGGCAATGGCCGCGACAATGACCACGACAATGACCACGACAATGGCCACGACAATGACCACGACAATGACCACAACAATGGCCACGACAATGACCACGACAATGACCACGGCAATGGCCGCGGCAATGACCACGACAATGGCCACGACAATAACCACAACAATAACCACGACAATGACCACGACAATGGCCACGACAATGACAACAATGGCCACGACAATGACCACGACAATGACCACGACAATGACCACGACAATGACCACGACAATAACCACGACAATAACCACAACAATAACCACGACAATGACCACAACAATAACCACGACAATAACCACAACAATGACGACGACAATGACCACGACAATAACCACAACAATAACCACGACAATGACCACAACAATAACCACGACAATAACCACAACAATGACCACGACAATGACCACGACAATAACCACAACAATAACCACAACAATAACATCAACAATGACCACGACAATGACCAGGACAATAACCACGACAATGACCACAACAATGACCACGACAATGACTACGACAATAACCACGACAATGACCACAACAATAACCACGACAATGACCACGACAATAACCACGACAATGACCACAACAATGACCACGACAATGACCACGACAATGACCACGACAATGACCACGACAATGACCACGACAATAACCACGACAATAACCACGACAATAACCACGACAATGACCACGACAATGACCACGACAATAACCACGACAATGGCCACGACAATGACCACGACAATGACCACAACAATAACCACGACAATGACCACGACAATGACCACGACAATAACCACAACAATGACCACGACAATAACCACAACAATGACCACAACAATGAGCACGACAATAACCACGACAATGACCACAACAATAACCACGACAATAACCACGACAATAACCACGACAATGACCACGACAATAACCACGACAATGACCACAACAATAACCACAACAATGACCACGACAATGACCACGACAATGACCACGACAATAACGACGACAATGGCCACGACAATAACCACAACAATGACCACGACAATAACCACAACAATAACCACACCAATAACCACGACAATGGCCTGCCGGTGGGTCACGTGGATGTCGCGCCGGAACGGGATGCCGATCACCTCGAAGTCGTCCCGGCCGTAGCGGAAGGCGCACGTCAGGGACACGTACACTGCGGCGGCCGCGGGTCGACAGCCGCCGGACACGACGGCGATGGCCGGCGATCAGGGGCACGTACACGGCAGCCGCGGCAATGGCCGCGACAATGACCACGACAATGACCACGACAATGACCACGACAATGGCCACGACAATGACCACGACAATGGCCACAGCAATGACCACGACAATGACCACGACAATGACCACGACAATGACCACGACAATGGCCACGACAATGACCACGACAATGACCACGACAATGACCACGGCAATGGCCGCGACAATGACCACGACAATGACCACGACAATGGCCACGACAATGACCACGACAATGACCACAACAATGGCCACGACAATGACCACGACAATGACCACGGCAATGGCCGCGGCAATGACCACGACAATGGCCACGACAATAACCACAACAATAACCACGACAATGACCACGACAATGGCCACGACAATGACAACAATGGCCACGACAATTGACCACGACAATGACCACGACAATGACCACGACAATGACCACGACAATAACCACGACAATAACCACTACAATAACCACGACAATGACCACAACAATAACCACGACAATAACCACAACAATGACGACGACAATGACCACGACAATAACCACAACAATAACCACGACAATGACCACAACAATAACCACGACAATAACCACAACAATGACCACGACAATGACCACGACAATAACCACAACAATAACCACAACAATAACATCAACAATGACCACGACAATGACCAGGACAATAACCACGACAATGACCACAACAATGACCACGACAATGACTACGACAATAACCACGACAATGACCACAACAATAACCACGACAATGACCACGACAATAACCACGACAATGACCACAACAATGACCACGACAATGACCACGACAATGACCACGACAATGACCACGACAATGACCACGACAATAACCACGACAATAACCACGACAATAACCACGACAATGACCACGACAATGACCACGACAATAACCACGACAATGGCCACGACAATGACCACGACAATGACCACAACAATAACCACGACAATGACCACGACAATGACCACGACAATAACCACAACAATGACCACGACAATAACCACAACAATGACCACAACAATGAGCACGACAATAACCACGACAATGACCACAACAATAACCACGACAATAACCACGACAATAACCACGACAATGACCACGACAATAACCACGACAATGACCACAACAATAACCACAACAATGACCACGACAATGACCACGACAATGACCACGACAATAACGACGACAATGGCCACGACAATAACCACAACAATGACCACGACAATAACCACAACAATAACCACACCAATAACCACGACAATGGCCACGACAATGACCACGACAATGACCACGACAATAATCACGACAATGACCACACCAATAACCACGACAATAACCACGACAATGGCCACGACAATAACCACGACAATGACCACGACAATAACCACGACAATGACCACACCAATAACCACGACAATGGCCACGACAATAACGACGACAATGACCACGACAATAACCACGACAATAACCACAACAATGACCACGACAATAACCACGACAATAACCACAACAATGACCACGACAATAACCACGACAATAACCACAACAATGACCACGACAATAACCACGACAATAACCACGACAATAACCACGACAATGACCACGACAATTACCACGACAATAACCACGACAATAACCACGACAATGACCACAACAATGACCATGACAATAACCACGATAATAACCACAACAATGACCACGACAATAACCACGACAATAACCACGACAATAACCACGACAATAACCACGACAATGACCACGACAATTACCACGACAATAACCACGACAATAACCACGACAATGACCACAACAATGACCACGACAATAACCACGACAATGACCACGACAATAATCACAACAATAACCACGACAATAACCACGACAATGACCACACCAATAACCACGACTATGACCACGACAATAACCACAACAATGTCCACGACAATAACCACGACAATAACCACGACAATAACCACGACAATGACCACGACAATGACCACGACAATAACCACGACAATAACCACGACAATAACCACGACAATGACCACGACAATGACCACGACAATGACCACGACAATGACCACGACAATGACCACGACAATAACCACGACAATAACCACGACAATGACCACAACAATAACCACGACAATAACCACGACAATAACCACGACAATGACCACGACAATAACCACGACAATGACCACAACAATAACCACGACAATGACCACGACAATGACCACGACAATGACCACGACAATAACCACGACAATAACCACGACAATAACGACGACAATGGCCACGACAATAACCACAACAATGACCATGACAATAACCACGACAATGACCACGACAATGACCACGACAATAACCACGACAATAACCACGACAATGACCACAACAATAACCACGACAATAACCACGACAATAACCACGACAATGACCACGACAATAACCACGACAATGACCACAACAATAACCACGACAATGACCACGACAATGGCCACGACAATGACCACGACAATAACCACGACAATGACCACGACAATAACCACGACAATGACCACACCAATAACCACGACAATGGCCACGACAATAACGACGACAATGACCACGACAATGACCACGACAATAACCACGACAATGACCACGACAATGACCACACCAATAACCACGACTATGACCACGACAATAACCACAACAATGGCCACGACAATAACCACGACAATAACCACGACAATAACCACGACAATGGCCACGACAATAACCACGACAATGACCACGACAATGACCACGACAATAACCACGACAATAACCACAACAATAACCACGACAATGACCACGACAATGTCCACGACAATAACCACAACAATAACCACGACAATGACCACGACAATGACCACGACAATAACCACAACAATAACCACGACAATGACCACGACAATAACCACAACAATAACCACGACAATGACCACGACAATGACCACGACAATAACCACAACAATAACCACGACAATGACCATGACAATAACCACGACAATAACCACAACAATGACCACGACAATAACCACGACAATGACCACGACAATGACCACGACAATAACCACGACAATAACCACGACAATGACCACAACAATGACCATGACAATAACCACGACAATAACCACAACAATGACCACGACAATAACCACGACAATGACCACGACAATGACCACGACAATAACCACGACAATAACCACAACAATAACCACGACAATGACCACGACAATAACCACGACAATGACCACGACAATAACCACAACAATGACCACAACAATAACCACAACAATAACCACGACAATGACCACGACAATGACCACGACAATGACCACAACAATAACCACGACAATAACCATGACAATAACCACGACAATAACCACGACAATGACCACGACAATGACCACGACAATGACCACGACAATGACCACGACAATGACCACGACAATGACCACGACAATAACCACGACAATAACCACGACAATAACTACGACAATAACCACAACAATGACCACGACAATGACCACGATAATAACCACGACAATGACCACGACAATGACCACAACAATAACCACAACAATAACCACAACAATGACCACGACAATGACCACGACAATGACCACAACAATAACCACAACAATAACCACAACAATAACCACGACAATAACCACAACAATAACCACAACAATGACCACGACAATGACCACGACAATAACCACGACAATGACCACGACAATGACCACGACAATAACCACGACAATAACCACGACAATGACCACGACAATGACCACGACAATAACCACGACAATGACCACGACAATAACCACGACAATGACCAAGACAATGACCACAACAATAACCACGACAATAACCACAACAATGACCACAACAATAACCACGACAATAACCACAACAATGACCACAACAATAACCACGACAATGACCACAACAATAACCACGACAATAACCACAACAATGACCACGACAATAACCACGACAATAACCACGACAATGACCACGACAATAACCACGACAATAACCACGACAATGACCACAACAATGACCATGACAATAACCACAACAATAACCACAACAATGACCACGACAATAACCACGACAATGACCACGACAATGACCACAACAATAACCACAACAATAACCACAACAATGACCACGACAATGACCACAACAATAACCACGACAATAACCACAACAATGACCACAACAATAACCACGACAATAACCACAACAATGACCACAACAATAACCACGACAATGACCACAACAATAACCACGACAATAACCACAACAATGACCACGACAATAACCACGACAATAACCACGACAATGACCACGACAATAACCACGACAATAACCACGACAATGACCACAACAATGACCATGACAATAACCACGACAATAACCACAACAATGACCACGACAATAACCACGACAATGACCACGACAATGACCACGACAATAACCACGACAATGACCACGACAATAACCACGACAATGACCACGACAATAACCACAACAATGACCACAACAATAACCACAACAATAACCACGACAATGACCACGACAATGACCACGACAATGACCACGACAATGACCACAACAATAACCACGACAATAACCACGACAATAACCACGACAATGACCACGACAATGACCACGACAATGACCACGACAATTACCACGACAATGACCACGACAATGACCACGACAATAACCACAACAATAACCACGACAATAACTACGACAATAACCACAACAATGACCACGACAATGACCACGACAATAACCACGACAATGACCACGACAATGACCACAACAATAACCACAACAATAACCACAACAATGACCACGACAATGACCACGACAATGACCACAACAATAACCACAACAATAACCACAACAATAACCACAACAATAACCACAACAATAACCACGACAATGACCACGACAATGACCACGACAATAACCACGACAATAACCACGACAATGACCACGACAATGACCACGACAATAACCACGACAATAACCACGACAATAACCACGACAATGACCACGACAATGACCACGACAATAACCACGACAATGACCACGACAATAACCACGACAATGACCAAGACAATGACCACAACAATAACCACGACAATAACCACAACAATGACCACAACAATAACCACGACAATAACCACAACAATGACCACAACAATAACCACGACAATGACCACAACAATAACCACGACAATAACCACAACAATGACCACGACAATAACCACGACAATAACCACGACAATGACCACGACAATAACCACAACAATGACCACGACAATAACCACAACAATGACCACGACAATGACCACAACGATAACCACGACAATAACCACGACAATGACCACGACAATAACCACGACAATGACCACGACAATGACCACGACAATAACCACAACAATGACCACGACAATAACCACGACAATAACCACAACAATGACCACGACAATGACCACGACAATAACCACAACAATGACCACGACAATAACCACGACAATAACCACGACAATGACCACGACAATAACCACGACAATGACCACGACAATAACCACGACAATGACCACGACAATAACCACAACAATAACCACGACAATAACCACAACAATGACCACGACAATAACCACGACAATAACCACGACAATAACCACGACAATAACCACGACAATGAACACGACAATGACCACAACAATAACCACGACAATAACCACGACAATGACCACGACAATGACCACGACAATGACCACGACAATGACCACGACAATAACCACGACAATAACCACGACAATAACCACGACAATAACCACAACAATGACCACGACAATGACCACGACAATAACCACAACAATAACCACAACAATGACCACGACAATGACCACGACAATGACCACAACAATAACCACAACAATAACCACAACAATAACCACGACAATAACCACAACAATAACCACAACAATGACCACGACAATGACCACGACAATAACCACAACAATGACCACGACAATAACCACGACAATAACCACGACAATGACCACGACAATAACCACAACAATGACCACGACAATAACCACGACAATGACCACGACAATGACCACGACAATAACCACGACAATAACCACGACAATGACCACGACAATAACCACGACAATGACCACGACAATGACCACGACAATAACCACGACAATGACCACGACAATAACCACGACAATAACCACGACAATAACCACGACAATAACCACGACAATGACCACGACAATAACCACGACAATGACCACGACAATGACCACGACAATACCCACGACAATAACCAAGACAATAACCAAGGCAATAACCACGACAATGACCACGACAATAACCACGACAATGACCACAACAATGACCACGACAATGACCACAACAATAACCACGACAATAACCACGACAATGACCACGACAATAACCACAACAATGACCACGACAATGACCACGACAATAACCACAACAATGACCACGACAATAACCACGACAATAACCACAACAATGACCACGACAATAACCACGACAATAACCACAACAATGACCACGACAATAGCCACGACAATAACCACGACAATAACCACAACAATAACCACGACAATAACCACAACAATAACCACGACAATGACCACGACAATAACCACGACAATGACCACGACAATAACCACGACAATAACCACGACAATAACCACGACAATAACCACGACAATAACCACGACAATAACCACGACAATGACCACAACAATGACCACGACAATGACCACGACAATAACCACGACAATGACCACGACAATAACCACGACAATGACCACGACAATGACCACGACAATGACCACGACAATGACCACGACAATGACCACGACAATGGCCACAACAATAACCACGACAATAACCACGACAACGACCACAGCAATAACCACAACAATAACCACGACAATAACCACGACAATGGTCACGACAATAACCACGACAATAACCACAACAATAACCACGACAATAACCACGACAATGACCACGACAATGACCACGACAATGACCACGACAATGACCACAACAATGACCACGACAATGACCACAACAATGACCACGACAATGACCACGACAATAACCACGACAATAACCACGACAATAACGACGACAATAACCACAACAATGACCACGACAATAACCAACGACAATGACCACGAACAATAACCACGACACATGACCACGAACAATAACCACGACAATAACCACGACACAATACCACGGACCAATAACCCACGACAATAAACCTACGACAATAACCACAACAATAACCACGACAATAACCACGACAATAACCACGAACAATGACCCACTGACAATAACCACAACAATAACCACAACCAATGACCACGACAATAACCACGACAATGACCACGACAATGACCACAACAATAACCACAACAATAACCACGACAATGACCACGACAATAACCACAACAATAACCACAACAATGACCACGACAATAACCACGACAATAACCACGACAATAACCACGACAATGACCACAACAATGACCACGACTATGACCACGACAATAACCACGACAATGACCACGACAATGACCACGACAATGACCACGACAATAACCACGACAATAACCACGACAATGGCCACGACAATAACCACGACAATGATCACGACAATAACCACGACAATAACCACGACAATAACCACGACAATAACCACGACAATAACCACGGCAATAACCACAACAATAACCACGACAATAACCACGACAATAACCACAACAATAACCACAACAATAACCACAACAATGACCACAACAATGACCATGACAATGACCACGACAATAACCACGACAATAACCACGACAATGACCACGACAATGACCACGACAATGACCACAACAATGACCACAACAATGACCACGACAATAACCACGACAATGACCACGACAATAACCACGACAATGACCACGACAATAACCACAAAAATAACCACAACAATGACCACGACAATAACCACGACAATAACCACGACAATAACCACGACAATAACCACAACAATGACCACGACAATAACCACGACAATAACCACAGACAATGACCACGACAATGAACCACGACAATAACCACAACAATAACCCACGACAATAACCACGACAATGACCACGACATATGACCACGACAATAACCACGACAATGAACACGAACAATAACCACAACAATAACACAGACAATAACCACGACAATGACCACGACAATGACCACGACCAATGACCACGACAATAACCACGACAATAACCACGACAATAACCACGACAATGACCACGACAATGACCACGACAATGACCACGACAATAACCACGACAATGAACCACGACAATGGACCACGACAATGACCACGAACAATGAACCACGACAATGACCTACGACAATAACCACGACAATGAACCACCGACAATGAACCACGACAAATAACCACGACAATGACCACGACAATTGACCACACAATAACCACAACAATAACCACAACAATAACCACGACAATGACCACGACAATGACCACGACAATAACCACAACAATAACCACGACAATAACCACGACAATGACCACAACAATAACCACGACAATGACCACAACAATAACCACGACAATAACCACGACAATGACCACAACAATAACCACAACAATGACCACGACAATGACCACGACAATAACCACAACAATGACCACGACAATAACCACGACAATAACCACAACAATGACCACGACAATAACCACGACAATAACCACAACAATGACCACGACAATAGCCACGACAATAACCACGACAATAACCACAACAATAACCACGACAATAACCACAACAATAACCACGACAATGACCACGACAATAACCACGACAATGACCACGACAATAACCACGACAATAACCACGACAATAACCACGACAATAACCACGACAATAACCACGACAATGACCACAACAATGACCACGACAATGACCACGACAATAACCACGACAATGACCACGACAATAACCACGACAATGACCACGACAATGACCACGACAATGACCACGACAATGACCACGACAATGACCACGACAATGGCCACAACAATAACCACGACAATAACCACGACAATGACCACAGCAATAACCACAACAATAACCACGACAATAACCACGACAATGGTCACGACAATAACCACGACAATAACCACAACAATAACCACGACAATAACCACGACAATGACCACGACAATGACCACGACAATGACCACGACAATGACCACAACAATGACCACGACAATGACCACAACAATGACCACGACAATGACCACGACAATAACCACGACAATAACCACGACAATAACGACGACAATAACCACAACAATGACCACGACAATAACCACAACAATAACCACAACAATGACCACGACAATGACCACGACAATAACCACGATAATGACCACGACAATGACCACGACAATAACCACGACAATAACCACGACAATGACCACAACAATGACCACAACAATAACCACGACAATAACCACGACAATGACCACAACAATGACCACAACAATAACCACGACAATGACCACAACAATAACCACGACAATAACCACAACAATGACCACGACAATAACCACAACAATAACCACGACAATAACCACAACAATAACCACGACAATAACCACAACAATAACCACAACAATGACCACGACAATAACCACGACAATAACCACGACAATAACCACAACAATAACCACGACAATGACCACAACAATAACCACGACAATAACCACAACAATGACCACGACAATAACCACAACAATAACCACGACAATAACCACAACAATAACCACGACAATAACCACAACAATAACCACAACAATGACCACGACAATAACCACGACAATAACCACGACAATAACCACGACAATGACCACGACAATGACCACGACAATAACCACGACAATAACCACGACAATGGCCACGACAATAACCACGACAATAACCACGACAATAACCACGACAATAACCACGACAATAACCATGGCAATAACCACAACAATAACCACGACAATAACCACGACAATAACCACAACAATAACCACAACAATAACCACAACAATGACCACAACAATGACCATGACAATGACCACGACAATAACCACGACAATAACCACGACAATAACCACGACAATAACCACGACAATAACCACAACAATGACCACGACTATGACCACGACAATAACCACGACAATGACCACGACAATGACCACGACAATGACCACGACAATAACCACGACAATAACCACGACAATGGCCACGACAATAACCACGACAATGACCACGACAATAACCACGACAATAACCACGACAATAACCACGACAATAACCACGGCAATAACCACAACAATAACCACGACAATAACCACGACAATAACCACAACAATAACCACAACAATAACCACAACAATGACCACAACAATGACCATGACAATGACCACGACAATAACCACGACAATAACCACGACAATGACCACCGACAATGACCACGACAATGACCACAACAATGACACAACAATGACCACGACAATAACCACGACAATGACCACGACAATAACCACGACAATGACCACGACAATAACCACAAAAATAACCACAACAATGACCACGACAATAACCACAACAATAACCACGACAATAACCACAACATTAACCACGACAATAACCACAACAATAACCACGACAATAACCACGACAATGACCACGAGAATGACCACGACAATAACCACAACAATAACCACAACAATAACCACGACAATAACCACAACAATAACCACGACAATAACCACGACAATGACCACGACAATGACCACGACAATGACCACGACAATAACCACGACAATAACCACGACAATAACCACGACAATGACCACAACAATAACCACGACAATAACCACAACAATAACCACGATAATAACCACAACAATGACCACGACAATGACCACGACAAAAACCACAACAATGACCACAACAATGACCACAACAATGACCACGACAATGACCACGACAATAACCACGACAATAACCACGACAATAACCACAACAATAACCACAACAATAACCACAACAATAACCACAACAATAACCACGACAATAACCAAGACAATGACCACGACAATGACCACGACAATAACCACAACAATAACCACGACAATAACCAAGCCAATAACCACGACAATGACCACAACAATGGCCACAACAATAACCACGACAATAACCACGACAATAACCACGACAATGACCACGTCAGTAGCCAATCAGGGACACGAACACTGCAAGGGGCACGGCAACAGCCGCCGGCAATAGCAAGGACAACAACGCCAATAACAACAACAACAAACAACGCCAATAACAACAACAACAACCACCACTCTGGGCAACAGTCACAGTGGCACGTTCATGTTTTTATTTTTTTAAATTTTGGTGCCGTACATAAATGACGTCACGCACCTAGGGGGTCCGACGTGGAGGAGGAGGGGCGGGGTTTGAGAGTTGTGACGTCACATCAAAACGCGCAACTTTATAAATAAATAAATATAGGCGCAACACGTTCTACTTAATTAAATAGACTTTTTTTTTAAAGATAAATGTTTTCTCCTGCAACGTCAGAGTGCAGCAACGCCACATTGAACACGCAACTACAATGTGACAATAGTTGAAAGTGACGTCATTTATGGACGGCCCCATTATTTCAAACCAAACCCCGCCCCTCGGCCCCCCCCGGCCCGCCCCCCCCGGCCCCCCCCCCCTTTGTCCCGTTACCTTTGCGCCTTTGATGTACGCCGGATCGAGACATAGACGACACCAGTCTGTGAGACACACAGAGACACAGACAAAGGTCCCCCGTGTAGCCTCTAACAGCTGTAGGGCCAAGTGCTGTTAGTAGCAGCAGCACTGTGAAGGTAGACACAGACAAAGGTCCCCCGTGTAGCTCTAACAGGCTGTAGGGCAAGTGCTGTGAGTAGCGAGTAGCAGTAGCACCTGTGAAGGTAACACAGACAAAGGTCCCCCCGTTAGCCTTTAACAGGCTGTAGGGGCAAGTGCTGTTAGTAGCGAGTAGCAGCAGCACCTGTGAAGGTAGACACAGACAAATGTCCCCCGTGTAGCCTCTAACAGGCTGTAGGGGCAAGTGTTGTTAGCGAGCAGCACCTGTGAAGGCTACCGGCACTGTGGCACACGAGGGGGGTGGGTGGCTACCAGCACCACGCCCGGCCGCCTTTGTCTCCCCCCAGTGGCGATGTTCACTACACACCGCTACACCAGCTACTCGATTGAGGCTGAGTCGACCTAGGGGAGGCCCACTACCGGATCAGATAATCGTCACCGGTTTTTTGGCCGTCAGCGGGAATTGAACCCGGGTCTACGGGTTCGTAGCACGGCGTAGCGCTAACCACTAGCAACCCACCGCTCCCCACTTCCGATGCCAACACCCGCCATTCCGCCACGAAGTGGCGGTGACGTCACAACGGCGCCCGTGCCAGGCTAGGTGCACCAATTTGAGGCTGCCACGTGAAGTGTCGAAGGCTCGCCGCTGGCAGGAGGAGGTCACGTGACAGACCCAGCAGGTGCCACGGGTCAGCTGACCGAGATGACCGGTAGATTCACCACCAGCTGTAACCCCCCTACTGTGCCAGGCTAGGTGCAGGAGGAGGTCACGTGACAGACCCAGCAGGTGCCACGGGGTCGGCTGACAAGAGATGACCGGTAGATTCACGACCAGCTGTAACCCCCTACTGTGCCAGGCTAGGTGCAGGAGGAGGTCACGTGACAGACCCAGCAGGTGCCATGGGTTGACTGAACGAGATGACCGGTAGATGCACCACCAGCTGTACCCCCCTACTGTGCCAGGCTAGGTGCAGGAGGAGGTCACGTGACAGACCCAGCAGGTGCCAGACGAAGCGGATTTGTATGCTACTGCTGATAATGATGATGCTCCTGATGATGATGGCAATGCTCATGTTGATGCCACTGATGATGCTGATGATGATGCTGATTATGATGCTGATGATGATGCAGATGATGCTGCTGATGATTACTTACCAAACAGGATCCACGTGGTCCAGATGTCGATAAAGTCTCGTTTTTGCCATGTAGACTGTCACCTGAGTCCACCACGGAGTCCACCACGGAGTCCACCACGTGGAGTCCAACGGAGCACAGTCAGGTACACAGCACCACCAGTGGTGAGCATTGACTCGCTCACTCACCCATCCACTCACTCATCCACTCACTCATCCAATCACTCATCCACTCACTCACTCACCCACTCACTCATCCACTCACTCATCCACTCACTCACTCATCCACTCACTCATCCACTCACTCACTCATCTACTCACTCACCCACTCACTCATCCACTCATCCACTCACTCATCCACTCACTCATCACTCACTCACCCACTCACTCATCCACTCACTCATCCACTCACTCACTCATCTACTCACTCACTCATCTACTCACTCACCCACTCACTCATCCACTCACTCATCCACTCACTCATCCACTCACTCACCCACTCACTCATCCACTCACTCATCCACTCACTCACTCATCTACTCACTCACCCACTCACTCATCCACTCACTCATTCACTCACTCATCCACTCACTCACTCATCTACTCACTCACCCATTCACTCATCCACTCACTCACCTACTCACTCACTCACTCATCCACTCACTCACACACTCACTCACCCAATCACTCACCCACTCACCCACTCACTCATCCACTCACTCACCTACTCACTCACTCACTCATCCACTCACTCACACACTCACCCAATCACTCATCTACCCACTCACTCACTCACCCGCTCACTCACTCACTCACCCATCTACCCACTCACTCACTCACCCACTCACTCACCCACTCACTCACCCACACACTCACCCACCCACTCACTCACCCACACACTCACCCACCCACTCACTCACCCACTCACTCACTCACCCACTCACTCACTCACCCACTCACTCACTCTCTAGCACAAACCCCTCACGCATCTACTCACTCACCTATATACAGGGTGTTTAAAATAATGGACCCAATTTCAAAGCAGTATATTTGACCATTTTATAAATGCTCTACGCGCCCTCCACACCCGCTGTGCGGACAACATCGAGACGATAGTTGAATTCGTCCCGAAACGCCTCTCGAAATGTCTTCTCTTCCACTGAAGTCACCGCTGCCATAATTCTGTTTGCGAGGTCATCCAGATTAGCCGCTAAATGGTGGCACAAAAACACCACGGGTCTTTGGCAGGGTGTGGCGATGTCTGGGGGGTGATCTTGGGGGCCAAGGGCGTCACGTGGCCACCTGTCCAACGTTGAGGCAGTGTTGTCTAGCGAACGACTGAGGCTAGGGGCTGTTTGTGAGCTGTGAGAGGCATCTCACGGTAATCATTTGAAACTCTGTGCCCCGCCCCTCTCTATGCCCCGCCCCCTCTATGCCCCGCCCTCTATATGCCCCGCCCTCTCTATGCCCCGCCATCTCTATGCCCTGCCATCTCTATGCCCCGCCATCTCTATGCCCCGCCCTCTGTATGCCCCGCCCTCTCTATGCCCCACCTTCTCTATGCCCCGCCCTATCTATACCCCGCCCTCTCTATGCCCCGCCCTCTGTATGCCCCGCCGTCTCTATGCCCCACCTTCTCTATGCCCCGCCCTCTCTATACCCCGCCCTCTCTATACCCCGCCTTCTCTATGCCCCGCCCTCTCTATGCCCCGCCCTCTCTACACCCGCCCTCTCTATACCCCGCCCTCTCTATACCCTGCCTTCTCTATGCCCCGCCCTCTCTATGCCCCGCCCTCTCTATACCCCGCCCTCTGTATGCCCCGCCCTCTCTATGCCTCGCCCTCTCTATGCCCCGCCCTCTCTACGCCCCACCCTCTCAAGTGGTAAGAATTTCATTCATGGGCGGTCCGTGGTTGAAGAGATTTCGCGATTTCAAATCGTGTTCCGTCGTTTTCAAACACCCAGTGTTTAGTCAACTTACCAATCACTCGCCCACCCGCCCACTCTTACCTTCCCATTGGAGCTGGTTTTCTTGAAGACACTGCAAACGAGACAACACCGATGAGGAACCTTTAACAGGAGCCACTTGACGTGCTGGAAGCTTCAGTTGGTTGTAGGTGTCGTGCGTTCAACTGAGCCGCAGACGTACTCTACGGAGGCAATGCATTCATCGAGAAAGGTAGAGATCTATAGATGAGCGAGAGGTAGAGATCTATAGATGAGAGAGAGAGAGGGGTAGAGATCTATAGATGAGAGAGAGGGGTAGAGATCTATAGATGAGAGAGAGATAGAGATCTATAGATGAGAGAGAGAGAGGTAGAGATCTATAGATGAGAGAGAGAGAGGGGTAGAGATCTATAGATGAGAGAGAGGGGTAGAGATCTATAGATGAGAGAGAGAGAGGTAGAGATCTATAGATGAGAGAGAGAGAGAGAGGGGTAGAGATCTATAGATGAGAGAGAGAGAGAGGGGTAGAGATCTATAGATGAGAGAGAGAGAGAGGGGTAGAGATCTATAGATGAGAGAGAGGGGTAGAGATCTATAGATGAGAGAGAGAGAGGTAGAGATCTATAGATGAGAGAGAGAGGGGTAGAGATCTATAGATGAGAGAGAGAGAGGGGTAGAGATCTATAGATGAGAGAGAGAGAGAGGGGTAGAGATCTATAGATGAGAGAGAGGGGTAGAGATCTATAGATGAGAGAGAGAGAGGTAGAGATCTATAGATGAGAGAGAGAGGGGTAGAGATCTATAGATGAGAGAGAGAGGTAGAGATCTATAGATGAGAGAGAGAGAGGTAGAGATCTATAGATGAGAGAGAGGTAGAGATCTATAGATGAGAGAGAGGGTTAGAGATCTATAGATGAGAGAGAGAGGGGTAGAGATCTATAGATGAGAGAGAGAGGTAGAGATCTATAGATGAGAGAGAGGGGTAGAGATCTATAGATGAGAGAGAGAGAGGTAGAGATCTATAGATGAGAGAGGGGTAGAGATCTATAGATGAGAGAGAGAGAGGTAGAGATCTATAGATGAGAGAGAGGGTTAGAGATCTATAGATGAGAGAGAGAGAGGTAGAGATCTATAGATGAGAGAGAGAGAGAGGGGTAGAGATCTATAGATGAGAGAGAGGGGTAGAGATCTATAGATGAGAGAGAGAGAGGTAGAGATCTATAAATGAGAGAGAGAGGGGTAGAGATCTATAGATGAGAGAGAGAGAGGGGTAGAGATCTATAAATGAGAGAGAGAGAGAGGTAGAGATCTATAGATGAGAGAGAGAGAGGTAGAGATCTATAGATGAGAGAGAGAGGGGTAGAGATCTATAGATGAGAGAGAGAGGTAGAGCTCTATAGATGAGAGAGAGAGAGGTAGAGATCTATAGATGAGAGAGAGAGGGGTAGAGATCTATAGATGAGCGAGAGGTAGAGATCTATAGATGAGAGAGAGAGAGGGGTAGAGATCTACAGATGAGAGAGAGAGAGGTAGAGATCTATAGATGAGAGAGAGAGGGGTAGAGATCTATAGATGAGAGAGGGGTAGAGATCTATAGATGAGAGAGAGAGGGGGGTAGAGATCTATAGATGAGAGAGAGAGGTAGAGATCTATAGATGAGAGAGAGAGGGGTAGAGATCTATAGATGAGAGAGAGAGGTAGAGATCTATAGATGAGAGAGAGAGAGGGGTAGAGATCTATAGATGAGAGAGAGACAGGGGTAGAGATCTATAGATGAGAGAGAGAGGGGTAGAGATCTATAGATGAGAGAGAGAGGGGTAGAGATCTATAGATGAGAGAGAGAGGTAGAGATCTATAGATGAGAGAGAGAGAGGGGTAGATATCTATAGATGAGAGAGAGAGAGGGGTAGACATCTATAGATGAGAGAGAGAGAGAGGGGTAGAGAACTATAGATGAGAGAGAGACAGGGGTAGAGATCTATAGATGAGAGAGAGAGAGGTAGAGATCTATAGATGAGAGAGAGAGAGGGTAGAGATCTATAGATGAGAGAGAGAGGTAGAGATCTATAGACGAGAGAGATAGGTAGAGATCTATAGATGAGAGAGAGAGAGAGGGGTAGAGATCTATAGATGAGAGAGAGAGAGAGGGGTAGAGATCTATAGATGAGAGAGAGAGAGAGGGGTAGAGATCTATAGATGAGAGAGAGAGAGAGGGGTAGAGATCTATAGATGAGAGAGAGGTAGAGATCTATAGATGAGAGAGAGGGGTAGAGATCTATAGATGAGAGAGAGAGAGGTAGAGATCTATAGATGAGAGAGAGAGGTAGAGATCTATAGATGAGAGAGAGAGGTAGAGATCTATAGATGAGAGAGAGAGGTAGAGCTCTATAGATGAGAGAGAGAGGTAGAGATCTATAGATGAGAGAGAGAGGGGTAGAGATCTATAGATGAGAGAGAGAGGTAGAGATCTATAGATGAGAGAGAGAGGTAGAGATCTATAGATGAGAGAGAGAGAGGTAGAGATCTATAGATGAGAGAGAGAGAGGGGTAGAGATCTATAGATGAGAGAGAGAGAGGTAGAGATCTATAGATGAGAGGGAGAGAGGGGTAGAGATCTATAGATGAGAGAGAGAGGGGTAGAGATCTATAGATGAGAGAGAGAGAGAAGTAGAGATCTATAGATGAGAGAGAGACAGGGGTAGAGATCTATAGATGAGAGAAAGGGGTAGATATCTATAGATGAGAGAGAGAGAGAGGTAGAGCTCTATAGATGAGAGAGAGAGGGGTAGAGATCTATAGATGAGAGAGAGAGGTAGAGATCTATAGATGAGAGAGAGAGAGGTAGAGATCTATAGATGAGAGAAAGGGGTAGAGATCTATAGATGAGAAAGAGAGGTAGAGATCTATAGATGAGAGAGAGGGGTAGAGATCTATAGATGAGAGAGAGAGGGGTAGAGATCTATAGATGAGAGAGAGGGGTAGAGATCTATAGATGAGAGAGAGGTAGAGATCTATAGATGAGAGAGAGAGAGACGTAGAGATCTATAGGTGAGAGAGAGAGGGTTAGAGATCTATAGATGAGAGAGAGAGAGGTAGAGATCTATACATGAGAGAGAGAGGGGTAGAGATCTATAGATGAGAGAGAGAGGGGTAGAGATCTATAGATGAGAGAGAGAGAGGGGTAGAGATCTATAGATGAGAGAGAGGTAGAGATCTATAGATGAGAGAGAGGTAGAGATCTATAGATGAGAGAGAGGGGTAGAGATCTATAGATGAGAGAGAGGTAGAGATCTATAGATGAGAGAGATGTAGAGATCTATAGATGAGAGAGAGAGAGAGAGGGGTAGAGATCTATAGATGAGAGAGAGAGAGGTAGAGATCTATAGATGAGAGAGAGAGAGAGGGGTAGAGATCTATAGATGAGAGAGAGAGAGAGAGGTAGAGATCTATAAATGAGAGAGAGAGAGGTAGAGATCTATAGATGAGAGAGAGGGGTAGAGATCTATAGATGAGAGAGAGAGAGAGGTAGAGATCTATAGATGAGAGAGAGAGGGGTAGAGATCTATAGATGAGAGAGAGAGGGGTAGAGATCTATAAATGAGAGAGAGAGGTAGAGATCTATAGATGAGAGAGAGGGGTAGAGATCTATAGATGAGAGAGAGGGGTAGAGATCTATAGATGAGAGAGAGGTAGAGATCTATAGATGAGAGAGAGGGGTAGAGATCTATAGATGAGAGAGAGAGAGGTAGAGATCTATAGATGAGAGAGAGGTAGAGATCTATAGATGAGAGAGAGGGGTAGAGATCTATAGATGAGAGAGAGAGAGGTAGAGATCTATAGATGAGAGAGAGGTAGAGATCTATAGATGAGAGAGAGAGGGGTAGAGATCTATAGATGAGAGAGAGAGAGGGGTAGAGATCTATAGATGAGAGAGAGAGGGGTAGAGATCTATAGATGAGAGAGAGAGGTAGAGATCTATAGATGAGAGAGAGAGAGGGGTAGAGATCTATAGATGAGAGAGAGAGAGGGGTAGAGATCTATAGATGAGAAAGAGAGAGAGGTAGAGATCTATAAATGAGAGAGAGAGCGAGGTAGAGATCTATAGATGAGAGAGAGAGAGAGGGGTAGAGATCTATAGATGAGAGAGAGAGAGAGAGGGGTAGAGATTATAGTTGAGAGAGAGAGAGGTAGAGATCTATAGATGAGAGAGAGGTAGAGATCTATAGATGAGAGAGAGAGGTAGAGCTCTATAGATGAGAGAGAGAGAGGTAGAGATCTATAGATGAGAGAGAGAGAGGTAGAGCTCTATAGATGAGAGAGAGAGAGGTAGAGATCTATAGATGAGAGAGAGAGAGAGGTAGAGATCTATAGATGAGAGAGAGAGAGAGGTAGAGATCTATAGATGAGAGAGAAAGGGGTAGAGATCTATAGATGAGAGAGAGGGGTAGAGATCTATAGATGAGAGAGAGAGGTAGAGATCTATAGATGAGAGAGAGAGGTAGAGATCTATAGATGAGAGAGAGAGAGAGGTAGAGATCTATAGATGAGAGAGAGAGGGGTAGAGATCTATAGATGAGAGAGAGAGAGGGGTAGAGATCTATAGATGAGAGAGAGAGGGTTAGAGATCTATAGATGAGAGAGAGAGAGAGAGGTAGAGATCTATAGATGAGAGAGAGAGAGAGAGGGGTAGAGATCTATAGATGAGAGAGAGAGGGGTAGAGATCTATAGATGAGAGAGAGAGAGGGGTAGAGATCTATAGATGAGAGAGAGATAGAGATCTATAGATGAGAGAGAGAGGTAGAGATCTATAAATGAGAGAGAGAGAGGGGTAGAGCTCTATAGATGAGAGAGAGAGAGGTAGAGATCTATAGATGAGAGAGAGAGAGAGGTAGAGATCTATAGATGAGAGAGAGAGAGAGAGGTAGAGATCTATAGATGAGAGAGAAAGGGGTAGAGATCTATAGATGAGAGAGAGGGGTAGAGATCTATAGATGAGAGAGAGAGGTAGAGATCTATAGATGAGAGAGAGAGGTAGAGATCTATAGATGAGAGAGAGAGAGGTAGAGATCTATAGATGAGAGAGAGAGGGGTAGAGATCTATAGATGAGAGAGAGAGAGGGGTAGAGATCTCTAGATGAGAGAGAGAGGGTTAGAGATCTATAGATGAGAGAGAGAGAGAGAGGTAGAGATCTATAGATGAGAGAGAGAGAGAGAGGGGTAGAGATCTATAGATGAGAGAGAGAGGGGTAGAGATCTATAGATGAGAGAGAGAGGGGTAGAGATCTATAGATGAGAGAGAGATAGAGATCTATAGATGAGAGAGAGAGGTAGAGATCTATAAATGAGAGAGAAAGAGGGGTAGAGATCTATAGATGAGAGAGAGAGAGGTAGAGATCTATAGATGAGAGAGAGGTAGAGATCTATAGATGAGAGAGAGAGGGGTAGAGATCTATAGATGAGAGAGAGAGGGGTAGAGATCTATAGATGAGAGAGAGAGAGAGAGGTAGAGATCTATAGATGAGAGAGAGAGAGAGGGGTAGAGATCTATAGATGAGAGAGAGAGAGAGAGGGGTAGAGATTATAGTTGAGAGAGAGAGAGGTAGAGATCTATAGATGAGAGAGAGGTAGAGATCTATAGATGAGAGAGAGAGGTAGAGCTCTATAGATGAGAGAGAGAGGTAGAGATCTATAGATGAGAGAGAGAGGTAGAGATCTATAGATGAGAGAGAGAGAGGTAGAGATCTATAGATGAGAGAGAGAGAGGTAGAGATCTATAGATGAGAGAGAGAGGGGTAGAGATCTATAGATGAGAGAGAGGGGAAGAGATCTATAGATGAGAGAGAGAGAGGTAGAGATCTATAGATGAGAGAGGGGTAGAGATCTATATATGAGAGAGAGAGAGAGGTAGAGATCTATAAATGAGAGAGAGAGGGGTAGAGATCTATAGATGAGAGAGAGAGGGTTAGAGATCTATAGATGAGAGAGAGAGAGAGGTAGAGATCTATAGATGAGAGAGAGAGAGAGAGAGGGGTAGAGATCTATAGATAAGAGAGAGAGGGGTAGAGATCTATAGATGAGAGAGAGAGGGGTAGAGATCTATAGATGAGAGAGAGAGAGGTAGAGATCTATAGATGAGAGAGAGAGGGGTAGAGATCTATAGATGAGAGAGAGGGGTAGAGATCTATAGATGAGAGAGAGAGAGAGAGGTAGAGATCTATAGATGAGAGAGAGAGGGGTAGAGATCTATAGATGAGAGAGAGAGAGGGGTAGAGATCTATAGATGAGAGAGAGAGGGGGTAGAGATCTATAGATGAGAGAAAGAGGGGTAGAGATCTATAAATGAGAGAGAGAGGGGGGTAGAGATCTATAGATGAGAGAGAGAGGGGTAGAGATCTATAGATGAGAGAGAGAGGGGTAGAGATCTATAGATGAGAGAGAGAGGTAGAGATCTATAGATGAGAGAGAGAGGGGTAGAGATCTATAAATGAGAGAGAGAGAGGGGTAGAGATCTATAGATGAGAGAGAGAAGGGTAGAGATCTATAGATGAGAGAGAGAGAGGGGTAGATATCTATAGATGAGAGAGAGAGGAGTAGAGATCTATAGATGAGAGAGAGAGAGGTAGAGATCTATAGATGAGAGAGAGAGGGGTAGAGATCTATAGATGAGAGAGAGAGGGGTAGAGATCTATAGATGAGAGAGAGAGAGGTAGAGATCTATAGATGAGAGAGAGAGGGGTAGAGATCTATAGATGAGAGAGAGAGGGGTAGAGATCTATAGATGAGAGAGAGAGAGGGGTAGAGATCTATAGATGAGAGAGAGAGGGGTAGAGATCTATAGATGAAAGAGAGGGGTAGAGATCTATAGATGAGAGAGAGAGAGGGGTAGAGATCTATAGATGAGAGAGAGAGGGGTAGAGATCTATAGATGAGAGAGAGAGAGGTAGAGATCTATAGATGAGAGAGAGAGGTAGAGATCTATAGATGAGAGAGAGAGAGGGGTAGAGATCTATAAATGAGAGAGAGAGGTAGAGATCTATAGATGAGAGAGAGAGGGGGGTAGAGATCTATAGATGAGAGAGAGAGAGAGGTAGAGATCTATAAATGAGAGAGAGCGAGGTAGAGATCTATAGATGAGAGAGAGAGGTAGAGATCTATAGATGAGAGAGGGAGAGATAGAGATCTATAGATGACAGAGAGAGAGGGGTAGAGATCTATAGATGAGAGAGAGAGAGAGAGGGGTAGAGATCTATAGATGAGAGAGAGAGAGGGGTAGAGATCTATAGATGAGAGAGAGAGGTAGAGATCTATAGATGAGAGAGAGAGAGGTAGAGCTCTATAGATGAGAGAGAGAGAGAGGTAGAGCTCTATAGATGAGAACGAGAGAGAGGGGTAGAGATCTATAGATGAGAGAGAGAGGGGTAGAGATCTATAGATGAGAGAGAGAGAGAGGTAGAGATCTATAGATGAGAGAGAGAGGGGTAGAGATCTATAGATGAGAGAGAGGGGTAGAGATCTATAGATGAGAGAGAGAGAGAGGTAGAGATCTATAGATGAGAGAGAGAGGGGTAGAGATCTATAGATGAGAGAGAGAGGGGTAGAGATCTATAGATGAGAGAGAGAGGGGTAGAGATCTATAGATGAGAGAAAGAGGGGTAGAGATCTATAAATGAGAGAGAGAGGGGGGTAGAGATCTATAGATGAGAGAGAGAGGGGTAGAGATATATAGATGAGAGAGAGAGGGGTAGAGATCTATAGATGAGAGAGAGAGGTAGAGATCTATAGATGAGAGAGAGAGGGGTAGAGATCTATAAATGAGAGAGAGAGAGGGGTAGAGATCTATAGATGAGAGAGAGAGGGGTAGAGATCTATAGATGAGAGAGAGAGAGGGGTAGATATCTATAGATGAGAGAGAGAGGAGTAGAGATCTATAGATGAGAGAGAGAGAGGTAGAGATCTATAGATGAGAGAGAGAGGGGTAGAGATCTATAGATGAGAGAGAGAGGGGTAGAGATCTATAGATGAGAGAGAGAGAGGTAGAGATCTATAGATGAGAGAGAGAGGGGTAGAGATCTATAGATGAGAGAGAGAGGGGTAGAGATCTATAGATGAGAGAGAGAGAGGTAGAGATCTATAGATGAGAGAGGGGTAGAGATCTATATATGAGAGAGAGAGAGAGGTAGAGATCTATAAATGAGAGAGAGAGGGGTAGAGATCTATAGATGAGAGAGAGAGGGTTAGAGATCTATAGATGAGAGAGAGAGAGAGAGGTAGAGATCTATAGATGAGAGAGAGAGAGAGGGGTAGAGATCTATAGATAAGAGAGAGAGGGGTAGAGATCTATAGATGAGAGAGAGAGGGGTAGAGATCTATAGATGAGAGAGAGAGGTAGAGATCTATAGATGAGAGAGAGAGGGGTAGAGATCTATAGATGAGAGAGAGGGGTAGAGATCTATAGATGAGAGAGAGAGAGAGGTAGAGATCTATAGATGAGAGAGAGAGGGGTAGAGATCTATAGATGAGAGAGAGAGGGGTAGAGATCTATAGATGAGAGAGAGAGGGGTAGAGATCTATAGATGAGAGAAAGAGGGGTAGAGATCTATAAATGAGAGAGAGAGGGGGGTAGAGATCTATAGATGAGAGAGAGAGGGGTAGAGATCTATAGATGAGAGAGAGAGGTAGAGATCTATAGATGAGAGAGAGAGGGGTAGAGATCTATAAATGAGAGAGAGAGAGGGGTAGAGATCTATAGATGAGAGAGAGAGGGGTAGAGATCTATAGATGAGAGAGAGAGAGGGGTAGATATCTATAGATGAGAGAGAGAGGGGTAGAGATCTATAGATGAGAGAGAGAGGGGTAGAGATCTATAGATGAGAGAGAGAGGGGTAGAGATCTATAGATGAGAGAAAGAGGGGTAGAGATCTATAAATGAGAGAGAGAGGGGGGTAGAGATCTATAGATGAGAGAGAGAGGGGTAGAGATCTATAGATGAGAGAGAGAGGTAGAGATCTATAGATGAGAGAGAGAGGGGTAGAGATCTATAAATGAGAGAGAGAGAGGGGTAGAGATCTATAGATGAGAGAGAGAGGGGTAGAGATCTATAGATGAGAGAGAGAGAGGGTAGATATCTATAGATGAGAGAGAGAGGAGTAGAGATCTATAGATGAGAGAGAGAGAGAGGTAGAGATCTATAGATGAGAGAGAGAGGGGTAGAGATCTATAGATGAGAGAGAGAGGGGTAGAGATCTATAGATGAGAGAGAGAGAGGTAGAGATCTATAGATGAGAGAGAGAGGGGTAGAGATCTATAGATGAGAGAGAGAGGGGTAGAGATCTATAGATGAGAGAGAGAGAGGGGTAGAGATATATAGATGAGAGAGAGAGGGGTAGAGATCTATAGATGAAAGAGAGGGGTAGAGATCTATAGATGAGAGAGAGAGAGGGGTAGAGATCTATAGATGAGAGAGAGAGGGGTAGAGATCTATAGATGAGAGAGAGAGAGGTAGAGATCTATAGATGAGAGAGAGAGGTAGAGATCTATAGATGAGAGAGAGAGAGGGGTAGAGATCTATAAATGAGAGAGAGAGGTAGAGATCTATAGATGAGAGAGAGAGGGGGGTAGAGATCTATAGATGAGAGAGAGAGAGGTAGAGATCTATAAATGAGAGAGAGAGCGAGGTAGAGATCTATAGATGAGAGAGAGAGGTAGAGATCTATAGATGAGAGAGGGAGAGATAGAGATCTATAGATGACAGAGAGAGAGGGGTAGAGATCTATAGATGAGAGAGAGAGAGAGAGGGGTAGAGATCTATAGATGAGAGAGAGAGAGGGGTAGAGATCTATAGATGAGAGAGAGAGGTAGAGATCTATAGATGAGAGAGAGAGAGGTAGAGCTCTATAGATGAGAGAGAGAGAGAGAGGTAGAGCTCTATAGATGAGAAAGAGAGAGAGGGGTAGAGATCTATAGATGAGAGAGAGAGGGGTAGAGATCTATAAATGAGAAAGAGAGGTAGAGATCTATAGATGAGAGAGAGAGGGTTAGAGATCTATAGATGAGAGAGAGAGAGAGGTAGAGATCTATAGATGAGAGAGAGAGAGAGGGGTAGAGATCTATAGATGAGAGAGAGAGGGGTAGAGATCTATAGATGAGAGAGAGAGAGAGGGGTAGAGATCTATAGATGAGAGAGAGAGGGTTAGAGATCTATAGATGAGAGAGATAGAGAGAGGTAGAGATCTATAGATGAGAGAGAGAGAGAGAGGGGTAGAGATCTATAGATGAGAGAGAGAGGGGTAGAGATCTATAGATGAGAGAGAGAGGGGTAGAGATCTATAGATGAGAGAGGGGTAGAGATCTATAGATGAGAGAGAGAGAGGTAGAGATCTATAGATGAGAGAGAGGTAGAGATCTATAGATGAAAGAGAGAGAGAGGGGTAGAGATCTATAGATGAGAGAGAGAGGGGTAGAGATCTATAGATGAGAGAGAGAGGGGTAGAGATCTATAGATGAGAGAGAGAGAGAGGTAGAGATTTTTAGATGAGATAGAGAGAGAGAGCTCTATAGATGAGAGAGGGAGAGGGGTAGAGATCTATAGATGAGAGAGAGGGGTAGATATCTATAGATGAGAGAGAGAAGGGTAGAGATCTATAGATGAGAGAGAGAGAGGGGTAGATATCTATAGATGAGAGAGAGAGGTAGAGATCTATAGATGAGAGAGAGAGAGGGTAGAGATCTATAGATGAGAGAGAGAGAGGGGTAGAGATCTATAGATGAGAGAGAGAGGGGTAGATATCTATAGATGAGAAAGGGAGAGGGGTAGAGATCTATAGATGAGAGAGAGAGTGGTAGAGATCTATAGATGAGAGAGAGAGAGGGGTAGAGATCTATAGATGAGAGAGAGAGAGGGGTAGAGATCTATAGATGAGAGATAGAGATCTATAGATGAGAGAGAGAGAGGTAGAGATCTATAGATGAGAGAGAGAGGTAGAGAACTATAGATGAGAGAGAGAGGGGTAGAGATCTATAGATGAGAGAGAGGGGTAGAGCTCTATAGATGAGAGAGAGGGGTAGAGATCTATAGACGAGAGAGAGAGAGAGGTAGAGATCTATAGATGAGAGAGAGAGGGGTAGAGATCTATAGATGAGAGAGAGGGGTAGAGATCTATAGATGAGAGAGAGGGTTAGAGATCTATAGATGAGAGAGGGGTAGATATCTATAGATGAGAGAGAGAGAGAGAGGGGTAGAGATCTATAGATGAGAGAGAGAGGTAGATATCTATAGATGAGAGAGAGAGAGGTAGAGATCTATAGATGAGAGAGAGAGGGGTAGAGATCTATAGATGAGAGAGAGAGAGGGGTAGAGATCTATAGATGAGAGAGAGAGGGGTAGAGATCTATAGATGAGAGAGAGGGGTAGAGCTCTATAGTTGAGAGAGAGGGGTAGAGATCTATAGACGAGAGAGAGAGAGACGTAGAGATCTATAGATGAGAGCGAGAGAGGGGTAGAGATCTATAGATGAGAGAGAGAGAGAGGCGTAGAGATCTATAGATGAGAGAGAGGGGTAGAGATCTATAGATGAGAGAGAGAGAGGGGTAGAGATCTATAGATGAGAGAGAGAGGTAGAGATCTATAGATGAGAGAGAGAGAGGTAGAGATCTATAGATGAGAGAGAGAGGGGTAGAGATCTATAGATGAGAGAGAGAGGTAGAGATCTATAGATGAGAGAGAGAGAGGTAGAGATCTATAGATGAGAGAGAGAGGTAGAGATCTATAGATGAAAGAGATATAGGTAGAGATCTATAGATGAGAGAGAGAGAGGTAGAGATCTATAGATGAGAGAGAGAGGTAGAGATCTATAGATGAGAGAGAGGGGTAGAGATCTATAGATGAGAGAGAGAGAGGTAGAGATCTATAGATGAGAGAGAGAGAGGGGTAGAGATCTATAGATGAGAGCGAGAGAGGGGTAGAGATCTATAGATGAGAGAGAGAGAGAGAGAGGGGTAGAGATCTATAGATGAGAGAGAGGGGTAGAGATCTATAGATGAGAGAGAGAGGTAGAGATCTATAGATGAGAGAGAGAGAGGGGTAGAGATCTATAGATGAGAGAGAGGGGTAGAGATCTATAGATGAGAGAGAGAGAGGGGTAGAGATCTATAGATGAGAGAGAGGGGTAGAGATCTATAGATGAGAGAGAGAGGTAGAGATCTATAGATGAGAGAGAGAGGGGTAGAGATCTATAGATGAGAGAGAGAGAGGGGTAGAGATCTATAGATGAGAGAGAGAGGTAGAGATCTATAGATGAGAGAGAGAGAGGGGTAGAGATCTATAGATGAGAGAAAGAGGGGTAGAGATCTATAAATGAGAGAGAGAGGGGGGTAGAGATCTATAGATGAGAGAGAGAGGGGTAGAGATCTATAGATGAGAGAGAGAGGGGTAGAGATCTATAGATGAGAGAGAGAGGTAGAGATCTATAGATGAGAGAGAGAGGGGTAGAGATCTATAAATGAGAGAGAGAGAGGGGTAGAGATCTATAGATGAGAGAGAGAGGGGTAGAGATCTATAGATGAGAGAGAGAGAGGGGTAGATATCTATAGATGAGAGAGAGAGAGAGGAGTAGAGATCTATAGATGAGAGAGAGAGAGAGGTAGAGATCTATAGATGAGAGAGAGAGGGGTAGAGATCTATAGATGAGAGAGAGAGGGGTAGAGATCTATAGATGAGAGAGAGAGAGGTAGAGATCTATAGATGAGAGAGAGAGGGGTAGAGATCTATAGATGAGAGAGAGAGGGGTAGAGATCTATAGATGAGAGAGAGAGGGGTAGAGATCTATAGATGAGAGAGAGAGGGGTAGAGATCTATAGATGAAAGAGAGGGGTAGAGATCTATAGATGAGAGAGAGAGAGGGGTAGAGATCTATAGATGAGAGAGAGAGGGGTAGAGATCTATAGATGAGAGAGAGAGAGGTAGAGATCTATAGATGAGAGAGAGAGGTAGAGATCTATAGATGAGAGAGAGAGAGGGGTAGAGATCTATAAATGAGAGGGAGAGGTAGAGATCTATAGATGAGAGAGAGAGGGGGGTAGAGATCTATAGATGAGAGAGAGAGAGAGAGGTAGAGATCTATAAATGAGAGAGAGAGCGAGGTAGAGATCTATAGATGAGAGAGAGAGGTAGAGATCTATAGATGAGAGAGGGAGAGATAGAGATCTATAGATGACAGAGAGAGAGGGGTAGAGATCTATAGATGAGAGAGAGAGAGAGAGGGGTAGAGATCTATAGATGAGAGAGAGAGAGGGGTAGAGATCTATAGATGAGAGAGAGAGGTAGAGATCTATAGATGAGAGAGAGAGAGGTAGAGCTCTATAGATGAGAGAGAGAGAGAGGTAGAGCTCTATAGATGAGAAAGAGAGAGAGGGGTAGAGATCTATAGATGAGAGAGAGAGGGGTAGAGATCTATAAATGAGAAAGAGAGGTAGAGATCTATAGATGAGAGAGAGAGGGTTAGAGATCTATAGATGAGAGAGAGAGAGGTAGAGATCTATAGATGAGAGAGAGAGAGAGGGGTAGAGATCTATAGATGAGAGAGAGAGGGGTAGAGATCTATAGATGAGAGAGAGAGAGAGAGGGGTAGAGATCTATAGATGAGAGAGAGAGGGTTAGAGATCTATAGATGAGAGAGATAGAGAGAGGTAGAGATCTATAGATGAGAGAGAGAGAGAGAGGGGTAGAGATCTATAGATGAGAGAGAGAGGGGTAGAGATCTATAGATGAGAGAGAGAGGGGTAGAGATCTATAGATGAGAGAGGGGTAGAGATCTATAGATGAGAGAGAGAGAGGTAGAGATCTATAGATGAGAGAGCGGTAGAGATCTATAGATGAAAGAGAGAGAGAGGGGTAGAGATCTATAGATGAGAGAGAGAGGGGTAGAGATCTATAGATGAGAGAGAGAGGGGTAGAGATCTATAGATGAGAGAGAGAGAGAGGTAGAAATTTTTAGATGAGATAGAGAGAGAGAGCTCTATAGATTAGAGAGGGAGAGGGGTAGAGATCTATAGATGAGAGAGAGGGGTAGATATCTATAGATGAGAGAGAGAAGGGTAGAGATCTATAGATGAGAGAGAGAGAGGGGTAGATATCTATAGATGAGAGAGAGAGGTAGAGATCTATAGATGAGAGAGAGAGAGGGTAGAGATCTATAGATGAGAGAGAGAGAGGGGTAGAGATCTATAGATGAGAGAGAGAGGGGTAGATATCTATAGATGAGAAAGGGAGAGGGGTAGAGATCTATAGATGAGAGAGAGAGAGTGGTAGAGATCTATAGATGAGAGAGAGAGAGGGGTAGAGATCTATAGATGAGAGAGAGAGAGGGGTAGAGATCTATAGATGAGAGATAGAGATCTATAGATGAGAGAGAGAGAGGTAGAGATCTATAGATGAGAGAGAGAGGTAGAGAACTATAGATGAGAGAGAGAGGGGTAGAGATCTATAGATGAGAGAGAGGGGTAGAGCTCTATAGATGAGAGAGAGGGGTAGAGATCTATAGACGAGAGAGAGAGAGAGGTAGAGATCTATAGATGAGAGAGAGAGGGATAGAGATCTATAGATGAGAGAGAGGGGTAGAGATCTATAGATGAGAGAGAGGGTTAGAGATCTATAGATGAGAGAGGGGTAGATATCTATAGATGAGAGAGAGAGAGAGAGGGGTAGAGATCTATAGATGAGAGAGAGAGGTAGATATCTATAGATGAGAGAGAGAGAGGTAGAGATCTATAGATGAGAGAGAGAGGGGTAGAGATCTATAGATGAGAGAGAGAGAGAGGGGTAGAGATCTATAGATGAGAGAGAGAGGGGTAGAGATCTATAGATGAGAGAGAGGGGTAGAGCTCTATAGTTGAGAGAGAGGGGTAGAGATCTATAGACGAGAGAGAGAGAGACGTAGAGATCTATAGATGAGAGCGAGAGAGGGGTAGAGATCTATAGATGAGAGAGAGAGAGAGGCGTAGAGATCTATAGATGAGAGAGAGGGGTAGAGATCTATAGATGAGAGAGAGAGAGGGGTATAGATCTATAGATGAGAGAGAGAGGTAGAGATCTATAGATGAGAGAGAGAGAGGTAGAGATCTATAGATGAGAGAGAGAGGGGTAGAGATCTATAGATGAGAGAGAGAGGTAGAGATCTATAGATGAGAGAGAGAGAGGTAGAGATCTATAGATGAGAGAGAGAGGTAGAGATCTATAGATGAAAGAGATATAGGTAGAGATCTATAGATGAGAGAGAGAGAGGTAGAGATCTATAGATGAGAGAGAGA
Organism: Petromyzon marinus; assembly: GCF_010993605.1. Lineage (NCBI taxonomy): Eukaryota > Metazoa > Chordata > Hyperoartia > Petromyzontiformes > Petromyzontidae > Petromyzon > Petromyzon marinus. The sequence goes on along the minus strand of NC_046135.1, from coordinate 2,786,201 downwards.
GGTAGAGATCTATAGATGAGAGAGAGGGGTAGAGATCTATAGATGAGAGAGAGAGAGGTAGAGATCTATAGATGAGAGAGAGAGAGGGGTAGAGATCTATAGATGAGAGCGAGAGAGGGGTAGAGATCTATAGATGAGAGAGAGAGAGAGAGGGGTAGAGATCTATAGATGAGAGAGAGGGGTAGAGATCTATAGATGAGAGAGAGAGGTAGAGATCTATAGATGAGAGAGAGAGAGGGGTAGAGATCTATAGATGAGAGAGAGGGGTAGAGATCTATAGATGAGAGAGAGAGAGGGGTAGAGATCTATAGATGAGAGAGAGGGGTAGAGATCTATAGATGAGAGAGAGAGGTAGAGATCTATAGATGAGAGAGAGAGGGGTAGAGATCTATAGATGAGAGAGAGAGAGGGGTAGAGATCTATAGATGACAGAGAGAGGTAGAGATCTATAGATGAGAGAGAGAGAGGGGTAGAGATCTATAGATGAGAGAGAGAGAGGTAGAGATCTATAGATGAGAGAGAGAGGGGTAGAGATCTATAGATGAGAGAGAGAGAGGTAGAGATCTATAGATGAGAGAGAGAGGGGTAGAGATCTATAGATGAGAGAGAGAGAGGGGTAGAGATCTATAGATGAGAGAGAGAGAGGTAGAGATCTATAGATGAGAGAGAGAGAGTGGTAGAGATCTATAGATGAGAGAGAGAGAGGTAGATATCTATAGATGAGAGAGAGAGAGGAGTAGAGATCTATAGATGAGAGAGAGAGGGGTAGAGATCTATAGATGAGAGAGAGAGGGGTAGAGATCTATAGATGAGCGAGAGGTAGAGATCTATAGATGAGAGAGAGAGAGGGGTAGAGATCTATAGATGAGAGAGATAGAGATCTATAGATGAGAGAGAGAGGGGTAGAGATCTATAGATGAGAGAGAGAGGGGTAGAGATCTATAGATGAGAGAGAGGGGTAGAGATCTATAGATGAGAGAGAGAGGTAGAGATCTATAGATGAGAGAGAGAGGTAGAGATCTATAGATGAGAGAGAGGAGTAGAGATCTATAGATGAGAGAGAGAGGGGTAGAGATCTATAGATGAGCGAGAGGTAGAGATCTATAGATGAGAGAGAGAGAGGTAGAGATCTATAGATGAGAGAGAGAGAGGGGTAGAGATCTATAGATGAGAGAGAGAGATAGAGATCTATAGATGAGAGAGAGAGGGGTAGAGATCTATAGATGAGAGAGAGAGGGGTAGAGATCTATAGATGAGAGAGAGGGGTAGAGATCTATAGATGAGAGAGAGATAGAGATCTATAGATGAGAGAGAGAGGTAGAGCTCTATAGATGAGAGAGAGAGAGGTAGAGATCTATAGATGAGAGAGAGAGAGTGGTAGAGATCTATAGATGAGAGAGAGAGCGGTAGAGATCTATAGATGAGAGAGAGAGAGAGGGGTAGAGATCTATAGATGAGAGAGAGAGGGGTAGAGATCTATAGATGAGAGAGAGAGGGGTAGAGATCTATAGATGAGAGAGAGGGGTAGAGATCTATAGATGAGCGAGAGGTAGAGATCTATAGATGAGAGAGAGAGAGGGGTAGAGATCTATAGATGAGAGAGAGAGGTAGAGATCTATAGATGAGAGAGAGGGGTAGAGATCTATAGATGAGAGAGAGAGGGGTAGAGATCTATAGATGAGAGAGAGAGGTAGAGATCTAGAGATGAGAGAGAGGTAGAGATCTATAGATGAGAGAGAGGGGGGTAGAGATCTATAGATGAGAGAGAGAGAGGTAGAGATCTATAGATGAGAGAGAGAGGGGTAGAGATCTATAGATGAGAGAGAGAGGGGTAGAGATCTATAGATGAGAGAGAGGGGTAGAGATCTATAGATGAGAGAGAGGGTTAGAGATCTATAGATGAGAGAGGGGTAGATATCTATAGATGAGAGAGAGAGAGAGAGAGAGGGGTAGAGATCTATAGATGAGAGAGAGAGGTAGATATCTATAGATGAGAGAGAGAGAGGTAGAGATCTATAGATGAGAGAGAGAGGGGTAGAGATCTATAGATGAGAGAGAGAGGGGTAGAGATCTATAGATGAGAGAGAGAGGGGTAGAGATCTATAGATGAGAGAGAGGGGTAGAGCTCTATAGTTGAGAGAGAGGGGTAGAGATCTATAGACGAGAGAGAGAGAGACGTAGAGATCTATAGATGAGAGCGAGAGAGGGGTAGAGATCTATAGATGAGAGAGAGAGAGGGGTAGAGATCTATAGATGAGAGAGAGGGGTAGAGATCTATAGATGAGAGAGAGAGGGGTAGAGATCTATAGATGAGAGAGAGAGGTAGAGATCTATAGATGAGAGAAAGAGGGGTAGAGATCTATAAATGAGAGAGAGAGGGGGGTAGAGATCTATAGATGAGAGAGAGAGGGGTAGAGATCTATAGATGAGAGAGAGAGGGGTAGAGATCTATAGATGAGAGAGAGAGGGGTAGAGATCTATAGATGAGAGAGAGAGGGGTAGAGATCTATAGATGAGAGAGAGGGGTAGAGATCTATAGATGAGAGAGAGGGTTAGAGATCTATAGATGAGAGAGGGGTAGATATCTATAGATGAGAGAGAGAGAGGGGTAGAGATCTATAGATGAGAGAGAGAGGTAGATATCTATAGATGAGAGAGAGAGAGGTAGAGATCTATAGATGAGAGAGAGAGGGGTAGAGATCTATAGATGAGAGAGAGAGAGGGGTAGAGATCTATAGATGAGAGAGAGAGGGGTAGAGATCTATAGATGAGAGAGAGGGGTAGAGCTCTATAGTTGAGAGAGAGGGGTAGAGATCTATAGACGAGAGAGAGAGAGATGTAGAGATCTATAGATGAGAGCGAGAGAGGGGTAGAGATCTATAGATGAGAGAGAGAGAGAGGGGTAGAGATCTATAGATGAGAGAGAGGGGTAGAGATCTATAGATGAGAGAGAGAGGGGTAGAGATCTATAGATGAGAGAGAGAGGTAGAGATCTATAGATGAGAGAGAGAGAGGTAGAGATCTATAGATGAGAGAGAGAGGGGTAGAGATCTATAGATGAGAGAGAGAGGTAGAGATCTATAGATGAGAGAGAGAGAGGTAGAGATCTATAGATGAGAGAGAGAGGTAGAGATCTATAGATGAAAGAGATATAGGTAGAGATCTAAAGATGAGAGAGAGAGAGGTAGAGATCTATAGATGAGAGAGAGAGGGGTAGAGATCTATAGATGAGAGCGAGAGAGGGGTAGAGATCTATAGATGAGAGAGAGAGAGAGGGGTAGAGATCTATAGATGAGAGAGAGGGGTAGAGATCTATAGATGAGAGAGAGAGGTAGAGATCTATAGATGAGAGAGAGAGAGGGGTAGAGATCTATAGATGAGAGAGAGGGGTAGAGATCTATAGATGAGAGAGAGAGAGGGGTAGAGATCTATAGATGAGAGAGAGGGGTAGAGATCTATAGATGAGAGAGAGAGGTAGAGATCTATAGATGAGAGAGAGAGGGGTAGAGATCTATAGATGAGAGAGAGAGAGGGGTAGAGATCTATAGATGAGAGAGAGAGAGGTAGAGATCTATAGATGAGAGAGAGAGAGGGGTAGAGATCTATAGATGAGAGAGAGAGAGGTAGAGATCTATAGATGAGAGAGAGAGGGGTAGAGATCTATAGATGAGAGAGAGAGAGAGGTAGAGATCTATAGATGAGAGAGAGAGGGGTAGAGATCTATAGATGAGAGAGAGAGAGGGGTAGAGATCTATAGATGAGAGAGAGAGAGGTAGAGATCTATAGATGAGAGAGAGAGAGGGGTAGAGATCTATAGATGAGAGAGAGAGAGGTAGATATCTATAGATGAGAGAGAGAGAGAGGAGTAGAGATCTATAGATGAGAGAGAGAGGGGTAGAGATCTATAGATGAGAGAGAGAGGGGTAGAGATCTATAGATGAGCGAGAGGTAGAGATCTATAGATGAGAGAGAGAGAGGGGTAGAGATCTATAGATGAGAGAGAGAGATAGAGATCTATAGATGAGAGAGAGAGGGGTAGAGATCTATAGATGAGAGAGAGAGGGGTAGAGATCTATAGATGAGAGAGAGGGGTAGAGATCTATAGATGAGAGAGAGAGGTAGAGATCTATAGATGAGAGAGAGAGGTAGAGATCTATAGATGAGAGAGAGAGGAGTAGAGATCTATAGATGAGAGAGAGAGGGTAGAGATCTATAGATGAGCGAGAGGTAGAGATCTATAGATGAGAGAGAGAGAGGTAGAGATCTATAGATGAGAGAGAGAGAGGGGTAGAGATCTATAGATGAGAGAGAGAGATAGAGATCTATAGATGAGAGAGAGAGGGGTAGAGATCTATAGATGAGAGAGAGGGGTAGAGATCTATAGATGAGAGAGAGATAGAGATCTATAGATGAGAGAGAGAGGTAGAGCTCTATAGATGAGAGAGAGAGAGGTAGAGATCTATAGATGAGAGAGAGAGAGGGGTAGAGATCTATAGATGAGAGAGAGAGGGGTAGAGATCTATAGATGAGAGAGAGAGAGAGGGGTAGAGATCTATAGATGAGAGAGAGAGGGGTAGAGATCTATAGATGAGAGAGAGAGGGGTAGAGATCTATAGATGAGAGAGAGGGGTAGAGATCTATAGATGAGCGAGAGGTAGAGATCTATAGATGAGAGAGAGAGAGGGGTAGAGATCTATAGATGAGAGAGAGAGGTAGAGATCTATAGATGAGAGAGAGGGGTAGAGATCTATAGATGAGAGAGAGAGGGGTAGAGATCTATAGATGAGAGAGAGAGGTAGAGATCTAGAGATGAGAGAGAGGTAGAGATCTATAGATGAGAGAGAGGGGGGTAGAGATCTATAGATGAGAGAGAGAGAGGTAGAGATCTATAGATGAGAGAGAGAGGGGTAGAGATCTATAGATGAGAGAGAGAGGGGTAGAGATCTATAGATGAGAGAGAGAGAGGTAGAGATCTATAGATGAGAGAGAGGGGTAGAGATCTATAGATGAAAGAGATATAGGTAGAGATCTATAGATGAGAGAGAGAGGGGTAGAGATCTATAGATGAGAGAGAGAGACGTAGATATCTATAGATGAGAGAGAGAGAGGTAGAGATCTATAGATGAGAGAGAGAGGTAGAGATCTATAGATGAGAGAGAGAGGGGTAGAGATCTATAGATGAGAGAGAGGGGTAGAGATCTATAGATGAGAGAGAGAGGTAGAGATCTATAGATGAGAGAGAGAGGTAGAGATCTATAGATGAGAGAGAGAGGAGTAGAGATCTATAGATGAGAGAGAGAGGGGTAGAGATCTATAGATGAGCGAGAGGTAGAGATCTATAGATGAGAGAGAGAGAGGTAGAGATCTATAGATGAGAGAGAGAGAGGGGTAGAGATCTATAGATGAGAGAGAGAGATAGAGATCTATAGATGAGAGAGAGAGGGGTAGAGATCTATAGATGAGAGAGAGGGGTAGAGATCTATAGATGAGAGAGAGATAGAGATCTATAGATGAGAGAGAGAGGTAGAGCTCTATAGATGAGAGAGAGAGAGGTAGAGATCTATAGATGAGAGAGAGAGAGGGGTAGTGATCTATAGATGAGAGAGAGAGGGGTAGAGATCTATAGATGAGAGAGAGAGAGAGAGGGGTAGAGATCTATAGATGAGAGAGAGAGGGGTAGAGATCTATAGATGAGAGAGAGAGGGGTAGAGATCTATAGATGAGAGAGAGGGGTAGAGATCTATAGATGAGCGAGAGGTAGAGATCTATAGATGAGAGAGAGAGAGGGGTAGAGATCTATAGATGAGAGAGAGAGGTAGAGATCTATAGATGAGAGAGAGAGGGGTAGAGATCTATAGATGAGAGAGAGAGGGGTAGAGATCTATAGATGAGAGAGAGAGGTAGAGATCTAGAGATGAGAGAGAGGTAGAGATCTATAGATGAGAGAGAGGGGGTAGAGATCTATAGATGAGAGAGAGAGAGGTAGAGATCTATAGATGAGAGAGAGAGGGGTAGAGATCTATAGATGAGAGAGAGAGGGGTAGAGATCTATAGATGAGAGAGAGAGAGGTAGAGATCTATAGATGAGAGAGAGGGGTAGAGATCTATAGATGAAAGAGATATAGGTAGAGATCTATAGATGAGAGAGAGAGGGGTAGAGATCTATAGATGAGAGAGAGAGACGTAGATATCTATAGATGAGAGAGAGAGAGGTAGAGATCTATAGATGAGAGAGAGAGGTAGAGATCTATAGATGAGAGAGAGAGAGGTAGAGATCTATAGATGAGAGAGAGAGGTAGAGATCTATAGATGAGAGAGAGAGAGGTAGAGATCTATAGATGAGAGAGAGAGGGGTAGAGATCTATAGATGAGAGAGAGAGGGGTAGAGATCTATAGATGAGAGAGAGAGAGAGGTAGAGATCTATAGATGAGAGAGAGGGGTAGAGATCTATAGATGAAAGAGATATAGGTAGAGATCTATAGATGAGAGAGAGAGGGGTAGAGATCTATAGATGAGAGAGAGAGAGACGTAGATATCTATAGATGAGAGAGAGAGAGGTAGAGATCTATAGATGAGAGAGAGAGGTAGAGATCTATAGATGAGAGAGAGAGGTAGAGATCTATAGATGAGAGAGAGAGGTAGAGATCTATAGATGAGAGAGAGAGGTAGAGATCTATAGATGAGAGAGAGAGAGGTAGAGATCTATAGATGAGAGAGAGGGGTAGAGATCTACAGATGAGAGAGAGAGAGGGGTAGAGATCTATAGATTATGCCCTACGAACCAACGGTTACCTGAACCCGTCCCTATGGCCTCTCCACTAGGTAGACTCAGCCGCAAATGAGTATCTGGAGCGGCGTATAGTGAGCATCGCCACTAGAGAGACAAAGGCGGCCGGGCGTGGTGCTGGTAGCCACCCACCCCATCGTGTGCCGTGCCGGCCTTTACAGGCGCTGCTACTCGCTAACAGCACTTGCCTCTACTGCCTTTGAAGGCTACACGGGTGAGCTTTGTCTTTGTGCGTGCACACAATCACCACCACTCACTGTGCTGTTTTAGCGGCCATCGTTGGTCGGAGTTCCTGTTGAGAGGGAGAGAGGCTTTGATTAGAGTCGTGGTGGTGGTGATGGTGGTGGTGATGGTGGTAGCGATGGTGGTAGCGATGGTGGTGATGGTTGGTGGTATTGATGGTAGTGGTGATGGTGGTAGCGATGGTGGTGGTGACGGTGGTGGTAGTGATGGTGCTAGTGGTGATGATGGTGGTGATGGTAGAAATGGTGGTGGTGATCGTGGTGGTGGTAATGGTAGTTGTGATCATGGTGATGGTAGCGATGGTGGTGGTGGTGTTGGTGGTGATGATGGTGGCGATGGTTGTAGCGATGGTGGTGATGGTTGGTGGTATTGATGGTGCTGGTGATGGTGGTAGCGATGGTGGTGGTGATGGTGGTAGCGATGGTGGTGGTAATGGTAGCCATGGTGGTGGTGATGGTAGTGGTTGTGATGGTGGTGATGATGGTGGTGATGTTAGCGATGGTGGTGGTGGTGATGGTTGTGGTGGTGATGATGGTGGTGATGGTAGCGATGGTGGTGGTGGTGATGGTTGTGGTGGTGATGATGGAGGTGATGGTAGCGATGCTAGTGGTGATGGTGGTGGTGGTGATGCTGGTGGTGATGGTGGTTGTGATGGTGGTGATGGTGATGGTGGTTGTGGTGGTGATGTTGGTTGTGATGGTGGTTGTAATGGTGGTTGTGATGGTGGTGATGGTGGTGGTGATGGTGGTGATGGTGGTTGTGATGGTGATGGTGGTGGTGGTGATGGTGGTGATGGTGGTTGTGATGGTGATGGTTGTGATGGTGGTTGTGGTGGTGATGGTGGTTGTGATGGTGATGGTTGTGATGGTGGTTGTGGTGGTGGTGCCACAGCAATGGAGCAACTCTGTCGGCGGCTGTTAACCCCTGGCAATCCCCCCCCACACGAACACACACACACACACCTTGTAGACACACACACACCCTGTAGACACACACACCCTGTAGACACACACACACACACCCTGTAGACACACACACACACCCTGTAAACACACACACACACACCCTGTAAACACACACACACCCCCTGTAGACACACACACACCCTGTAGACACACACACACACACCCTGTACACACACACACACACCCTGTAAACACCCCCCCCCCCCCTCTAAACACACACACACACACCCTCTAAACACACACCCTCTAAACACACACACGTACACCCCCTCTAAACACACACACACACGCACACCACCTCTAAACACACACACCCTTTAAACACACACACACGCACACCCACTCTAAACACACACACACCCTGTAAACACACACACACCCTGTAAACATACACACACCCCCTCTAAACACACACACACACACCCACGTAGGGCCTCGTGCGGGTGGGGTAGAGGGTCACCTGGCACCCTGAGTTTATACGCAGAGGGCCCCCTAGTGGTGATGTCCCACGGTTTCCCAGTACCAGGGGATTGGCCGACCCCCCCCGCCCCGCCCCGCCCCGCCCCCAGGCCTAATTGCACTGCGGCGCCCCCTGGATTAACGGCGAGCTCACTGAGCAACCGCGGTGAGGACGCAGCGGACGCGGGGGAGTTGGGGCCGCGGGGGGCGAGAGCACAAACACCTGGCCAGCTGGCTGAAGCTGACAACCGAGCAAGAGCGGGCGGGGAGGGAAGTTCCCCAAACTGCCGAGGGGTCTGGGCGACAGCGAGCCGCGCGGGAAGCATGAGCAGTCCGTCGGTCACGTAGACGACTGCTCGGAGACTCGATTCGAAGCTTTCGTGACCGCAGGGTTTACTCTTTGCGTGTGTTTTTTTTTCTTTCTTTCTTTCTTCCTTCGGTAAAGTCACGTACGAATAGGAAACAGTGACGTAACGTAATGGTGCACGACGTTTCGGTTGCAACACAAGCAGCCGTCGTCAGGTACGGAAGAGTTTAAAATTATGAGAGAGGGAAAACGCGTAAACCTCAGATGTATACACAGGCATCCAAGTAGGGGGGAAACTGACACAGATACAACCCGGGGACACACGGAGATAGAGAGAGAGAGAGAAGCATACCAGACATAAATTTTAGCTCTTCTGTACCTGACGATGGCTGCTTGTGTTGCAACCGAAACGTCGCACGCTATTGTGTTATTTTATTATTCCTTATTTATACGTGACTTTACCGAAAACAAAAAAACCAAAGAGTAAACTGGTTGGAGAGCCTCTCGCCAGGTAGGCGCCCGATTGGCCGGGAGGGTGTCGCTCGCCGCCCAGGCCTTGCTTGGGCCGGAACGTCGGGCCCCGTTCGGCTGGGAGGGCAACAACAACTTGGCCGGGGAATTTTCCGGATTGGAAAGAGATCCAAGGGTGGGACGGTGGGGAGGCGTCGGTCAGTTCTCCTCCGGCCAGCCGGCTGCCCAGCCGGACTCCCCCGGCCGCTCGTGCGTCCGAGCGCAGCCACGGATCGACGCGGGCAGGGACCTCTCGGTGCCCTCGTCCCTCCGACTCCCATCGCGTCGTCCGTTGTTTTTGGCGCGAGCCGTGGCCGTCGGTCCTTGCCACCTCGGCATTAGCGTCGGTGTTCATTTTTGGCGGCGAGGCGCGGGGGCGAGCAGCGTGCACCTGCACGGGTACGAGCACGCGAGCGCGCGCGAGTCGCCACCTCGGGTTTCCGTGGGGGAGTGTGTTGGGGTAACCCCGGGCGGTGGGGAGCCAGCCACTAGCCGTATCCCACAGAGAGGACGCTGGACGCAGGGGGGGCCGATCGCTCGATCGGCGAGGAGGGGGGGGGGGGGAGAGGAGGAGTGGGGCATTAGCCCTCACAATAGCAGTGACGGTGGTGGTGGTGACGGTGGTGGTGACGGTGGTGGTGATGGTGGTAGTGATGATGGTAGTGATGATGATACCAGAGAGAGAGAGGGGGGTGGTGGGTGGGGGGAGTGATAACTTGTCCACGTGGGCATCTGTTCAAAAGAGCTTCATAGCTCAACGGATTCATCATCGTCATCATCATCACCACCACCACCACCACCACGTGGACACTGATAACAAGCGACTCCCGGACAACAATTTACGCCCTTCGGCCAGGAAAGTCGCGGCGTTTTGTTGTTTGTTTTTTTTAGCACACGAACGACACATCAACACAAGCGCCCGAAGCTCCCGCTTTGAAGTTTAAAAAAAAAAAATTAAACATCTTCGCGTCACGTTTCGAATCGGGTCATTTGTATTTCTTCATCGAAAGCTCACGTGTTTTTTTTTTGTCACATCTGGAAAAGGGGGGCCCTCGTTGGAAAGGACACTTGGCGTGGATTTCCCCTCCCCCCCCGCGCGGCGTTAAGTAGATGATGGGCCTCGCCGGGGGAATCCGGGGACAAAACGGCGGGCTTCCGGCCCGTTTGGGATCGCGGGATCGGGATGAGGCGACGTGGAGCTGCTGGTCGTGCGAGAAGACCGCCGTCCGCAGATCGAACCCCAGCGTGGTCCCTGCGCCCCCGTCGTTGAAGCGCATGAAAACTACGGAAGGCTCCGGCGTTCGTCACGGATGTGTCGAGGAGCTCCCGCCGACGACGACGACCCGGAGACGGCTTGAAGGTAAGGGCTTTCGCCAAAAGGTTTATTTATACTGGTAGGAAGGAAGTTGTAAGCTGAGCGTACCAGCCTGCAATAGATTCATGTGTCCGTCCGTCCGTCCGTCCCCTTTCAATACTTTAACGAAGTGAAATCTCGTGCTGTTGGGGTGTAAAATCAGCAATAGACAGCGCAGAGACTTGATATGTCTTCTTCTTTGGTTCTTTCGGTAAAGTCACGTAGAATGATAATAAAATAATAAATTGATAAAATAAAATAACACAATAATATTCTCACGACGTTTCGGCCACAACACAGACAGTCTAAAAAGAAATTCCAATGTTCCTACCAGCCCACCCTGCAGGGACCTGTTAGTATATCACAATTGCACAAAGGGTGTGACAACTTTCCCAGGGAAACAATAAAATAATAAAAAATATATATAAAACAATAAAAATTCTCACGACGTTTCGACCATAACACAAACGGTCATCTTTAGGTGTGTCGGTTTGCATAAATTAATTTCTTTTTAAACGGTGTATTTATTCATTGTTTTATATATATATTATTTATTTGTTTTATATATATTTCATTATTTTATTGTTTCCCTTCAACGTGACTTTTACCGAAAGAACTAAGAATATGAATTACTGCAGTGACGAAAGCTTTAAATCAAAACTTCCCAGGGGTTCGGGGGGGGGGGGGGGGGTGGTCCCACACGAAGTCCTGGTCCAGCCCGGCTAGCTCCGGTCTCTCTCCCTCGAGTCGGATGCTGGGCACTTTGCCAACTCCCCACCGACCGGGAAGAGCGGCGCCTCCGACGGCTAACCCGCCGGCTTCACCCCAGACTCTTCGTCGAGTTCGTCTCCACCCCTCGTTCCCTCTCCACCCTTCCCGCTCTACCCGTTGCCCACGGTGACCCCGGCTTTCGTCACGGGGTCCCCCCCCCCCAAACTTAAATACTGGACGAGACGTGACGTCATCGAGCCGCCCAGCCGCGCATGACGCCCACGTTCCGTGACGTCATCGCCACGTTCCGTGACGTCATCGCACTGGGCGGCACACGTGACGTCACGTCCCCATTTTACTCCTCTACAGACGGATGAAGTTGTGCGCCCATATAAAGGAGTCCGTGCCCCGGACTTCGCCCGGGACTTGGATTCACCGCGCCCCGGCCGCCTTTGTCTCCCCCGGTGGCGATGTTCACTACACACCGCCACAGCAGTTACTCGTTTTGATGCTGAGTCGACCTAGGGGAGGCCCAGGAGCGGTTCAAATAATAATAATAATAATCGTCGCCGGTGGTGGTGTTGGTGGCCGTGAGCGGGAATCGAACCCGGGTCGCCGGGTTCGTAGCGAGGCGTAGGGATGGCCGCCACGCTGTGATGCGTCACGCTTGCACGTGCGCGGGTCACGTGACGGATGTGACGTCACAGCTCACTTGCCGTGCGAAAGATAAAATGCATTGAGCTCCCACCCACCCCCCTACCCCCCCCCAAAAAAAAATATAAGAAAGTGTCTTCTTTGGTTCTTTCGGTAAAGTCACCACGTAGAATGAGAATAAAATAATAAATTGATAAAATAAAATAACACAATAAAATTCTCACGACGTTTCGTCAGGCCTGATGAAGGCCGCTTGTGTTGTGGCCGAAACGTCGTGAGAATATTATTGTGTTATTTTATTTTATCAATTTATTATTTTATTCTCATTCTACGTGGTGACTTTACCGAAAGAACCAAAGAAGATGAATCATTGCAGTCACGAAAGCTTTTAATCGAAATAAGAAAGTGTATTTTTATATTCTTGGTTCTTTCGGTAAAGTCACGTTTATTTTTTTCTTCTACGTGGTGACTTTACCGAAACGACCAAGGATATGAATCCCTGCAGTCACGAAAGTTTTAAAATCAAGATGTATTTTTTTGGTTATAATTCAATGTCTGCATGGTGTACAGTCTGGAAAGTACCCGCGCGGCAAATTTTAACTTTGTTGCATGTCGGGAAGTACGCTGAACATTTTGAACAGACACACATCATCACAACTTTGCCTTTTATATATTTATGGAGATTAGCAGCGGCCAACGGCGCTAAACGCGTGGTGACGCCATTGTTGATTCTAAAATGCGGAGGTGGGAAAGAACCGGAGGACCTGCGGGAAAAATCCACGCGGACCACGGGGAGAGCGAAAGAGACGCAGACTCCAAATACACAGCAGGGTCGGGATCAAACCCACGACTTCCTGTAGACCAGGCGAGGTAGTCGACATCTCCTAGCCACAGTGATGATGATGATGAGAGAGAGAGAGAGACGCAGAATCCAAATACACAGCAGGGTCGGGATCAAACCAACGACCTCCTGTAGACCAGGCGAGGTAGTTGACATCTCCTAGCCACCGTGATGATGATGATGAGAGAGAGAGAGACGCAGACTCAAAATGCACAGCAGGGTCGGGATCAAACCCACGACCTCCTGTAGACCAGGCGAGGTAGTTGATATCTCCTAGCCACCGTGATGATGATGAGTGAGAGAGAGAGACGCAGACTCCAAATACACAGCAGGGTCGGGATCAAACCCACGACCTCCTGTATACCAGGCGAGGTAGTTGACATCTCCTAGCCACAGTGATGATGATGATGAGAGAGAGAGAGAGACGCAGACTCAAAATACACAGCAGGGTCGGGATCAAACCCACGACCTCCTGTAGACCAGGCGAGGTAGTTGACATCTCCTAGCCACCGTGATGATGATGAGTGAGAGAGAGAGACGCAGACTCCAAATACACAGCAGGGTCGGGATCAAACCCACGACCTCCTGTAGACCAGGCGAGGTAGTTGACATCTCTTAGCCACAGTGATGATGATGAGTGAGAGAGAGAGAGACGCAGACTCCACATCTACAGCAGCAACAGGCATCGTCAGGGTCGGGGTAGAACCCACGATCTCCTGTAGACCAGGCGAGGTAGTTGACATCTCCTAGCCACCGGGATGATGATGATGAGAGACGCAGACTCCACATCTACAGCAGCAGCAGGCATCGTCAGGGTCGGGGTAGAACCCACGACCTCCTGTATACCAGGCGATGTAGTTAACATCTCCTAGCCACTGTGATGATGATGATGAGAGACGCAGACTCCACAAATACAGCAACAGCAGCAGGCATCGTCAGGGTCGGGGTAGAATCCACGACCTCCTGTATACCAGGCGAGGTAGTCGACATCACCTGGCCACTGTGATGATGACGAGAGAGAGAGACGCAGACTCCACATCTACAGCAGTATCAGGCATCGTCATTGTCTGGATCGAACCCACGACCTCCTGTGTACCAGGCGAGGTAGTTGACATCTCTTAGCCACCGCGGGACCCTACACATTGCACGCACCTGGTGAGTTGATGGACGAGTGGACGGGTTGATGGACGAGTGGACGGGTTGATGGACGAGTGGACGGGTTGACGGACGAGTGTATGGGCTGACGGACGAGTGTACGGGTTGATGGACGAGTGGACGGGTTGATGGACGAGTGTATGGACTGACGGACGAGTGTACGGGTTGACGGACGAGTGGACGGGTTGATGGACGAGTGTATGGACTGACGGACGAGTGGACGGGTTGACGGACGAGTGGACGGGTTGACGGACGAGTGTACGGGCTGACGGACGAGTGGACGGGTTGACGGACGAGTGGACGGGTTGACGGACGAGTGGACGGGCTGGGTTGACGGACGAGTGGACGGACGGCTAGCGGTGGTCTCCAGGCGCTGGAAGAAATTGAAGCCAGTCGGCGTCTCCTAATATAGAGAGACACCTTCACAGGTGGGGCGACCTCCTCCCCCACCGCTCCATCCCCCCCCCCCCCCCGGGGTAGGGGACACGGGCGGGCGATTAAAAAAAAAACACAAAACAAAACACTGCTGAGTCAGCACGTCTCGAAAGGCTCTTAGTGGATTACGAGTCGCCAGGGATTTGGCGCTCCTCACAGGTAAGGGGTGAAGGCGACACGGGGTACAGCGGGATCCACGGGAGGGGAGCGGTGCTGGGGGTGTCGAAGTGAAAGCTGCCAACCCCCAAGCCTTCACCATCCCCCGACCCCGACCTTGACCATCTTATCGCTCACTCTGACGCTGTAGAACAGGGGGAGATGGTAGAAATTTATAAAGGTAAGATCCCACCCCCCCCCCCGGTATAGCATTAACAGAATGTAAGTGCAGTTAGTAGCGAGTAGCAGCACCCTGTTTAAGGCCAGTGGCTGGGCCGATGTAGACGCAGTGGACGACTTTGGTCGATGGCGAGCCACAAGGCACGAGACACACACCACACACTACACACACACACACACCACACACACCACACACACACACTACACACACACACACCACACACACACCACACACACCACACACACACCACACACACACACCACACACACACCACACACACACACCACACACACCACACACACACACTACACACACTACACACACCACACACTACATACACACACCACACACACCACACACACACACTACACACACACACTACACACACCACACACACACACCACACACCACACACACCACACACACACTACACACACACACACCACACACACACTACACACACACACCACACACACACCACACACACCACACACACCACACACACACCACACACACACCACACACCACACACACACACACCACACACTACACACACCCCACACACACCACACACACCACACACACACACCACACACACACCACACACACCACACACACACACCACACACACACCACACACACACCACACACACACACCACACACACACTACAAACACACC